>CACSLI010000027.1:0-465121 GCA_902706615.1 Meloidogyne luci
AAAAAATAAATTAGAAATTTCGTTAAATTAAATTGAGTCATCATCTTTATAATTTATTAATAAATTATTTTAATGAAAGTATGGTTAAATTATGTAAAGTATTGCAGAAGACTTGGGTTAAAAATAAAATTTTTATGAATAGATTCTGCTACTCCGGTCAACACTTGGTAAACTTTTATAAATTTTCATAAAATCCATAATACATTATTTAGATTTATTTAATTAGAGGAGGCTCGACGCCAACGGATTTAAAATACGTCGGCGTAACCAAAAAATACATGAACGTTTCAGATTACATAATCATACAAAAACATTTAAAAATATACAGAATAATACAAAATTTATCTTTAAAAAATGCAAAGTTTTTGGGTAAAATTTTTACGTCTCCTTTAAACTAACATTTTTTAGAAGGTATACTGCTTCTATCTTCTCGACTAGGAAATAATTTACTTAACAAAAAGTATGAGTTAAATATTCGTTTAGCAATATAGTTTATTTAAATAAATAATATAGTTATATGAAATATTTTCAATTAAATTTTTTACAATTTTAATGCTTAAAAAGTAAAAAATCTTCTAATATCATTCAATTTAAATAAAACTTGTGGTAGAATATAAAAATTAAATTATTATATATTTTAAATCAAAATCTTGTATAATTTTTGTATCCAATAAAATTCCTTACTTTTCATGTTACGGAAGTCATAAATAAATAAAAAATATGTTAATATAAATAATCGCAGAGTATATAGATTGAGTAAAGGTGGATCACCTCCACCATTATATTACATAGAAAAGGCTGTTAATGACGAATTTATCGCAAGCGGATGTCGTCAAATATGCCGAATGAGCATACTTAAAAATATTAAAAAAAGTTTTTTTAAATAAAACTACAATTGTTAAATGATTAAATATTAATGAAAGAAAATCTTGAAAAAATATAGTCAATTTACGAAAAAAAACCCTCCAATCTGATGTTTAATAATTATTAAAAATGATAGTTAACATAAATTTCTTTAATATATGCATATGTTTAAGCTTTAAATTAAGAAAATATTCTTATTTAAATAGGATTATAATATTATTGTTTACTAAAAAATAAAAATCTCATAATTCGTGGGATGAATGTATGTTAAAACAGAATTTTAAAAATAACTAAATTTTAGTGAAGAAAGTGGCTAGAAGATGTCTTGATAAATTACATCCTGATAAGGCAAATTATTGAGAAATTTAGTAACACATATGTTTCTAAATAATGATGAATTTTATTGTTCAAGTTTGAGATAAAATTGAAGTATAAACACAATTTCAACAATAAAGATCAAAAATTAGTGAAAAATATTTTGATTGATTTATAATTATAATGTTAAAATGAATCCCAAATGTTTTGATAGAATAACCAAAGTAAAAAAATAAATTTAGTTGGTAATAAATTATAAAAATATAAATAAATTCAAAATATGAAATATAAAAAAAATAAATTTAATTGTACTAAAAAATAAATTTAGTACAATTTTATTATAAAATAAATTTAAAGTAAAAAAACAATTTTCTAAAGGGTAAATTACACAATTTTTTTCAATACAACGAGAATACAGTTGATTTGCAAAGAGAAGAAGAAATTGGAATCGAAAATGGAAAAATTTTAAAAAAGGGTAAAAAGATATCAAATTAGATTTTTGAATTTTTAGTAAAACAAAAAATTTTTTTATTAAAATACCTTAATGCAATATTAGAAACAAAAAAAGAAAGAATTAAAGAACTATACATGAATATAAATACTATGTATAATTTTTACTATCAAAAATTATAAATTAAAAGAACTTAAAACTTAAATATTATTAATATTAATAAATATTGTCGCTATCTAGCGAATTTTGATTAATGAAAATTATTAAATCTTTTTAATTTTAGCCAATCACAGAATTGTCAAATCACATCACAGACAAATAAGAACGCACATTAAAAGAATAAAATTTATCCTATTGATTTTCTCTCATCACTTTTATACATATATTTTTCTCTTAATTAAATAATAAATTTCGTGTGCAAAGCACTTGCTTATTTTGTTTGTGTTTTGAGGGGAAAAAGCAGCCAGCCTACTATAATTAGGTACAATAACCAAGCTTAAGTAAAAATTGATTAAATAAATATAACAAAACTTAAAATTACAAAGTAATTAGATTTGTACTTTAATTAAAAAATAAACAAACTTTCTGTTTAATTGTTATCGAAAAAATATGCTTCCGCAAAAATTAAAAGAATATTGGTGACAGCAATTGGAAGATTGTTTTCTCATTTTGTGTAGCTTTAATTACATAGCTAAATTCATTGCAAAAATAGAATTTTTGCCAACCTCGACTACTACACACACGTTGCATAGCAAGTGTCCTTCGGGCAAAAATCGGAACATTTTCAAAAACATTTCTCTCTCTTATTCTATTATTCATCAATATTTTCTTGCTGTAACACTCCTTTTTTTTGTAAAATACTATAAATCTTCATCTTGCAAATAAAAATTTAACAAAAAAATGTATTTTCTTTTTACAATGTTCTAAAATTTTTAAAATTCCTTCTAAAAACAATTCTTGTAATTTATTAAAATTAATGTATGAAATCTGATAAAATTTTCGAATAACAACATTTCACTCATTCATTATTTGGATCACAGTTTTTGTAAAAGGTTTAATTACACAAGGTAACAAATAATATTCGTTTTATTTTTAAAATTATTGAAAACCGAGAAGTAGTGTTTCAAAATGATAAATTAATGTTTCATAAATTATATTTTAAGTAAAAGATCTAATCTACTACAAAGGAATAAAATAAAATAGAATTTAGTAAAAAACATTTTTATTGAAGAAGTTAACAAAATAAACAGATTAAACTTGTTATTTATTATTGACAAAAAAATAAATGATCTAAATACCATAGAATATATATTTAAAAAATGATATTATATCAGTTGTAAAAATGAGCATGATAACATTATTTTAATAAATATAATATTGTAATATTATCAAACACAGTTAGATAATAATTGAGAAAAATTATTATTTATAACAACGAATTATATTTGTATTAATTAAACACTCATATTAAACGCTCATACAAAGCAGATCTTAGTAAATTCTATATTACCGAATTAAATTAAAAATCATTCTAAGCATAAAAAATCAAACAATTAAGAAAAATCTCTTTAAACATGTAGCCCGTTGTTATATGATCCAGAATTTAATTTTTTATTTAAAAATAAAATTAAAACAATAAAAAACATGAAAAAAAAAGTTATCGTGAAAAAAAAGATGCAATTCTATATGAAAATTTGTTTAATTTTATAAAAATAACTACCAAAGCTAGAACTTATTGTAATATCTTAAAATTTAATTAAAGTCTTCATCATCGACTTTTATATTTTTAATTGTATGGGAGAGAAATTGCATAATTTCCCAACCTGAAAATTTTATCCGGTGATGCTCGCTGAAGGCGAAAAAATTTCAACAAAAAATATTTATATAGCTTCTTGATTTTGTTCAACTTTAAGATGTTTTATATTATAACAAATTAAATAAGATTAAAAAATTTTTAAATAATTGAAAATAAATTCGAATATTAATCTACAAAATAACTCTGTGATTATAAAAGTTTGATTTGGATAGTAATAGTCGGTCAATAATTTCTTTAAATCAAAATAAAGAAAAATAAATAAAAATAATCTTGAATATGAGAATAATTTTAATTGATATAATTAAATTATTATCGTAGGGTGAAGGAAAATATAAAGTTGCCTCTATTCTATCTTCTTGTTCTTTAGAAGAATATTTTAAAAATTATATAACAAATAGTATTTGATCCGTTAGTTAAAGATTTTATAAATTAAAATACTGAACTCTGTGATTATAATAAAGACAAATAAAACAATTTAGCTTAACCTCAATGGAAACGGAATTGTTCACGTTGTCTACTGATAGAAAATTAGAAAAATTAATTTTTGTTCAATTTTTACTATTAAATGATTTAAAATTAAGAATAAAATTAAAATTGGATGATATACATTAGGGTTGGTCCCCGTCCCCGTCCCCGAAAGTCGGGGAATTTGGGCGATTTTTTGAAAATTCCCCGTCCCCGTCCCCCCCCCCGTGAAAAAATAAAAATTTTCCCCGTCCCCGTCCCCCCCCCCGTGGCAGAATTTTCCCCGAGCTCTCCCCGAAATTTTTATGCATAACTAAAAATATTTTCTTTCACTTGATATTTCTTTTACTCAGTAAGAGAAATACATTTTCTTTCAAAAATAATTAAATAGGCGGTTGGTTGAGTGGCTAAGGCGCTTGTCTTTATTTAAAGGAGACACTTTAAATGGAAAGAAGTCTCAAAAATTTTAATTAGTCTAATTATTGGCTAATTTAGTAACAAATATGTTCTCTAAAAAATGATAAATTTTATCGTTCAAATTTTAGTATAATCTTTCATTATAAACCGAATTTCAACAATAAAATTGAAAAAATATAATTTTGATTGTTTTCTAATTATAATTTTAGAAAGAATCCCAAATATATCATTAATATAACTAAAGTAAAAAGTGAAAATTTAGTTGGTTTTAAATCTAATGTGAAAAAATTATCATGATAATAAAGCAAATAAATCATAATTAACAAAATTTATCAATAAATTAAAATTGTGTAATCAAATAAATATGTAAATTTGATGTGTTAATCTCTCCGTATTTTATATAGGTAAATATTAGGGTTGGTCCCCGTCCCCGTCCCCGAAAGTCGGGGAATTTGGGCGATTTTTTGAAAATTCCCCGTCCTCGTCCCCCCCCCCCCCCCCCCCCCCCCCCCCCCCGTAAAAAATGAAAAAATTTTCCCCGTCCCCGTCCCCCCCGTGGCGCTGCCTCCCCGAAAATTTTCCCCGTGGCCCTCCCCCCCCCCGTCGGGGACCAACCCTAATATACATATTTAGAGATTATGTACAATCTAAAATTTATCGTTTATTATACACAAAGTTTAGTCAAGATAATTGGTAAAGAAATTTTGTGATCAATTTTAAAATAATAAATATATTAATAAAATCAATTTAAATTGAATAATCAACTACATTTAAAATAAGAAGATAAATTAATAATAGAAATTTTGAATTATAATAAAGTGTTGAAGAATATTATTACATTATAGTGAACATTTAATAGATTGTTGTGAAGAAGTTGAATTAGAAGAATTGGATTACAATGAAGAAATAGATGAATCGAGACGTTTCCAAGCCTGCCCAAAGGCTACAAAATACCAAAAATTCAATTTTTAGTGGCTATTCCTAAGCTTTACTATAGAAAAGGGTGAAAAACAAATTTTGCACAAAGATACTAAAATGACTATATTTAAAATTTAATTAGAAATTTTTTTTAAATAAATTTTTGTTGTTTTGTTTGCCTCGGGAATGTTGCAGCGCCGCTTATTTTATATAAACTTATGTTTTAATAATAATAAATAAATAAATGAAAATTGATGAAATTATGATGAAATATTTATAAAAAAGTTCGCCGAAAACTTTTTACTATTATGGGAAAAAGGAACTGAGGATCGAACAAAATATAAAATTTGGGTTTGGAGAAATAAATCCTTTTTCATAAAGAAAATTATCGGTTCTAAAGAAAAATTACAAATAAGATAAAATTAATCTAAAATTATAAAAAATTAAAATAGCTTTCGGAATAATTCAGAATACACTTGTCATTATTATAATAGATTGTTAAATTAAAATATGAATTATCACTGAATGAGTTTAAATCATGAAATATAATGAAATTAAATTAATATAATATAAATTGCTCCATCTTTAAACAAACAGTAATATATAATATAAGAATTGTTAAACTTTAATATCGAATATACATTTCAGAATAAATCGAATATACATTTCTTATAAAAGAATATTCAAAGCGACAAACTAAAACGAGCTATTTACAAGTAAAACAATTTGATTAGCATAGACGAATAAAAACATTAATTTTAATCATAAATTTGAACTATTCTGAAAATACAAACAGAATCCACCTGTTGCTGCACCGCTTATTTAAAAATAAATTTGTCTAATTGTTGAGAAATTCAGTAATAAATTGTTTACTAAAAAATGATGGATTTTCGTTCAAGCTTGAGTTTAAAATTTAAGTATAACACAATTTCAACAATAAAGTTGAAAAATATAATTTTGATTGATTTCTAATTATAATTTTAAAAATAATCCCAAATATATCATTAATATAACTAAAGTAAAAAGTGAAAATTTATTGGTTTTAAAGCTAATGTGAAAAAATTATCATATATTAAAGCAATTAAATCAAAATGTCAAGTATTCCTACTTGATTTATTTTAATAAATAAATTGTTTAATTTTATTTTTTTCTCTTAGACTCCGCCTCACACATTACTAGCTCTAATTATCAACTCAAATCCGCCCGCCTATCTAAGAAAGAATGGCCAAGAAAAAGAAAATATTCTATTGAAAATATTCTATTTTCATTCTATTGAAAATGTTCTATTAAATTCTCTATTATTTTTCAACATACAAAAATATTATTTTTATATAATTTAGTTTCAATTAATAAAATTATTTTTAATTTGTTTTTGATTTTAATTTTTGGGTTTCTGGGTTATTATTACAAATTAACTTGTAATATTTAGACACAAAATTAACAAGATTTATCAATAAATTAAAATTGTGTGTAATAAATTTTATAATTATAGTGATAAATTTAAAGACAGCTTTGTATGAATGGAGAAAATGTAAATCATTAGAAAATTAATTTAGTAATTAAAATATTTTTCAATCATAATAAAAAATAATGAGAAAAAATTGTAGGGATTCACATAAAAAATTTTATTTTAATTATATTTGAATTATAAAAATTACAAAATTCGATATAATCAACATAAAAATTGATAAAGTAAATTATTAAAAATTTAAGAGTTATTATTAAAGATCATAATAAATTAAAAATTTTAACCGATATTTAACAGTTTGTGGTAAATTTTCCATTGCAAAATTTATCTAGTAATCATAAAAAATATTTTTCATTATACATAATAAAAAATAGTGAGAAAAAATTGTCGGGAGAATTGTTTTTGAATAATTGTTTTTTGTTTGCTTTTATTGTTTTTTTTGAAAAATTGTTTTTATTATATATACGTTTTTCGTGTTTTTCCTGTCTTGACTTTTAATTTATATAATTTATTTATTTTTGATCTATTTAAAAAACTTTTTTGGCTCTTTGACAATAACTTGGGTAAAAATGACAGGAAAACGCTCTCAAGCTAATTCCAACATTTCTCCAATTATTGAAAAATTTATACAATTGTTAAATGGATAAATAATTATAAGAGAACAATTTTGCAAAAATATTGCAAATTTACAGAAAACGTAACTCTCCAATTTAAAATTGTTTAATAATTTTTATTTAAATTAGATTATAATATTGTTGTTTTATTTAAAAATGAAAATAATGAACTTTGGGTTCTTTAACTTTTTTGTAAAAAATTATAAATTAAAAGACTTGGCTGGACATCTGAACAATGGGGTAATGTAATTTGGAGTGACGAATCAAAGTTCAATTTATGTAATACTGATTGTATAAATACAAATATGTATATTTTTTTAATATAAAAATTATAAATTAAAAGAAATTAAATAATTAAAATTATTTCCTCGAATTAAAATTAAATTCAACAATTAGACTACAAAATTTTAATTTTGAAATAAAAATTTATTGATAAAATTATAAATTAATATATTAAATGAAAATATGTTATACATTTTTGAATCAGTTAACTGAAAATTGAAAAAAATGAAAATTTGAAACTGAAAATTGAAAAAATTAAATATAATAATTCTTTAGAATAAACAAAGGAAAATTTTGTTAAATTACAAAATAAATGATGGAAAAAATTAAAAATTAATTATGAGAAACAGACTCTCTTTCTTCGAAGGGTTTATCAGCAATAATATAATTAATATAACATAAAATACGCTAATTTAAAACAATTAATTAATAATAGTAATTAATGATAATAGTAAATTATACATATATACATAATTATTTAATCATATGTATTATGTTAAATTAAATTTGCTCGAAATTTATAATCAAAGACATGCCAAAAGATCCAGAATTGCATTTGTGATAAGAATTTATTATAGATTAAATAAAAAATTTATAAATTAATCATAAAATTAAATAAATATGGTTATCGATAATGAAATGTAAACATGTGATAAGTACAAATCAAAGGATTCTATAAGGAGGATTAATAAAGGATTAATAATCTAATTGTAAAGTTATCGAGAGAATTTTAAGCGAGACATACTATCAGTTCAGTGCTCACATTTTTACTAATTTCATAAAATATTCATGCAAAATGGCTGGGTTGCCCTTAATAAAATAAATGTTTAAAAAGAGAGGTTACATCGGACAAAAAGTAAAAATATAGGAACTAACTGCTAATAAATACATCAACGAGAAGATATTTTCTAGAATTCTTTAGCCTATTATATTTTTTATAAAAAAATTAATAATAATCATTAATTCATTCATATTATATATTAAAAAGATTAAATTTTGAAATAAAATTACAGTTTTTAAAAAATAAATTAGATAAGAAAAAAAATATTTTAATTTCCAAAATTCTTTTAAAAATATGTATAACAAAATTAAATTAATAACAAAAAATATGTTTAAGTTTTTAAAGAATCAAAATTATATTGGAAAAATTTGTTAAATTTTGGAATTATTTGTCTATTGCTACAATAGTTGGATAAATTAAATGTGCTAAATTTTAATTAACATTTAAATTCATACCTTTAAAATGCCATGCAAATTTTCTAAGAGTTTTTTCAATTTATGGAGTATATGGCCTTGAATAGGAGAGTGTGATCACAATTTGAGTGCTCATACAAAAAAATTAAAAAGTTCAAAAGAATATACAGAACAAATTTGAGACTATAAATCAAGAAAATTTTTTATATTAATTAAATAAAATTTTAATAATTGAATTTAAATTCCTATTAATTAATAAATATACATTTAAAAAAATCAAATGTTATCAAAATGTTATATTATAATGACATGGAAATTAGATCACAAAATAGAGTAAGTAAAAATGGCACATATTTTTAATTATAACTTAAATTATAAAAATATAACCAAAATATAAACTGACAAATTAATTATTATTGTTTTAAAATTATTATTAACGAATTATAATAATTTTCAAATATTTAAATTAAGTTTGACCGATATTAACATTTTGTGGAAAATTTTCTTCATTGTAAAATTTATTTAGTAATCATAAAAAATATTTTTCCATTATAATATAAAATAGTGAGACTCTTATTGAAAGACTATTGAAAGATTTTCGTGACCTAATCTCGCAACGTAAAAAATCCGCAACAAAAAAATTTTCCCTCAACAAATCCCGCAACAAAAGAATTTTTCAAATGTTTTTGCGAAATTATATTATAAATTAATTTTATTTAGAATATAAGAAAAAAAACTTTTCTCTTGACCGGGTGATCCTGACCCGACATAAGAACATTATCATTTTATCACTCTCGCGATTTAAATTGATTTCACATTTAAATTTCGTTCACATTTTCATTGTTTTTTTCGGTTAAATACTCAAGTTTATGGGTTTACAATAAAAGATTTAATTGAAATTATTATCTTCGTTAAATTCTACTTCTATCAATAAACACATTAATTTGCGTTTTTTAATATCTGGAGCCCCGACAACGACTTCGTAGCAAAAAAACAACAAAAATATCAAACAACAAAACGGGAACCTATTAATTGGAACCCGACATCAAATTTGGAAGAAAGTGGGGACAAAATCAAATTGTTAGCAAGAACAATAAAAGTAAGTTAAGTTTAAAAAACATAAATAAAAATCCAATCTCTATTGAGCCAGGACAATATTTAAAAAATTTTGTGTAAAATAAAATTAAAATAAATAATATAAATAAATAATAAAAATTTCTGAAAAATGATAGATTTTATTGTTCAAGTTTAAATATAAAGATAAAATAGTATATCAACAGAAATTGAAAAATGTCTCATTGATATAATTACTTATTGTTTTATAGCTTTAATTAAATAACTATATGCATTACAAAAATAAAACACTTGTCGCCCTCAACTAGAACTTTATATAAAATAAAACTTTTCTTATCATGTGCACATCCATAGGGAAATAACTATAAAAAATTTTGACATACATAAGTACTTTTGAAATTATAATATTATTTGGTTGTTAAATCACAAAATAACGATATATTAAATCACAAATTATTTATATAATATTAAATCACAAAATATTTTATAGATAACGAGAATGTGCTAATACTAAAAATTGAATATTTCTGGAAGAGGAAATGAATCTAATAATAGGTGACGATCCCTTTTAGAATATAAACAAGTATAAAATAAAAAACTAAAAAATTTTTGTTAGTAAAGATATCTTCAACTACCAAGTATTATTTGTGAGTAGAGACAACATGTAAAAATAAAATAATATGAAGATGCTATTGGTATTCAAAATGTCTTATATTAATAAGTAATTTAATTATGTATTTTATCAATATTTACATTTAATTAATTTATGCATTTTAAACCGTTTAATTACCCAAGTGAAGTTTGAGGTGTCAATTTAATTTATAGATTTTAAAGATTTAATATAATTAAACTTCAAAATAATTAAAAATAATTTCATAAATAATGAAAAATAACAATGAATATAATCTGAATCGGTAGATATAAACAGAAACCTTAATTTCAATATTGTGATATTATTAATAAATCTATTAATTTTTTATGAAAAAAAGTCTATTACATGTGTTTTCAAAACATTAGTTTGATGGAAAATATTTATAAAATATTCGAAAATAAAAATCTTAAGTATAAATAAATTTAATTCAATATCAAACGTCTTATATAATATGATTCTATTCTCGTATGGAAATATAACTTAATAATTGAGAATTTAAAAACCGAGTACATGTTTAAGAACATGATTATACATATAATGAAATATATTTAGTTAGAATTATATTTAGTGAGGAATTTGGCAAAAATTAAAAAATTGAAAAATGAGCACGACAACATTATTTTAATAAATATAATATTACAATATTATCAAAACATTTATATAATAATAAAATAATTATTAAGTGATTTTATTTGATGAAGAAAGATATAGGGGATGAAAGGGATATCTTGGCATTTTAAGGACTAAATTCATTATAAGCAATGCTGAAAAATTTCCAGTTCCAATTCCGGAACCGATCCCCCCATATTTCCCTTAATCCCTATATCCCCATGGCCCTTTTTTTCCTCAACTCTCTTAATAATCTAAAAAATTATTGGGACATTTTTTTATTTTTCCTCCAATATTTTTGGGGCTGTATTAAAGGTGGGGCTCTAATTGAGGGTGGGGCTTTATTTTTCAACTACCCTCCAAAGTGGGGCTGTATTAGAGGGTGGGGCTGTATTAGATGGTGGGGCTCTAATAAGAAAATACGGTATATGTCATAATTAGAACATATTCTATGTTATATTTTATAATTCTTGTAACAAATTATTTAAATATTAGGTTGTGTCATAAATAATTAGCCCCCCTTAAACAATGTAAGTTTGAAAATTCATATCTCACTGTTTTGAAAACCAATCTGTTTAATTTTTTTGTCATATATTCTCAATGATGTCTTCTTCATTTTCAGAAAGATTTGAAATTTTTCCTCTACTTTCAAATTTTTTACGATTTTTTAAAATTTAAGGCAAAACTATGAAATTAGCGTCCACCTAAATTATGAGTTTAAACTTGGATATTCGGATAAGCAATCATGGCGCAAAATATGCTAATCGAAGTAAGGAGATGTTATCTCGTATTCCACAGAAAAAAGATTGTCATTCAAATAAAAGAAAGGTAGAGAGGAGCTGAAAGAATAAGAACGTCTTGGATGTCAACCAACAATAGATAAGAATTCCGTTCTCCCCTGAATCAAAGCCAATCCAAAAAATAAAATGTGTATATTGGGGCAGGCTCTCACCTGCTCACCTACAAAAATACCATAATTTTACTTGAAGCCAGAAAATAGTTATGAAGAGTTGATTAATACTCCATGAATTGCCGCAAAATCAACTGATTTCATAGTTTTGCCTTAAATTTTAAAAAATCGTAAAAAATTTGTAAGTAAAGGAAAAATTTCAAATCTTTCAGAAAATGAAGAAGAAATCATTGAGAATATATGACAAAAAAATTAAACAGATTGGTTTTCAAAACAGTGAGATATGAATTTTCAAACTTACATTGTTTAAGGGGGGCTAATTATTTATGACACAACCTAATAAAACATATTAATGCTCAAAAAGAAAAGAATAAATAAATAGTAGGAAAATTCAGTGATTATATTGCACAAGACTAAGTGGTAATTTTATCCAAAAATAAAGTTGCTAAAATTATATAATTAGAGTAATATTACTATAATTAATTTCACAGTTTTTATTAAAACAAAAAAATTAACAAAATTTTTTCAATTATATGATAAATATTTAATTTGCTAAATTAAAGAACTCTCTTCGCCAAAATTGAATTATACGTAGCTGTTTCAGTATAATATAAACATAACTCGGAAAATTTCAAATAAATTTATCAAACAATTAAAAAAACTTATTATTTTTTAGACTACTTTAAGTTAAAATAAAATAATGATAATTTAAAATAATAAACAAAAATATAACTACTGTTGTTAATAAAATGAACTCGAATCTTTGTGTTGAATTTAATTTAACATTTTTCTAAATTGGAAATGATTTTTCTAAATAATTAAAATATGTAAGTATATAAAAATAATTTTGTGTTTGTTTCAAATAAATTAATAAAAACTAAATTGTTGACGGATCCGTAAAGAGCTGTAAAAGAGTATACATAAGTAAAAGCAGAAAAAAATTTTTAAAAATAATTTTTTAAAGATGTGATTGATCGGAAAAAATATATAAATTATCAAATTACATTTTTGGTAAGTCAAAATATCGAAAAAATCTGCTAAAATATGTAAATCCAGGTAGATAATTTAATATCGGTCCATTATTGTAATTCACAGCCATTACAACAAAATCCTTCTCATCTTTTTTCGCTTCCGATTTATTTTCGCTCGCGCATTATAGCCTTTTTCTTAAGATTGCCCATCTTTCCTCCTACAATAAGGTAAATATCGATTCACACAAAAAGCCAAGCCATTTATCTTTATTTGTATTCTTTGTTCACCGAATGTAATATTTTTCAATAAAAATATAACGTTTTCGAGATTATTTATTGAAATATAAATTAGGGTATTTCAAATAAATTTAAGTTAAATTATTGCCAACGACAACAATAAAAAATATTAAAAACTTTTACAACAATAACATTTACAAATAAATTATTTTTACGTAATAACGATAACAAGTATTGTAATTACTAGTGTTAGGCATTTGCGATTTTTCTAGATCGAGATTTTCGAAAAATCTCGATATCGAAAAAATCTCGATTTTTCCAAAAATTGATCGAGACGAGATCGAGATCGATAATCTCGAAAAATCTCGATATCGAAAAATCTCGGTCCAAAATTTTCGAGATTATCGCGATATTTCGATATTTTTTATAATCCCTTAGAATTGAATAAAAATTCATTTCAATCAATATAATTATGATTTAAATGTAAAATCTCGCGATATTTCGAATAATCTTGCGAAAAATCTCGCGATATTTCTGACTTGACTGATACGAGATCGAGATCGATAATCTCGAAAAATCTCGATATCGAAAAATCATGATTTTTTCAAAAATTGATCGAGACCAGATCGATAATCTCGAAAAAAATCTCGCGATATCTCGAAAAATATCGTCGATATATCGTCTCGTGCCCAACACTAGTAATTACTGAATTAAACGTATTTCAACTTAAATCAAATCGAAAATTAAATAATTATAGTGTTATCTAAAATTAAATTTTTATAATATTTATACGCATTACTTAAAAAATTAGAAATGAATTAAAACAAAAATCATTTATTAAGTTAATTGTCTTAATTCAAGCAAATAGGTCTTCGTTTTCAGCGCAGCAGGCGAAAATTTTGAGAAATTTAGAAGGCCAAGTAGCCAAATTTCCTCATTTGTTGTTTCCTCAATTTTTGCTCAATTTTTTTTTCAAATTTCCTCAATTTTGAGAAATTTAGAAGGCCAAGTAGCCAAATTTCCTCATTTTTTGGCGCCGCAGGCAAAAATTTTGGGAAATTTGGAAGATCATTAAGCCAAAAATCTTCCTTATTGCGCCGCAGATAGGGGCATAAAAATACTCGGTTTTACCCGAGTACGTCGAGTATAAAGTTTCCAAGTACGAGTAATGCCGAGTACTAAGACCTCGAGTATCTCGACCCGACTCGGATGTACTCTACTCGACCCGTCTCGGACGTACTCTAATTTAAAGTAAAATTACACAAATTATTATAATTGAATTCGGCATGATATGATAAAAATAAATGTAATATAAATATTGTAATATAAATATTTAAAGATAATGTAATATAAATACAATGTAATATAAATATTTAAAGATAATATAAATATTAAAGATATATAAATTAAAATATATGTATAAAGCTAGCAAAGAACAATTGTGGCAGGACAAGGATACAAATTTGAATAAATTAAATAATACAAATTGTATTAAATTCTTATCGTAGAGTGGTTGAAAATATGAAGTTGTCTCTATTCTACCTTCTTGTTCTTTGGAGAAAAAGGAATACAATTAATCAAAGTATATTTATATTATTCGATATCAACTACTATTTTAGCATTATAAATATTAAAATATTAAATTAATATTAAGAAAAAAAGATAAAAATTTGAAGAAAAAATTGTACATATTTTCCTTTGATTACTCGAATTTAAGAAATAAAAACTATAAACTCTGTGATTATAAGTGTTTAATTTGGGTAGTATTAGTTGGTCCAAAATTTCTATTAAATCTGAATTAATAAAAAAATGAAAATAATTTTGAATATGAAAATAATCTTAATTGATTTAATTAAATTCTTATCGTAGAGCGGTGGAAAATACTAAGTTGCCTATATGCGAACTTCTTATTCCTAGTTGGTGAGGGTGTGGAGAGAAGACAACATGTTTAGGGAATGCTCCTGTAACAGGTAGAAAATATTCTATTTGTAATTTTAGCCATTGATCTTAATGTTTTAATTACAGGTACAATGACCATGAGTCTTGTATATGCCCTTATTAAATTAAAATTGGAATTTATATTGCAAAATTTAATAAAAGTATGTATTAGTTTTATATACAGCATTAATAGACTAAAAGATTTGACCGATTTATAAATAACCTTAAAGAAAACCATTTTTACTTTGATATAGGACGTTATGATAATAAGAAAATTGAATATCTTTTTAAAAAATAATTCCAAACACTAGTAATGAAAGTATTTTAATTTCGATTTAGTTTATTTAAATAATTAAGTTATAAAACGTCCCCGAAAGTATTTTAATTTCGATTTAGATTCATGCGATATTTTTAACATGAAATAATTTTAATTAGATTTTTTGACTATATTTATTGCTTAAAAAAGTAAAGATTATTTTAAAATAATCATTTCAAATTAAATAAAATTTGCGGTAAAATATATAAATTAAATTAGTATATATTTAATTCCAAATCTTGTATCAAGTTCTTTTATAAAATATGATTCTATTACATTTAATTTGTATGGAAGACATAATTATATAAAAATACATTAAAATTAATTATATATAATATTTATTTAAAATAAATTGCTTTATTTAAAATATATCTAAATTATCACATCAAAGACCAATACTACGTCAACGTTCTTAGAAATTGGAACGAAAAATAGATTTCGAAGCAAAATACGGCACTCAAATAATGTTAAATGGGTGATCAACGATGTGATTGCTTATCGTATCGATCTGGGGTAAGATGATTTTTCTGGCTCTCAAATCTGCTACCAAACAATTTATTATAAAATACATTTACAAGAACTTCGAAATGCATTTAAATTATACAATTGTTAAATATTTTATATTAAAAAATCTTTTTCACAAATTTTTTAAGTTAATAATATTATAAATAAAATATTAATAAACTGTTTAGACCACAATGAAATAAAAAAGATTTGTGGATAAAAAAGATTTTTGTGATTTAAATTAATTTATATAAAAGAGTTAAATGATTCTAAAATAAAAAAATAATATGATGTTTTAAAAGTAATGTTACAATGAATGAAAGGGAAGATAGAAATTTTTCACATAGAAACAATTACATATATTGAAATTAATGAATGTTTATAAAATAGAATATTAATTTTGTTTCAAAATAAATAAGTAATTTACATTTAATAAGAACATCTACTAAATATAGAAATAAATCTAAGCTTATTGAAAAAGAAATGCCACATTAAGATACAAGCCAAATAGCGACAAAAGAAATGCCAATTTTAGAGCTAGCGTAAACAAATAAATTTATCTATTAAAAATTATCATTAATAATTATCTGCCTACTACCAAAATGTATTAAAATAATTTATCGATTTGTATGGAAGTTAAAATTAAATATAATAAAATGAAATTAATTTAGATAGTCAAATAAAAGTATAGTTTGCGTAATATAATACTAAATTATTTATCAAAAAATCTAAATTAGCATAAAATATATTCGAATTTTACTTTTATGTTAAAAAACGAGCAAGGTATATATGTAAATTTTAATAAAATAATTATTTGATTAAACCGAAAAATTAAAAGTTGAACTTTTAAGAAGGGATACGAAAAAATAACACGCAACATGTTAAATCTGTGTATAATTCAAGTGAAATGGTCAAAGTAAAGAGCAAAGTTAAAAAAAAAAGGGAAAAAGACAAAGAAAAGTTAAAAAAGATTATTAAATCTTTCTAATAAACAATTTATTAGATTAAAATAATCAAGCATATGAGCAATGGAAAAACGAAATAAATTCCAAATAATAATCTTAATTGATGAGACTTAATTTAACTAAATTAATAGAATAAAATAACACCAAATAAAGCAATTATCAGCAAATTGTTTAGATGTTATAAAAAAATAAATTAGAAATTTTATTTAATTAAATTGATTAGCGCTAAATTGCTATCAGAGGAGAATGTCACCATTCTTTATAAATTCATGATTAAGGTATTTTAATGAAAATATGTAAATTTAACGAAAAGATTATAAAAGACATAGGTAAAAATAAAATTTTTTATTAATTGAATTTCTTTTAGAATTATATTTTGAGTGAAATTCAGTGAAATTTTTTTGTTTAAATTAAATTCATTGATCAAATTATGATGGAATGAGTTAAATAGAAATTTGATATGAATTGCGGAAATCAGTTAAATTAAGATTTTATTAAAATTTGATTAATAAAGATAAAGGATGGCATGAAAGTTTAAAATAATTGAAAACAATTTATTATTATAAAATTTGTAGACAATAGAAAAATCATATAAAATGTATATTAACTTTTTATTCTAATTAAATCAACTAATTTTTAAATACTGACACAATGCTTGTATACTTATTAATTGAAATTGATGAAATGAAATTTGATGAAAATTAGGTTCTTAGTTTTTTAATATAGTATAGAATATATTCGTGAAAATCAGCATGATAACATTATTTAAAAAAATATAAATTATTAATATTATCAAAACTATTATATAAATAACTAAATGAATTAATAAGCCTATTAAAAAGCTTATTACTTTAACACTAAATTGCATTTATTTTAATAAAATTATGAAAGAATATTACTTAATTCTACAACGGTCACAAAAATTTATATAAAATATCAAAATAATATTTAAATCAAAATAATTTGGCGGAATGAAGTAGAAATTAACGACAGAGCCGAGCAACGATTGTATGGAAAGAAGAGCATTTTCCATTATAATGAAAATATTTTATTTAATTTATCTACTTAATTTAAACAAAAATTAAATTTTCCATTATAATTTCCATTATAATTTCCATTATAATTTTCCATTATAATGAAAATATTTTATTTAATTTATCTACTTAATTTAAACAAAAATTAAATAACATATATCTGCTTAAAGCATATACCAAATAGTAAATTAATATATAATTTGAAAAAATTAATCATTTAAAATGTAAATAATAACAAAAATTACAATATAAATTAAAATTTAGGAATTTTTATGCAAAATTAATATTTACACAAATTTAAATAAAATTTATTTTAAACTAGATGTCGAAAATTTCGACGAAGAATAAAATTAATAAATTATTAATTTTCACTTTTTTGTATGACATCATTTTGCTGATCATTATCTGCTATCCGGCCTTTTCTCTCTTTTTTCTATAAATGGATGAAAAGTAATAATCATCCATAATTTTCCACATTTTATCTAAAATTTTAATCTTTTCATCCATTTTTTCCATTTCCGCTCAACTTTATTTTGCCATTGCCCACATTCATTGCCAACACAAACCATTGCCCACACACATTAATCTGGCCTATTTAAGCCAAATCATTTTCTATCATTTATGTTTTTACATACCCACAATGTTTTACATACACAGTTCTGACTTAACCATTTTCTAATGTTTTGACATATTCATTTTCACACCCCAAAGTTTTGACTTAACCATTCACACATCCTATTTAAAACATATACACACAAACAATTATAAATTTTTTTTAATTAAATAAATATATTTTAAATACTCTTGTATTCAATATTCTTTTGGTAATTCTGTGAATATTCTTTGGGAATATTCGATTGTTCATCTATCGTCTAAACTTGGCCATCCATTAACCCTCGCCTAATCGCCTAATATCCTTTTTTGGTTTGCCACGTCTTAATCTTTGGGATTAAGACGCTCATCATCCTCAACACACCTTCGACTATTGTTTTTAGCGTTGGACTTCTAGTTCCGTCTTGGGAATCCCGACCTAGGTAGTTCTCGTTACTGGATGAATATTTTTAAAACAAAATATAATGTCTCATTATGCGTGTTTCATTATATCAAATTAATATAACCTACAAATCATTTAAAACTACAATCAACAAATCATTTTTGTAAAACTAAATTAGCATAGAGCATGTCACCATTCTTTATAAATGTATAAATAAGTTATTCTCATAAAAGTATGAGTTTAATGAAAAGATGGCAAAATACATTGGTTAAAAATAAAATTTTTATAAATAGAATATTTATTAAAATTATATTAGTAAAAAGATAAAATTTACAAAAAATTACAATGTTCAAATTTAAATTGGATGAAAAAATAAAAATATCTAGTTTTCAAAAAAGATTTATTTATTTAAAACACAATTATCTCAGCAAATATGGAATAATTCTACGATATATTTTATTGTATAGTATGTATGAATTAGAAAGTATATTTACATTTTAATTTAATTTATCTAATGAGTTTAGAATTATTTTTATTTTAATACCGAAGATAAATATTATAAAAGATGCTTACAAATAAAACGAGCCGTTTATAATTAAAACAATTTGATTAGTATAGACGAATAAAAACATGTTAATAATGAATTTGAACTATTCTGAAAAATAAACAGAATTCTTTTAATAAATATAAAAATAAGCGAAATTCTCTATACCAACTTCCTACCCTACAAATAAGGTAATTTGGTAGAAATAGACGAGAATGGCTAGATTTTTATGAAAGTTTTAAATGTGCCGTCGACACGGGTTTAACCGATTACCCGAAATCTTCAGATACATCACGGCAGAGCACATAAAGCTCAACACAAAATGCCATTTGTGCTGGGGAATTTTAAATTAATCAATAAAAAATCTTATTAAAAAGCTTATTATTTTAACACTAAATTACATTTCTTTAAATAAAATTACCTAAAGAACATTAATTAATTCTATACCAATTAAATTATTAAACATTATTTTAAACATAAAAATTTATTACAACATAGAATTATCCTTTGATGATAACATTATTATAAGAAGAATCCTTTAAAAAATTTTTGATTATTAAATGTCGTTGTAATTGGAATTAGATTGTTAACATTTCTGTAAAGAGGTGTAAAAAAGTATAAGTAAAAGCAGAAAAAAATTTTTTTTAAATATTTTTTCAAAGATGTTGATTGATCGGAAAAATTACTGCTAAAATGTGTAAATCCAGGTAGATAATTTAATATTTTAATATTGATCCATTATTGTAATTCCCAGCCATTACAACATCAAATCTTTTTTCGCTTCCTGTTTATTTTCGTCCTCGCATTATAGCCTTTTTCTTAAGATTGCCCATCTCCCTCCCACAATAAGGTAACCTTCGATTCATATAAAAAGCCAAGCCATTTACCTTTATTCGTATTCTTTGTTCGCTATTTTTAACGTCTTTTAATAAAAATATAACGATTTGGAAATTATTTATTGACATATAAACTAGAGTATTTTAAATAAATTTAAGTTAAATTATTGCCAACGACTACAATAAAAAATATTAAATACATTTACAACAATAACATTTACGAATAAATTATTTTTAAGTAATGACGATAACAAGTATTGTAAATATTGAATTAAACGAATTTCAAATTAAATGTAATTGAAGATTAAATAATTATTCATTAAATTTTTATAATATTTATACAAATTACTTTAAATTACAAATTGAACATAACCAAAAATCATTTATTAATTAATTGTCCTAATTCAAGCACATGCCCTTTGCCAATCTGAACAAAATTGAACACCTATTATTGTTTTATTTAAAAATAAAACTGAAGATAATAAAATCAAGCAAGTAATAAGAGAATGACGGATTTAAATAAATTAATAATTGTGCAATTTTACACATCTATTCAATTTTTAATTAAATAATTCGAAACAATTAAATAACAGAGTTGCCTTGAAACTTTTAAGAGTATTTAAAGTAAAATTACACATATTATTACAATTGTTTCTGCATGATATGATAAAAATAAATTTGTTTCCTACACTGTGATATAAATATTAAGTAAAGATATATAAATTAAAATATGTATAAAGCTAGCAAAAAACAATTGTGGCAGGACAAGGATACAAATATGTAAAAATTAAAATAGTATAAATTGTATATTTATTTTAAAAATAATATTATTACATAGATATCGAAAAAATTAATAATTAATTATTAAATTTTCCTGACAAAATAATGAGAAGAGTTTAATAGTTAAGCTATATTCTTCAAAATAATTTACAAAAAATAATTAGATTTTAAAAATATTTGTGATTTAAATTAATTTTTATAAGAGCTAAATAATTCGAAAATAAAAAAATAATGTTTTAAAAGTAATGTTACAATGAATGAAAGTGAAGATGGAAACTTTCCACATAGAAACAATTACATATATTGAAATTAATCAAAGTTTATAAAATAGAATATTAATTTTGTTTTAATTTACAATTTATAAGAACATCTACTAAATATAGAAATAAATTTAAGCTTTATTGGAATAATTAAGAATTATTGGAATTTATCGGAATAATCAAGAAATGCCACATTAAGATACACATCCTATTAGCCACGAAAGATATGCCAATTTTAGAGCTAGCGTAAACAAATAAATTTATCTATTAAAAATTATCATTAATAAATTATATGCCTACTAACAAAATCTATCAAAATTTCTATCGATTTGTATGGAAGTAAAAATTAAATATAATAAAATGAAATTAATTTAGAAAATCAAATAAAAGTATAGTTTGCGTAATATAATTCTAAATTATTTATCAAAAAATCTAAATTAGCATAAAATATATTCAAATTTTACTTTTATGTTAAAAAACGAGCAAGGTATATATGTAAATTCTAATAAAATAATTATTTGATTAAACCGAAAAATTAAAAGTTGAACTTTTAAGAAGGGATACGAAAACAAACTGTGCAACATGTTAAATCTGTATAATTCATGGTTATATTGAAATGGTCAAAGTAAAGAGCAAAGTTAAAAAAAGGGGAAAAGACAAAGAAAAGTTAAAAAAGATTATTAAATCTTTCTAATAAACAATTTATTAGATTAAAATAATCAAGCATATGAGCAATGGAAAAACAAAATAAATTCTAAATAATAATCTTAATTGATGAGACTTAATTTACTAAATTAATAAAATAAAATAACTACAAATAAAGCAATTATCAATAAATTGTTTAGATGTTATGAAAAAATAGATTAGAAATTTTGTTAGATTAATTTGAGTTCGCGTATTAGCGCTAAATTGCTATCAAAGGAGAATGTCACCATTCTTTATAAATTCATGATTAAGCTATTTTAATGATAATATGTAAATTTAATGAAAATCAAAAAAATTAATCAAAGTTTATAAAATAGAATATTAATTTTGTTTTAATTTACAATTTATAAGAACATCTACTAAATATAGAAATAAATTTAAGCTTTATTGGAATAATTAAGAATTATTGGAATTTATTGGAATAATCAAGAAATGCCACATTAAGATACACATCCTATTAGCCACGAAAGATATGCCAATTTTAGAACTAGCGTAAACAAATAAATTTATCTATTAAAAATTATCATTAATAAATTATCTGCCTAATAACAAAATGTATTAAAATTTCTATCGATTTGTATGGAAGTAAAAATTAAATATAATAAAATGAAATTAATTTAGAAAATCAAATAAAAGTATAGTTTGCGTAATATAATTCTAAATTATTTATCAAAAAATCTAAATTAGCATAAAATATAATCGAATTTTACTTTTATGTTAAAAAACGAGCAAGGTACATATGTAAATTTTAATAAAATAATTATTTGATTAAAACGAAAAATAAAAGAACTTTTAAGAAGGGATACAAAAAACAACTACGCAACATGTTAAATCTGTATAATTCATGTTTATATTGAAATGGTCAAAGTAAAGAGCAAAGTTAAAAAAAGGGAAAAAGACAAAGAAAGGTTAAAAAAATAATCAATTTATTATATTAAAATAATCAAGCACATGATCAATGGAAAAACGAAATAAATTCTAAATAATAATCTTAATTGATGAGACCTAATTTTACTAAATTAATAATAAAATAACAACAAATAAAGCAATTATCAGCAAATTGTTTAAATGTTAAAAAAATAAATTAGAAATTTTGTAAGATTATATTGATTAGCGCTAAATTGCTATCAGAGGAGAATGTCACCATTCTTTATAAATTCAAGATTAAAGTATTTTAATGAAAATATGTAAATTTAATGAAAAGATCATAAAAGACATGGTAAAAATAAAAATTTTTATTAATTGAATTTCTATTAGAATATATTTTGAGCGAAATTAAGTGAAATATTAATATATTAGTCAAGTAATTTTTATACTATAATAGTTTTATTTGTTTGAATAGAGTAAACTGAGTTAAAATTCATTTAAATTGAATTAGTATTATTAAAATTAATTATAAAACAACGACAAAATGTTTTTTGCAAAAAATATATTTAAGGAAAATTTAAATGAAAATTACCTATAATTCATCATTTTTAAATAATAAATACTTTAATCGTCAAGTGAATTTGTAAAATTATATTCGGCACACTAATCACCGAAAACCACAATTAGTAACAAAAAATATATTATTTATATAGCATCTAAACTTTGAATAAGTTAAGATGCTATTCAATATAATAAATTAAATAAGATTTAATAATTTAAATTTAATTAATTGAAAATAAATACGAATATTAATCTAAACAAGAAAAACATATTTTTTTCTAAATTTACGAAAAAAAGTTTCCAACCGACACAGATCTACATTTGTGATTATAACAGCGGACTATATTTATAATTTAAATAAATATAATTAACTATCATAAAATGTAAACATGTAATATAGTAAAAATAAAAATTATTATTATTAAAATTAAATTATAAAACGGCTACAAAATGCTATTATGCAATTTTAACAATTCATAAATTACTGCGTATACTACATTTTTAAAAATAGCGTAGACAAATAAATTAATCTGTTAAAAATTATCTTTAATAAATTATCTGCACAATATCAAAATCTAGTAAAATTTTTAAAAACGACATAAAGCAAATTTTAAATTATAGATAATAACGTTATAAGTAATTATGAATATACCTCACTCTTTATAAATAATTTAAATTCTTGTCATTATTGTTAAGTCATTGAAATAAAAAAGTAAAAATATTGAAAGAAACTGTTTTCTTTGTTTGCCCATGAATGAGGAAATTTTTGTGATAATGAAAAATTGAAAATTTTTCAAAATATTTATTGTTTTTTTGTTTCGTTTAATTTCAATTAATTGAAAATAAATACGAATAATAATCTAAACAAGGAAAAAAAAATTTGCTCTAAATTTTTAATTAAAGATACTCCTACAGATCTGGTACTACGTTTGTAATAATAACAGCTAGCTATATTTATAACCAAAATAAATATGGTTAACGATACTAAAATGTAAACATGTAATAAGTAAAAATAAAAGATTCTATAAGAAGAATAGATAAAAATTATTTTAAATATGCAAACCTATAACATTAAAAAGCTAATTTTCAATCATACAAATATGAATAAATTAAAATAATATAAATTGTATATTATTAATTTTAAAAAATTAATGTTTAATAAATATCAAATAATAATAAATTTAGTGAAGGCTTTGTGTGAATGAAGAAAATGATAATATATTGACTTAAAAACTTTTAGGAGTATTTAGTACCATTCTTTACAAAATCATGAATAAATTATTTTAGTGAAAGTATTTAAGCCTTAAGTAAAATTTTGAGAAATTTAAAAAAATTAAAAAATACAATGCTTTGAATATAATTAGTTTGAGATGATCATTAATGTAAAGAAAAATAAATTCATAAATTGCTGCATAAAAAATTTATAGATTAAAATTAAAAGATTAAATTAAAAAAAAATTTAAATTTAAAATAATTGAAATTAATTATTTTAAAATTAAAAAGCAATAATATTAATGCAAGATTTATAATAATTTAAAGGACAGAAAAATTTTATTAGAGAATTTGTAAATTATATACTAAAATGTTTAACTAATTAATAATTAAATTAATTACATAAGTATTAATAATATAACATATAAAAATATTTATTTAAATTAATTAAACCATTACTTAAAATTAATAATTCTGCAACACGACCCTCAACTGATCCAATAATTAATAAAAATTTGATATTAATAATATATTATATCATAAATAAAAAATGTAATATAAAAATAAATATGTATGTATGAACATTTTATAATAAACTACATTCTAATCTCTGCAAATCATTTAAATTACAAAACAAATAAAACAATCTAGATTAACATCAATGAAAATGACATTGTTAATCTTGTTTACTGCTACAAATTTTAACAAATTATAATTTTTAAATTTTTTAATATTAAATGATTGAAAATTCAAGCAACAATCGTAAATGTGGATATAAACGACAATTTCAAACTATATCACAAAAGTCATGTTTTCTTTGCAGTAGTAAAAATAAAAATAATAAACATTAGGTATTTAATAAGATTATCAAATATAATGCTAATTAATTAATAATTACAGTGATCACAAAAAACAAATTCATTTGATTAAATGAGATCGCAATACTAATCACATAATTACTTATAGAATAAATTTTCAAGTTAATTCATTATTTTAGAAATAGCCGAGCAGAACGAAGAAATCGAAGAATACATTTAAACAAACTAAGAAATACGTTGAAAATAATAATTTGATAATGATCGATGAAAATCGAAACAAAAACAATATAAAATCTTAGCAAACATCAAATTCTACGTTATATTTATTGTATATGTATTTAATTAAAAAGTATATTTACTTTCTTAGTTATTTTATTTAAAGATTTAGATTTATTATTTTTTGAACTTTATAAAAATTTAAAATAATAAAGAATTGAATGAAATTTTATTTTTAAATGAAAATTTATTTTAATAAAATAATATAAAATGTATAGTATAAACTTTTTATTTTAATTGAAAAAGTCTTTATTAAAATTTAAGTTTAATAAAAAGTATATTTTCAGTTTTATGAAAGCAAAAATACTGCCGTCGAAACTGACATTAAAGCAGGAAGAATAGATGTTATTAATCAATTAAACAAATTATACAATTATATTTTATTACCAATGGTAAATTTACATTTGATTGGAAACAAAACAAAGTCCCCTGTGATGAAATTCGCGGAGAGGAATGGGTAAATATCAATCGTGGAATCAATTAAGGTTTTTTGTAATAATTTTAAATAACTTTAAATTTCTTTAGTATAAGAGGAAATTCAAAAGAGTTCGCCAACTCTCAAACTCGGTAAACAAAACAAACTGTCTCTTATGTTAAGATTAAGAAGTTCTTGTCTTTTAATCCTTCTTTAATGTTTGGCATTGCTTTTAATAAGTAATTTAAGGCTAATAAATGTTTTAATTAATTTTAAACATATTTAAATTATATATTGTTATCATCTACGATTTATTTATTGTATATGTATTTAATTAAAAGGTATATTTATCTTCTTATTTATTTATCTAAAGATTTAGATTTATTATTTTTTGAACCTTATAAAAATCAAGAATAAAGAATTGATTGAAATTTTATTTTAAAATGAAAATTTATTGATCAATTTATGTTGAAATTAATTAAATGAAAAATGTTACGAATTTTTTAAATTAGTTGTCTTAAAATTTTTATTAAAATGTGATTTATAAAAATAACATATGATATAAAATTTAGATTTAATTAAAATAATTTTTATAAAATTCGTAGAGAATAGAAAATCGCATAAAATGTCTATCTATAAACTTCTAATCTGGAATGTTGCAGCGCTGCTTAACTATTTTATATACATTTTTCGTTTGATAATAATAAAGTAATTGCTATTTAATTTTATTATTTAATTTTAAAAAAGAGGAAGGAAAAATTAAATGCTATGTATTTAAAAATAAAATTAAAATCAACAATATTATTATGCATATTTAAAAAATATTTTTGTTAAATTTTTTAAGTATTTTTAATTTATAAAAATATTAAAAAGATATATTAAAAAGATAAAATTTTGAAATAAAATTACAATTTTTATAAATTAAATTGGATAATAAAAAATAAAAATATTTTAAATTTTAAAATTCTTTTAAAAATATGTACATATTGTCAAATTAATTTGATAGAAAAGAGAATAAGTAAATACATATCTAAAGAATAAAAATTCTTTTGTAAGAATATGTTAAATTTTGGAATTATATTTATTCATCGCTGCAATATTCGGATAAATGATTAAACAAAAATTTATTGATCAAATTATGATGAAATAAAAATTGTTATGAATTTTTTAACTTAGTTAATCAAAAAACATTTATGAAATGTGATTTTAAAAATTAAAGATGAAATAAAAGTTTAGAATAATTTAAAAATTAGGAGAAAATAGAAAGATTATAAAAATCTTCTGTAAAGTAAAACAAATGCGTAGATCCATTACTATTTGTAATGGATAATTGTAGGTATAAAAAGAAAAGTTCAATATTTAATAATATGATAAGTTCTTATTTTCTAATATGAACTGTCGAGTCCCGTTCTTTATCAACAATCGAAAATTTGACTTCACCGAATGATTTTATTGTTTAAAAAGGATTAGTAACACAGCAACATAATTGGCACACAGAATCATTTCAGAAAGTTTAGCACCACAAATTTGTAAAAAGTTAACAAAATCAGTAAACATTGAGAGCAATTAAATAAAGAAGTGGCAATAAATTTAATATCAAATAATGTTAAAGCTTTGGTCTATGATATATTTTATTATAAACAGAATCCGACTGTTGTTGCACCACTTATTTAAAAATAAAGTTTCCTTTTTAATAAATTTAAAAATAAGTGGAATTCTCTATATCAACTTCCAACCCTACAAATAAGGAAGTTTGGTGGAAATAGACGAGAATGGCTAGATTTTTACGAAAGTTTTAAATGTGGCGTCGACATTCTGTTGCACTATATAAATATGAATATAAATACAAATATGTATAAAGCAGTTAATATTTTGTATTATCGTTATATTTATTTATTTATTGATATATTATTATGTATTGTAAATACTTACATGTATTTACTAATTTTAAAAATCAACGAATTTCTAAATTCTATCGGACAAGGTTTTCGGAGATTTTGCAATGATGATAAAATTTATTCAAAAATTAATAATTAAAATATTTGCATAATTTAAAATATTTAAAAACCGGAGAAAACTTTTTCTTAGTTAAATGGAAAGATCTCAAACAAATTTTAATTGGACTAATTGTTGAGAAATTCAGTAATAAATTGTTTACTAAAAAATGATGGATTTTCGTTCAAGCTTGAGTTTAAAATTTAAGTATAACACAATTTCAACAATAAAGTTGAAAAATATAATTTTGGTTGATTTCTAATTATAATTTTAAAAAGAATCCCAAATATTTTATTAATATAACAGAAGTAAAAAGTGAAAATTTAGTTGGTTTTAAAGTTTAATGTGAAAAAATTATCATGTTAATAAAGAAATTACATCATAATTAACAAAATTTATCAACAAATTAAAATTGTGTGTAATAAATTTTATATTATGTTTTGTTATCTTGATGTATAAACACATGTATTTTCTTTTTTAAAAAAAGACCTTCAAGAGTACACACTTAATTTTCAAGAGAAAGAGAGTACACACCTAATTTTCAACTTTTATAAATTATTCTAATTGATAAATTTATTTAATTTATTCGTTAAATATTTAGGGTTTTTCATTGAGTTAGTTTGAGATTTATACACTTATATAAATGAATTAATTTATTCGAAAATATAATTTTTAAATTAATGTAACTCGATAATATTTTTAGCAAAATAATTGTTTCAATTTATTCCAAAAAAGATTATTTGAATCAATCTATTGTAACATGTTTACATTAAGAATATTATGTTCTTTCTTCCAGGCATGTCTACCTGGAACACAATTTACCCAATTATCTTGCAAAATCACAAATAAAATAAAAACTAATCTAAATAAAAACTAATCTAAAACTATTTTTTAAGTAAAAAACATCCTTGAATTTTTTTAATTTTAAGGACTTAGTCCTTGCCGATATCCAATCGTAATCGAACGCCTTGAGCCAGGGATATGCAATGTAAATAAATATTATTATAAAAAATTGTCAAAGCGCGCTTTTATCACTTTAGCATATGTAACTATTGGTTGATCAAAATGTTTAATTAGGGCTTTTTAACGTAATAATAAATTCGCAAAAAACATTTTAGTACTATTGGAAAAAGAACTGAGGATCGAACAGATATAAAAAATTGAGTTTCGAAAAAATAAATACTTATTCACAAAAAAAATTACTGTTTCCTGCAAAATCACAAATAAAATAAAAATTAATGTAAAATTATAAAAAAATTAAAATAGCTTTAGGAATAATTAAAAAAACATTTGAATTATTATAATATATTGTTAAATTAAAATATAAATTACGAACGAGTGAGTTTAAATCATGAAATATAATAAATAATGCTTGGATTAATGGAAACTATTCTGGAAAATATAAACATAATCCTTTTAATAAATATAAAAATAAGCAGAATTCTCTATACCAACTTCCAACCCTACAAATAAAAAATTTGGTGGAAATAGACGAGTATGGCTAGATTTCTATGAAAGTTTTAAATGTACAACGACAAATCATTACACTATATAAATATGAATATAAATACAAATATATATAAAGCAGTTAATATTCTATTATCGTTATATGTATTTTTTATTTATTGATATATTATTATTATGTATTGTAAATACATATATTTACTAAGAAATTATTTATAAATTTAATATAAAAAAGAAAATAAATTTTAAAAATCAATGAATTTTGTAAATACTACCGGAGTTTTTTTAAGAAAAATTCTCCAAAAATAGTTCACTCATGGTACATTTGCGCTTATCTATTTAAAAATCACGGAGACTTATTATTTTAATTGAATCCTTTAAATAATACAACGAGTCTTGTACATATATGTCCCTAATAAAATTGAAATTTATTATATAATGGAGAAATTTAATGAAAGTATGTATTTAGTTTTATGTACGGCATTAAAGGACTAAAAGACTTGACCGCTTTATAAAACAGAATTCTCAATTGTGCTACAGCATATGAAATAATCGAGCAAGACATGACATTTATAATGATTAATAGATTTTTGTTAAAATTATAAATTTTATGATTAAATAAAAATTGTTATGAATTTTATAATTTAGTTAATCAGAAAATCTTAATGAAAATGCGATTTTAAAAATAAAATAAAATACAAGTTTAGAATAATTTAAAAATTTGGAGAAAATAGAAGATTATAAAAAATTTTTTGAGTCACTACCAACATTAGTATTTTATCTGATTTAATCAACAACTTTTTAGATACTAACACAATTTTTGTATTTACATATAAATATAAAAAATACTTTAAAGTAAAAATAAAAAACTCTATAATAACAACAATGTATTTATTACAATACATAATGTATTTATTACAATACATAATAATGTAGTAATCTTGAACTTAAACTTCTTGGAGCTGAAATAACTCTGGAGATTTTTATACATAATTATTTAATCATATGATGTTGAATTGGAATCAGTAATGAAAAATTTAAGTATAAAGGAGACTGAACAAACTATAACAGTTGTTTGGAAAAGTGGTGAGATTGTTCGTTTAGCTGTACCTTCTAATAGTTTAACTAACCCTCAAAATTTGAAACAAAGCCTCGATAAATCTCTTAATGAAGGAAGTGAGACACTTTCGGAAAAAATGCGTGGTTGTCAAATTGAGTATACCAATATATTAAAGGAAACACGAAGCAAGGCTAAGGAAGAGTACAAAAAATTAAAAGAACTTGTACAGAGCAGTAAAGAGGTATCTACAAACGTAACAACTGAAAAACATGTAATTATTCCTGAAGGCGAAATTCCTAAACTGAGAAGCGAAACAGAGATTTATAACGATATGATTAAAGCAGAAATTAACAAATTGCCTATAGACAAATTGCCGCCTTTTGGCCTTTCCGTGTTTTGTAAGTCCGTGTTCTGTTTGTTCCTCGTTTTGGTATGGTCCGTATTTGGTCGTTCCGTGTTTTGGTAATTCCTCGTTTTGTCGTTCCGTGTTCTGTCTGTTCCGTGTTTTGGAATTTCTCGTTTTACCCCTCACCCGATTTTATCGGAAAAAATATTTAAATTATCAAATTACTTTTTTGATAAGTCAAAATATCGAAAAAAACTGCTAAAATCTGTAAATCAAAGTAGATAACTTAATAGCGATCCATTATTGCAATTCCCAGCCATACAACAAAATTTCTTCATCTTTTTTCGCTTCCTATTTATTTTTGCTCTCACATTATAGCCTTTTTCTTAAGATTGCCCATCTTCATTCCCACACTAAGGTAACCGTCGATTCGCATAAAAAGCCAAGCCATTTACCTTTATTCGTATTCTTTGTTCGCCATTTTTAACGTCTTTTAATAAAAGTATAACGCTTTAGAAATTATTTATTGAAAGAGTAATTTAAATAAAATCAAGTTAAATTATTGCCAACAACAACAATAAAAGCATTAAAAACTTTTACAACAATAACATTTACAAATAAATTATTTTTAAATAATAACGATAACAAGTATTGTAATTACAGGATTAAACGAATTTCAACCTAAATCATATTGAAAATAAATAATTATAGTATTATCTTACATTAAATTTTTATAAAGTTTATACACATTACTTAAAAATTACAAATTGACCATAACCAAAAATCATTTATTAAGTTACTTGTCCTAATTCAAGCATACAAATATGAATAAATTAAAATAATATAAATTGTATATTATTAATTTTAAAAAATTAATGTTTAATAAATATCAAATAATAATAAATTTAGTGAAGGCTGTGTGAATGAAGAAAATGATAAAATATTGACTTAAAAACTTTTAGGAGTATTTAGTACCATTCTTTACAAAATCATGAATAAATTATTTTAGTGAAAGTATATAAGCCTTAAGTAAAATTTTGAGAAATTTTAAAAAATTAAAAAATACAATGCTTTGAATATAATTAGTTTGAGATGATCATTAATGTAAAGAAAAATAAATTCATAAATTGCTGCATAAAAAATTTATAGATTAAAATTAAAAGATTAAATTTAAAAAAAAGATTAAATTTAAAAAAAAAATTAAAATTAATTATTTTAAAATTAAAAAGCAATAATATTAATGCAAGATTTATAATAATTTAAAGGACAGAAAAATTTTATTAGAGAATTTGTAAATTATATACTAAAATGTTTAACTAATTAATAATTAAATTAATTACATAAGTATTAATAATATAACATATAAAAATATTTATTTAAATTAATTAAACCATCCATTACTTAAAATTAATAATTCTGCAACACGACCCTCAACTGATCCAATAATTAATAAAAATCATAAATAAAAGATGTAATATAAAAATAAATATGTATGTATGAACATTTTATAATAAACTACATTCTACAAAGTCCCCTGTGATGAAATTCGCGGAGAGGAATGGGTAAAATTGTGGATTTAAAAATACTTAAATTATCTGGAATTGTTAAGCTATTGTGGATTGGCCCAGGCGGAAATCTACGATATATTTATTGTATATGTATTTAATTAAAAGGTATATTTATCTTCTTATTTATTTATCTAAAGATTTAGATTTATTATTTCTTGAACTTTATAAAAATCAAGAATAAAGAATTGATTGAAATTTTATTTTAAAATGAAAATTTATTGATCAAATTATGTTGAAATTAATTAAATGAAAAATGTTACGAATTTTTTAAATTAGTTGTCTTAAAATTTTTATTAAAATGTGATTTATAAAAATAACAGATGATATAAAATTTAGATTTAATTAAAATAATTTTTATAAAATTCGTAGAGAATAGAAAATCACATAAAATGTCTATCTATAAACTTCTAATCTGGAATGTTGCAGCGCTGCTTATCTACCGTATTTTCTCTAAAATAGCCCCCCTCTCCAAAATAGCCCCCCTCTCTAAAATAGCCCCCCTCTAGGAGTTGATCGAAAAAAATAGCCCCCCTCTCCAAAATAGCCCCCCTCCTAAAATAGCCCCCCCCCCCCATAAAAATATATTTTTTTGGAATTATCATGGCACAGTTGATTCCCTATACAGTGCTGGTCAAAAGTATAGCCGCACCTGAAAAAACGGTGTATCTCCGGACAGAGTTAGCCAATTGTCATCAAATTTCGAAAAAAAATATTAGATTAAATGAGAAACATGATAACATTAAAAGTTTTTGAAATTATTGGAAGGAATTCAAAAAAATCAAAATTTTCAAAAAATGCCAGAATTTTTACTGGTCAAAAGTATAGCCGCACCTTGGATTTTCATGTTTCTAGTTTTAGGAAAAATCTACAAAAATTTTACATAACATATTTATCGATACTAAGAAAAAATAAAAAAGAACTAGGCCCATATCTCATTTCAACTTCGAGATCTCGATACCCTTAAAATCAACGTAAATCAGGGGTAAGGCTCTTTAAAAAATATTTTCGACCCCTTATTGATTATTTGAAATTTTTATTTTAGGCTTATCTTAAAGCCCTTGAAATTTGCTACATGGAACCCGAAATCTTATTTTTCAAAAAAAAATATTTCGGTTGGTTACAAGAGTTAAATTTCTATGTCACCAAAAAACGCCTAAATGCCCCATAAAATGCCCTTTCAAGTCACTTCGGAAATTTAACTGGCTGTATCTCTCTTTGGAATTTTTTTTAGAAAATAAGATTTCGGGTTCCATGTAGCAAATTTCAAGGGCTTTCAGATAAGCCTAAAATAAAAATTTCAAATAATCAATAAGGGGTCGAAAATATTTTTTAAAGAGCCTTACCCCTGATTTACGTTGATTTTAAGGGTATCGAGATCTCGAAGTTGAAATGAGATATGGGCCTAGTTCTTTTTTATTTTTTCTTAGTATCGATAAATATGTTATGTGAAATTTTTGTAGATTTTTCCTAAAACTAGAAACATGAAAATCCAAGGTGCGGCTATACTTTTGACCAGTAAAAATTCTGGCATTTTTTGAAAATTTTGATTTTTTTGAATTCCTTCCAATAATTTCAAAAACTTTTAATGTTATCATGTTTCTCATTTAATCTAATATTTTTTTTCGAAATTTGATGACAATTGGCTAGCTCTGTCCGGAGATACACCGTTTTTTCAGGTGCGGCTATACTTTTGACCAGCACTGTAGTTGAATAAGATTAAAAAGGATTAATATAGATATCGGTGGATTTGTAGAGATTAAAGTGAATATCATAGTTAAGTTGTGGACATCAAGCGATTAAGTGGATATCTCCGGATTTTGAGAGATTTTGAGGAATATTAGGTGGTTGTTATGGATTAAAAGGGATATCGTTGATTAATGAGAATCGGGATTTTGATTGAGATTGTGAATTTGGGGCATTAGCAGGGATCTTGGGAATTAAAGGGGATATGGTGGATCTGAGAGGATAATCCAATATCCAACCGAATCTACGGATATCCGTTACCATTATCTTCAAATCCATTGATATTTCCCTTAATCCTCTCAAACACCCTTAATCCATCAAATTCACTCGATATCCCACCAAATAACTGATATTTCATAATTTACACGATATCTCTGCTAATGCCTTAATTTGGTGATTAAGAGTCTCATTCACTAATATCACTTTTCTATTAGTCTCTCAATATCTCTGTCTGAGGATTTAGTCTAGTAATATCAAGTCTTCGATATCCACCTCGACATATTTTTAAAAATTGTTGTTTTTTGGGATGACATGAAGACAAAAATCTTGCCTTTGGGCGTGACAGGTAAAATTTTTCGAAATTTCCCATTACATGAAGCCAGATTTCTTTCGATTTCAGCACCACAAAAAAATTAGAGAATTTTCGCGTCAAGAAACCTTCCATTTTTGGTAATAAATTTTAGTTTTTTTTTTTAAATTTAGACATCGAAAAAAATAGCCCCCCTCTCCAAAATAGCCCCCCTCTCTAAAATAGCCCCCCTCTAGAGTTCGATCGAAAAAAATAGCCCCCGGGGGCTATTTTAGAGAAAATACGGTATTTTATATACATTATTCGTTTGATAATAATAAAGTAATTGCTATTTAATTTTATTATTTAATTTTAAAAAAGAGGAAGGAAAAATTAAATGCTACATATGTATTTAAAGATAAACTTAAAATCAACAATATTATGCAACTTCACCGAAAGATTACATTGTTTCAGCAAAGCATTAGTAACCCAGCAACATAAATTGGCAGACAGAATAATTTCAGAAAATTTAGCAACACAAATTTGTAAAAAGTTATCAAAATCAATAGACATTGAATCAATAAACATTGATTTCACGTAAAATGTTAATGGAAACTTGATCAGCAATTATAGTAGAATGTTCAACAGATTCTGAATATATATATTCTTATAAAAGAATTTTCAAAGCGCTCTCCAGACACATATTACACTTATCTGACAGAAAAAATCTGGTTTATAGCTAAATAACTCAATAATAATAATTATAATACCTTAATAATTATGAATAACTAAACTACATTATTATACTACATAACCTTCGAAACTTAGTAAATAATTAGTAAATAATTTATTAAAATTTGAAAAATAATAATAATAACTAAGAAATAAGTAAATAATTTAGTAAACATAATAATATATACCTCACTATTAGGTAAAATGGTTTTATATTTAATACACTTATAAGCATTAGAATAACTGCGGATAATTAAACAAAAAACTGTATAAACATAAAATTTTTATACTATATTTTAAAAATATATCTAAAATATAGAACTAAATAAAGAATAAATTTTCATTAATGTAAGATGACTCTAATAACTTAATTAAATATGATTTTAATAAATTAATAATTATTTTGTTAGAAATTATTTTGTTAAAAACGATTTATTTATTTAAAACACAATTATCTCAGCAAATATGGAATAATTCTACGATATATTTTATTATAAACAGAATCCGACGTTGCTGCACCGCTTATTTAAAAATAAATTTTCCTTTTTAATAAATATAAAAATAAGTGGAATTCTCTATATCAACTTCCAACCCTACAAATAAGGAAGTTTGGTGGAAATAGACGAGAATGGCTGGATTTTTGCGAAAGTTTTAAATGTGCGGTCGATTTATAGAAATACTTACATGTATTTACTAAGAAATTATTTATAAATTTATATAAAAAAGAAAAAAAACAATGAATTTTGTAAATACTATTGGACAAGTTTTTCGGAGATTTTGCAATGATAATGTAATTTATTCAAAAATTAAGAATAAAAATCTTTGTATAATTTAAAATATTTAAAAACAAGAGAAAACTTATTCCACACGTTAAATTGAAAGAAGTCTCAAAAATTTTAATTACTCTAATTATTGGGAAATTTAGTAACAAATATGTTTTCTAATAAACAAAGATTGTATTGTCCCAGTTTTAGTATACTCTTCGATTATAAACTGAATTTCAACAATAAAGTTGAAAAAATATAATTTTGATTGATTTCTAATTATAATTTAAAAAGAATCCAAAATATTTTATTAATATAACCAAAAAAGTGAAGACTTAGTTGGTTATAAAGAGTACTTTGAAAAAATTATATTGATCATAAACAAATTGAATCAAAATTAAACACAAGTTATCAATAATTTAAACTGCGTAGTAATTTTATATTCTCCTTTTATAACTTTACTTAATTTTACAATCGTCTTCTAATGTTATTTATCCTGCTCCACCGCTTCCTTTTTAACTTTACTTAATGACACAAATTTTCTTCTGTAAAAAAGAACTTCGGTGGGAATAATTTATAGAACACTACTAAATCTTAAAAATAATTACAACTCAAATTAATTCAGAAAGAAATTTAAATTAAATTTTTTAAACAAAATTATTATATCAATGACTCGAAGCAATAAATTATACATGTTAATAAGTTTGAGTTGATAAATAAGAAATAGTAAATAATTCTTTCATCATTAAAATTAAAAATAGACTTTCTTTATAGCAAATTCCTTAACTGGCAGATTTTGAAATTTTTAATAGTTTTACTTAGTTAAGTGTTTGGAACAAAATCAAAGCGTTAACAATTTATTAACACGATTTCTTCTCTTAATTTCGAATCTCTGGAATCTGAAACACTATTTCTGCTCCTGCTCGAGCAATTAGCTTACAATTAAGCATCTCTTAAAAACATCTGCTTGTTTAATTCAGTAAATTTCCTTCCCAAATTCTATTCAAGAATCAAAACAGCTCATCTGCAAACATTACATTATTAGATATGTACACAAATTTAGCTAAATATTACTAAAATCTACATATTTTTTTAATAATTTTCATTAATTATTTAAATAAGGAGATAATATCTTCGGAAATAGCAAACATTTACATATCTACTCAGTGTTGACCGTTGTATTTTACTTTTTCCAATTGCTTCGCTTTCATATATTCTCATGGACTTATTTCCAATCAATATAACCAAAAAAATATTTTATTTATTCAAGAACAAATTTATTACTACAAAATATTAAAATTTTTAGTTTTTTTAAAACTACATTTACATAACTATTAAATTATTAATTGAAATTATTAACATTTATAATATCATCATAGAAATTATAAAAAAATAATTTATTAAAAATTATATTTTCACTAAATAAATAAATTTATTCAAATTTATAAATAAATTTTTAAATAAATAAATTTATATTATTGGTCAACACATCCAACCGGAAATTACTGAAGTGTTGTGCAGCATTTGTTTGCAAGTATAAACAGATTTACATTATAAAAAAAGTTTTATTTAAATTGTATATTTAATTTAAACAAAAATAAAATACAAATATTTGCTATAAGCATGTACAAAATAATAGATAATATTAAAAAATAATCATTTAAAATGTAAATAATAACAAAAATCGTTTAACTTTTATGTTTAACCTATTTTAGCATAGAATGTCACAAAAATTATTTGAAACTTATTATTAAAATTTATAAAAGAATTATTGCATAATCTTTTGTAATTATATATTTTCTAAATAAATTTTCTTATATATCAAAATTTAAAATTTTAAGTAGATCTAGACAATAAGTCAGATTAAATTTTAATTAATTGAAAATAAAAATATGTAATAATCTAAAAAAGAAAACATAAATTGCTCTATATTTCTCATTAAGGATATTTCGGAGGATCCAGAAATACATTTGTAATAATAACAGTGTGCTAAACTTATAATTAAAATACACATGAATAACGATATTAAATTTAAATTTGTATGTTAAATTAAAATTACAAGATCTTATAAAAAGAATTGATAAAATTTATTATAAATATGCAAAACAATAACATTAAAAACAATTTCATCAGAGTTTATTAATTATTTATGACACAACCTAATATTTAGATAAATATATTTTAGAACAAACTCTAATGTCTCATTATACATATTTCTTTTGATTCGTATAGAAGACAAAATTAAATATAATAAAATGAAATTAATTTAGATATGTAAAATATAAGTAATATAATAAATTATTTTATCGAAAAATCAAATTAGCATAGAATATGTATATTCGAATTTTACTTTTATTTTAAAAAACGAGCAAGATAATATATGTACTTTAATAAAATAATTATTTGATTAAACCGAAAAATTACAAGTTAAACTTTTACAAATATAAGGTCTAAACGAGAAGAGACTAAGCATCATGTCAAATCTGTGTATAATTCAGGGTTAAAGTGAAATATTCAATGTATGTAAACCAAAAGAAAAATTAAAAAATAAAAGAGGAAGAACCAAGGAAAGGATAAAAAAGTTAATAAATTTTGAGTCAATTTATTGTATTAAAATAATCAAGCACATGAGCAATGGAAAAACGAAATAAATTCTAAATAATAATCTTAATTGATGAGACTTAATTTAACTAAATTAATAAAATAAAATAACAACAAATAAAGCAATTATCCAGAAAATTGTTTAGATGTTATAAAAAAATAAATTAGAAATTTTATTTAATTAAATTGATTAGCGCTAAATTGCTATCAGAGGAGAATGTCACCATTCTTTATAAATTCATGATTAAGGTATCTTAATGAAAATATGTAAATTTAATGAATAGATTATAAAAGACATGGGTAAAAATAAAATTTTTTATTAATTGAATTTCTTTTAGAATTATATTTTGAGTGAAATTGAGTGAAATTTTTTTTGAAATAAAAATTTATTGATCAAATTATAATGAAATAAATTAAATAGAAATAGAAAATTAATTAAAAGTACAAATCCGGACATAAAAATTATATAAAAGTATTTAGTAATAAAATGTAAACATGTACATAATATGGTAAAAATAAAAGATTTTATAAGAAGAATTGATAATTATTTTACATGTGCAAAACTATAGCAATAAAAAATTTATTAACCGATATTTATTTAATTAAATACACATAAAATTGATATTAGAAAAAAAGAATAAGAAAGATTTAAAGAACTATGTATATAAATGTGAATATAAACATAAATGTGTATAAAATAGTTAATAAAAAAATATACGTATACATACATGTATATATTATGAAATTATTTATAGATTTAATATTTAAAAAATTTAATATTTAAAAAATTCTCTATACCAACTTCCAACCCTATAATAAGGAAGTTTGGTAAAAATAGACGAGAATGGCTAGATTTTTACGAAAGTTTTAATTGCGCGGTCGACAAATCTGTTGCACTATATAAATATGAATATAAATACAAATATGTATTAGCAGTTAATATTATATTATTATCGTTATATGTATTTATTTATTTAAATATTATTATTATGTATTAGAAATACTTACATTTATTTACTAAGAAATTATTTATAAATTTAATATAAAAAAGTTGCAGCAGGGCGGTGAAACAAATCTAAATAAATTAAAATAATATAAATAGCTTAAATAAATATCAAGATATTGTATATTAATTGTAAAAATAATGTTATATAGGTAAATATTCGAAAAAAGTATAAATTAATTATTAAAATGTTCGCGTGTTAACGCTAAATTGCTATCAAAGGATAATGTCACCATTTTTTACAAATTCATGAATAAACTATTTTAATTAAATTATATGAGTTTAATTTAAAGATGGCAAAATAAATAGGTTAAAAATAAAATTTTTATTAATAGAATTTTTATTAGAATTATATTTTGAGTGAAATTAAGTGAAATTTTATTTTTGAAATTAAGTTCATTGATAAAATTATAATGAAATAAATTAAATAGAAATCGGAAATTAGTTAAATGAAGATTTTATTAAAATCTGATTTATAAAGAAAAAGTTGATATAAAAGTTTAGTATATTACATTATATAAAATTGTAGTCTTATGTGGAAGTGAAGCAACGTGTAGATTAACTCAAATATATTTTATTAAATAAAATATAATTTTTTTGGATAATCTTCTACATTTAAAATAAGAAGATAAGTTAAAATTACAAATTTTAAAATAAAATAATGTGTTGAAGAATATTATTAAGTAAATTTTGTCTAATTTAAATTAAAATGCCCAGAAATGCAATTAAATAATATATATTTATAATTTTAATTACTTGAGACAAAAACGCAATAGAAACTATTGAAATTATATTGTAATTAATTTTTTCTGTATTATGTATTATCAAATTAGTTATAACTTTGATATGGATTTTAAAAATAACTATGATCGATGTTACGAAACGATCAGTCATCGTCTGTATGATAGTGCTGCTATATTTTCGCAAAATTTTACATGCAGAATGCATGGGTTAAAAATAAAATTTTTATTAATAGAATTTTTATTAAATTATATTTTGAGTGAAATTGATTGAAATTTTATTTTTGAAATGAAAATTAATTTATTAAATTACGATGCATAAATTAAAAGATAAAAGTTTTTATAAAAATTTAAAAGTATAATGATATATTGTTAAATTAAAATATAAATTACCTATGAGTGATTTTAAATCAAGAAAAATAAATATGAAATTAATTAATATAAAATATGTCAAATGATTGAGCATTAAACAAACCGAGATATATAATTTTAGAATTGGAGAATATTGAGTATACCTTCCGAACAATTTGGATGATCAATTAGAATAATTATATAAGTAGTAAAATTTATTAGTTAATTTTTAAATCAATAAAAAATTTATTTTATTAAATAACGCTAAAATAAAATAGCAACAAATTTATTGAAGAAAAATATATATAATACCTATTTAATTATTATATAAATAATTTTATAAATATTTTGAAATACTTTAAAGTAAAAATAAAAAAAACTTTTAAATAATAATGTATAAAAATTTATTAAAATATATAAAAATGTAGTTTTCTGTGCAATTGAAATAACTGGAACTTATCCCGAATGTGAATAATATTTGTGATGAAGAGTTGTAGTTAAAAAATGAAAAATTCACTATTTAAAAATATAATTATGTAGATGTATCTCTGCTGGGAAAACCTGCACCGGTTTGAATTATATATTGCTTTGATTATTAAATTGTTAAAATTTTAACCGTATATATTTCAGGCTGTTGTTGAGGTAAACTCGCATCCGTTTGTTAAAGATTTCATATTATAATTAATAATTTACTAATCATAAACAGTAGAAACGAAAAATTTTAAATAAAATCTTATTTGATGAGAATATCATAATATTAATTAAACTAAATTAATAAAATAACAAAAAATAAAGTAATTAACAGCATATTTTCTAAATCTTATGAAAATAATAATTTAGAAATTTTGTTAAATTACATTGAGTTCGTCATAAAATATGCGAGTTTAATAAAATATGCGAGTTTAATGAAATTATTGCGAAGACTATTAATAGAATTTTTAGTAAAATTATATTTTGAGTGAAATTGAATGAAATGTCACGCATCAGCGTGAAAAAAAATTTATAAAATTAATAATTTACCGGTTATACTGATCATGTGATATAATGAATTTAATTCTTTATTATTATTAAAAAAATATAGTTTTAAGTTTTCTATATCATTTTTTCGTAAAATTTTTCCTTAACAAAGGGAAAATTATTGATATTATTAATGTTTTTTAAATTATTATTGTTTTTAAGTAAATAAATAAATATTATAATAGAAAAAAATACCAAACTTGTTTAAATAAAATAAAAGAATAATTATAAATTTTGTTAAAGTATAATGAGTTCGCGTATTAGCGTTAAATTGCTATCAGAAATTATAAAAATTAAAAAATTATTTAAAAATTATTTAAAATTATTTGTAAAAATTATTTAAATTAAAAATTATTTAATAATTATTTAATAAAATCTTGTAAAAATTATTTAAATAAAACTTATTTTTGATCAAAAAGAATAGAATGAATAAATATTAGAAAGTTTAGGATTATATTTAGGATTATATTTGCACAAGTGTAGAATTATATTGCACAATTTAATACAACAAAAACTTAAAATTGCATATTAATTATTTTTGTACTTTAGATCAAAGAATAAACAAAATTTCTATAGTTAATTATTTATTATCGAAAATTTAAAGTATTCCCATTTTTGAAAAAATAAAAATATTTTGCCATACATTTAATAATTTTTCTTATTTTTGGGGCGTATTCCCATTTAATTAAATTTTATTATATTTGGGGCGTGTTCTGTTTCGGAAAAATATAAAAAAAATAAATTTCGTCATTAATATAATTGATAATTATTCTAAGACTAAAGAATAATTTAAATAAATTTAATATATACAGATACATCTCCTTTATATAAATTCTACAATAGAATTTAAAATTTTGTTTTAAAAGTTTGAAAATAAACTTTTAATTTTTTTAATGTATTTCTTTAAAATACACCCAAAATTAATCAACACATGAGCAATTTATTGTATTAAATTAATCATCATCAAAACCTAAAAATCATCATCAAAACCTAAAAAGTCAAATCTGTGTATAATTCAGGATTAAAGTTAATTAGTCAAAGGAACCCAAAAGTAAAGTTTAAAAAAGAGGAAGAATCAAAGAAAGGCTGAAAAAGATTATTAAATTTTTTAAATCAATTTATTGTATTAAATTAATCAACACATGAGCAATGGAAAAACGAAATAAATTCTAGATAAAATTTAAATAAAAATCTTATTGATGAGTATATAATAATATTCAACTATGTAAATTATTAAAATAAAATAACAACAAATAAAGTAACAAAATCCATGAATAAATTATTTTGATGAAATTATTTAATTATCCAGTAAAATTTTGAGAAATTTTAAAAAATTTAAAGAATAAATTGGATTTAAATATAATTTATTTTAGATGATCATAAAAGTAAATAAAAATTTATTCATATATTGCTGCATAACTATGTATTTTAAAAATAAATAACAATAATATTAATAAGGATTTATAATAACTTAAAAAATTAATAAATTTTATTAGAAAATTTTATTTGAGAATATTTTTGTAATTTTTCAAGCAAATAAGAAACATTGAAATTTTCAATGGTTATAGAGAATTCTTAATTTTTATTGGAAAAAAATATTAACAACAGTTTTGCTAAATTATATTATAAATAAATTTTATTTCAGAATATAAGAAAGAAAAATTTTTTATATTTAAGAGAAAAAGGTTTATCAGCTGACTGACAACCAATTTTGGACAATGAACTGGAAGAGCCCACAATAAAATTAATTTAAAAATAAAGTGCTGTTTAATGAAAGTATTGCAGAAGACATTGGTTTAGAATTTTTATTAAAATTATATTTTGAGTGAAATTGAATGAAATTTTATTTTTAAATGGAAAATTTATTGATAAAATTACAATGAAATATATTAAGTGAAAAATTTTTATGAATTTTTTTAAATGAATTAATTGAAAATTTATATTAAAATGTGATTTATAAAATAAAAGAGATATAAAAGTTTAGAATTGTTTAAAATAATTTTTACAAAACTTGTAGACTTCATTCTAACCCAGGAAATCATTTAACTTTCAAAAAGATCACTAATAATATAATTTAAATTAACATCAATGAGAATAACGATGGTTATCATGTTTAAGGCTACAAATTTTAACAAATTATTAATTTTTGTTCAATTTTTTACTAAATAATAAATGATTGAAAATTAAGAATAAAGATAAAATAGGAAGATATTAAAGCTACATATTTAAAAATTATCACCTAAATTTTATCGTTTAAACATGAAACATCAGGTTTAGTGAAAATAAAACTCTTGAAAAATAGAAAGAAATTCCCTGTGCAAAAATAAAGGAGGCTAACTCATAAATGCTAATAAAACAAACAACAAATATAATAATGAAGAATTAATGATTAAATATAAATATATTTTATTACTAAAAAAGGAAAATTTAAACAATTGGCGAAGAAATTTTTTGATTAATTTTAAAATAATAAATATATTAATGCAATTATCTTAAATGGAATAAAATTTAAAATAAGAAGATAAATTCAAAATACAAATTTTCTATTACTAATAATGTGTTGAAGAGAATTATTAAGTAAATTTTGTTTAACATAATTTAAAATGCCCAGCAAATGCAATTAAATAATATTAATTTATAATTTGGATTACTTGAAAAAAAACGCAATAGATATGAGAGAAAAAGGATTATCCGCTGACCTCGAACTCAATTCTGGCCGTGTGTTCGAAAGTAATGTAATGGAAGAGCACACAGTTAAATTTATAAAAAATAAAGTGCTGATTAATAGGGCTCCCATTTATATGGAAATCCATATTTTTTTCCTGAATTCCTATGACTGTGAAACGTACGAAAAACATGTTTTTGGCTTGTTTTAGGGTTTCTAGAATGGTCTTTAAAATCCATATTTTCCATATTTTTCCGTATTTTGGCATTATGCCCATATTTTCCATATTTGTCCATATTTAGCCTTTATATCCATATTTTATATCAATATTTGTACTTTTTTGAATATTTGGTCATTTTTTGGTAAATTTTAGTAAAAATTGGCGAAAATTTTCAAAATTTTTGATCAAAAAATTTTTTCGAAAATTTTTCGGAAAAATTTATTCTCAAAAAAATTTAACAAAAAATTTAAATCCATAAATTCTTTTAGAATGTTCTTAAAATTCAAGGATAAAGGCAAAATAATTGTTTTCTACATAAAATACTGATTTTAAAAATATCTTTTCGCTATTTTTTAATCCATATTTCTGAATTTTATATCCATATTTCGCGTTTATTTCCATATTTATATCCATATTTCAGGATTTTATATCCATATTTTATGTCCATATTTTTCGATTTTATATCCATATAAATGGGAGCCCTACTGATTAATGAAGGTATTGCATAAGACATGGGTTAAAAATAAAATTTTTATTAAAAGAATTTTTATTAAAATTATATTTTGAGTGAAATTGAGTGAAATTTTATTGTTTAAATAAAAATTTATTGATTAAATTATGATGAATAAATTAAATAGAAATCAGAAATTAGTTACATTAAGATTTTATTAAAATTTGATTTATAAAGATAAAAGTTGATATAAAAGTTTACAATTATTGAAAACATTTTTATAAATTTGTAAAAAATAGAAAAATCCTATAAATTGTATATAAAATTTAATTAGTTTTTATGATGGAATAATTTGCCCGTCCTGTGCACATGAAAATTATTATAATTGACATTCAAAGATTGGAAAGAAGTTGATAATTCTCCCAGAATGGAGAAAATAATGAAATATTAATCAATTTTTAAACTTTAAAAAACATAAATAACTAATTTGAACTAAAAACTTTTAAGAATATTTAGAGTAAAATCACATATTTATTTTTATGATTGCTTCGGCATGATATTTTAGAAATAAATTGGTTTGCTACAATGTAATATAAATATTTAAAGCTAAATTTAATTTAAAAGCTAGCAAAGACTCATAAAATAGCATTTGCAGCAGGACAGTGAAACAAATATGCATGAATAAATTAAAATGATATAAATATCTTAACTTAATAAATAAGTTATTGTGTATTAAACGTAAAAATAATTTTATATAAATATTTGAAGAAATTACAAATTAATTATTAATTTTTCTGTAAAAATAATGAGAAAGGAGAAGAGTCTGACCCTAATAATTTTCAGCGCCGCAGGCGAAAATTTTGAGAATTTTGGAAGAACCTTAAGCCAGAAATCTTCCTTTCTTTGCGCCGCAGGCGAAAATTTTTTAAATTTATGATGGCCGATAAGTCAGAATTCCTCCCTTTTGGCCCAAAAATTTAAATTTTTTCAAAAATTCGGAAATCGAAAATATCACAAAATTTCGAAAATCGGAAATCGAAAATCGAAAGGAAAAAAACCTCGAAAATCGAAAAACGAAAATCGAAAATCGAAATTTCGAAACATCTCTGTTTTTTAGGCAAACCAATTGATGAAAATATGGATGAAAATTTAGAAAATGAACTAATTATAAATAAAAATAATTTATGATGAAATTGAAGAACCGGAAATTGAAGAACCGATTCTAAATGAAGAAGATTCAGCAAACTTTGTGGTCAGAAGATATAAAGACAGACCCAATGTAAAAATTTAAATATTAGATACTAAAATGTTAAATAATTTAACTTGAGATTTTATCGCCTCCCCGTGGTTTTCGTTAATCCAAATCAATAAAATGTTTTCAAATGAGTATTAATTAAATTCCATTTTATTTTTGGTTATTTTTTTACAAAATCACTCTTCAAAATTTTCAGTTTCAAAAATGCTCGTGGCCAACCTTAAACTTGCCCGTTTTTATAAAAAAAAATTTTATTTATAGCTTGCCTCTACTTCTATTCTTACACTGTTCAAGAACCTCTATTGCTTCAACCTGTGATTTTTTAAAATTAAATTTCAACAATTTTCAAGAACTAAATATGATAATAAAAATTAAAAATATTTAAATTTATTGAATTATTTAATACATTTTTATATTATTTATATTTAATATAATATTTAGATTATTTAAAAATATTTAAATTCCTACAATATAATATAAATATTTAGAGATAAATTAAAATACAAGGCTTGGAAAAGCCCAAACAAAGAGAAATTACAGCAGGAAAATGAGACAAATATAAATAAACAAAAAACTATAAATGACTTGAATGAATATTTAGATAATGTATATAAATTGTAAATAATGTATGTATACATATTAACTGTAATGTATATTAATTAATATTTGTTTGCGCTGATTATCAAATTAAATAAAACTTAATTAATTCTTAATCTATTGACCACATTCGACAAGAAAACTAAATAATTTATAAATTGATGGACAACAAATTTAAAATAAAAAATTGATAGAAATGTATTTACGAATTATAATATTTAAGAATATTTACACTGAAAAGGTGGCAAAAATAATCGAGTCTCCAGTGAAAATTCTGAGAAATTTTATAAAATAACAAAATTTTATTTAAAGACAATTTATTTGATATTATTATTAAATCATATGAAAATAAATTACAACAACAAATTTTATGCAACATCTCACACAATCAATTACACAGAATTCAACAAATTAATTATAAGTAAGAACGCGATTTTTATTAAACGATTATAAAAATAAACTCCATCGAAAAAAAATTTTTTTATAACTTTAAAATTTAATATTTGATATAAAAATAGGACCAATATACATATTATTGCAAAATATTTTTATCAAACAACAATATAAATAAATAAAATATTTTAAATTTTTAAATCATTATTAAAAAAGATGGTAATGAATGAAGTGAAGTAATTAAATATGGACATGTACATTAGAGGATATATGCATATACGTTCAAAACTTTTAAAAGCGCTATAAAATTAATTAGTCTGCTATTAAATGTTAGAAAGACAGGAAAAATAAAAATAACGATATTACTTAAAATAATAAGTGTTGATTCTAGGTTATGCGATAAAAATAGGTATTTAATATTAAAAAATAAAAATTTGGCATCAATTAAATAAATGTTTAAAATGATTATAAATGTAGTAAATAGTTAAAATTTACAAAGAAAATTAAAATTTTCAAAAATTAAATTGGATGATAAAAAATAAAAATATTTAATTTTCAAAATCCTTTTAAAAATATAACATAAATATTATTTTATTCACTAGTTAAAAATTTTATAATTTAATATATTATAAATTAAAATATTAAACTCTGTGATTATAAGAGTTTAATTTGGATACTAATAGTCGGTCAAATTTTGGATTAAATCAGAATAAAGAAAGAAAAATAAAAATAATTTTGAATATGAAAGTAATTTTAATTGATTTAATTAAATTCTTATGGTAGAATGGTGGAAGATATCAAGTTGTCCATATTCTACATTCTTGTTCATTAGCGAAATATGCTAAAGATGAAAAAATGGAAATTGAAATTAGTGAAATTTGTAGTGGATGAATTATTCCTGCAAAAGGGACATGAAGTAAAGAATTTATAAAAACATTTAAAAATTAAAAAATATTAAATATACAAACGATTAATTTTTAATTTTCCACGTCAAATTATAATAAATATAAAAGACACCCTTGAATTGTATTTTTGATCAGTTAGAAAACAAAAATTTAATAAAAATTTCCGTCTAATTAGAAAAATAAAATACCATAAAAATATTAAATTCTTTAATTCGAAAAATTAGTTAAAAAATATTTTTCAATAAAAATTGTCTGAGACTCATTGGAGTGCACAATTGGAAATATTAAAAAATTCAAAAGAATATACAGCACAAATTTGAAAGGAAACAAATCTAACAATTAATTTGCTAAAAAATTACTCTTAATTTAATTTTTGATTATAACTTGAATTATAAAAACTGAATACTGCAATTTCAAACGAAGCGTTAACAAATAAATTTATTTATTAAAAAATTAAACAATTATTATATGATTTTTCCAAAATATTAAATATTCAAAGACACTACATTTAGATTAGATCACATGACACCATCACAAAGTAAAAACAAACGAACAATGTCTTAATTAAAAATTGAATAAATTTTTATAGAGAAAATATTTATGTTGAATTATTTAAGGCATATATCTGTATTGATATTTCAAAATTTTATAAAACCCCAGTTAATAATATTAAAGTTGTTTTTGGTCCGTTTTTCCATTAAAAGTTTGTTCGTTGTGAATAATTTTGATTAAATAAATTCTTAAAGCTAACATTAATAAAAACTAGTATACATCATTTAAAATAGAAAATATATTTATTTAAATTAATTGAACCATTACTTAAAATTATTAATTCTGCAACACGACCTCCAACTTTATCTAATAATAAATAAAAATTTGATATTACCCATATATATTATATTCAAAATAAAAGAAGTAATATAAAAATAAATAAATATAAACATTTTGTAATAAACTTCAATCTAATCACTGCAAATTATTTAAATTACAAAACTATCACAAATAAAACAATATTAGATCAACATCAATGAAAATGACATTGTTCATCTTGTTTACTGTTACAAGTTTAAAAAAATTATTAATATTTATTTAATTTTTTACTATTAAATGATTGAAAATTAAAAATAAAATAGGTTAGTTTTAATAAATAGGTTAGCTTTAATTAGTTTAAAAATAGGTTAGTTTTAATAAATAGGTTAGCTTTAATTAGTTTAAAAATAGGTTAGTTTTAATAAATAGGTTAGCTTTAATTAGTTTTTATGTTGAAATAATTTGCCCGCCCTGTGAAAATGAAAATTATTATAATGTAACATTCAAAGATTGGAAAAAAGTGACCACATTGAACAATCTTTTATTAAATTTTATAAATAATTCTAATAGTAAAATTGGAAAAAGAACTGAGGACCGAACAAAATCTAAAAATTGAATTTATAAAAAATAAATTTTTATTCACACAAAAAATTACTGGATTTAGCAAAATTACAAATAAACTAAAAACTAATCTAAACTTATAAAAAAATTAAAATAGCTTTCGGAATAATGAAGAATAAACTTGTCATTATTATAATATATTATTAAATTAAAATATAAATTATCACTGAGTGAGTATAATTCATGAAATAGAAATAAATAATGCTTGTTTTAAATAGAATTAATATATAATATTAGAATTGGAAATCTCTAGTGATGGATATACATTCCGAAAAATTTGTACGATCATCAGAATAATTATCGTAGCAAAATTTATTAGTATAAGAAAGTACAAATAAAAATACGAATCATGAATATGCAATGTAAATAGATTTGATTCATAATCAAAAATTTTATAAATTAATATAGTATAAATTAAAATATTAAACTTTGTGATTATAAGAGTTTAATTTGGATAGTAATAGTCGGTCAAATTTTGGATTAAATCAGAATAAAGAAAAAAATAAAAATAATTTTTAATATGAAAATATTAACGTTTAATCACGGTATGGGAAAACCATTTATTATGGAAACGGACGCGAGCGTAATAGCAATTGCGGGATGTTTATTACAATTAAATAATAAAGATGATAAATTAAAATTGTTTTAAAGAATTTATTTAAAAAATTATATTTGGAAAAACTAATTAATTAAATTTTGATTATTGATGACAATAAAGTATAGCCCAAAGAATGAAAATATAAAAAGTATTAAAAAATTCTATTAGTCGGAAATATATATCGTATTTAGATTTTTTAGACATTCTCTTATATATTTTAAATTTTTTAATACACAAAAATATTAAAAAATGCAAAAGAATATAAAGAACAGTTTTGAGAGGGCACCAAACTCAACAATTAATGTGATAAAAAATACACTTTTAATTCAATTTTTAATTTAACTTGAAAAAAAATTATAAAAATTACAAAATTTATTATAACCGACATAAAAATCTATATATAAAATTAGTACTGCTTAAGAGTTATTATGAAAGTATTAATAAATTTAAAACATTTAAATTAGGAACATTTAAAATTTAAAACATTTAAATTTTGCTTGTTCATTATTCAGTCATTATAGTAAAATATAAAAAATAAAATTATAATTTTCTTTGAAAGTTTAATTACTCAAGAAACATTTATTTTCTTGAAAAGAAGCGAGAATTAAAATTCTCAATAAAGAAGAATTTGGAAGTTTTGGATATACTTCAAAAAATCCTCTGACGAGTTTGGATTCTTTAAAATAATTTACAAAAAATGATTAAATTCATATTGAAAGAGAAATGGTCAAATATTATAATTCATATTGATTATAATTCATATTGATATTGATTATAATTCATTATTGATTATAATTCATATTATAATTCATATTGAAAGAGAAATGGTCAAAGTAAATCAAGATTATTAAAAGATTATTAAAGATTACATTATTAAATTTTTTTAATCACTTTATTGTATTAATTAATGAGTCCATGAACAATGGAAAATCTAAATAAATTTTGAATAAAAATCTTATTTGTTGAGAATATAATAATAATAATAATAATAATAATTTAACTAAATTAATAAAATAAAATAACAACAAATAAAGTAAATTGTTTAATTTGTTTACATTAATGAGAAGAATTGTTTACATTTATGAGAAAAAATAAATTAAATACTGTTAAATTATATTGAGTTCGCATATTAGCGCTAAATTTCTATTAAAGGAAAATGTTACCATTCTACAAAATCCGTGAAAAAATTATTTAATGAAAGTATGTGGATCTCCAGTAACATTTTGAGAAATTTTAAAAATTAAAAAATTTTATTTAGAGATAATTTATTAGAGATTATTATTAAGGTAAATAAAAATAAATTCATAAATTGCTAAGAAATAAACAGAATATGAAAATATAAACAGATCCACTGTGTGTCTGAACAACAATCAAAGAAAAAAAATTAAATAATTTTTTTAAATTGTCGACTTAAGCATATTGAGACTTATCTTGGTGCGCACAAATTCCTCTGCATACGTTAATAGTAAGGGGGCGGGGGGAAATAGAAAATTAATTAAACTAACAGAAAATTAAACATAATTAAAAATATTAAATGAAAAAATTATAAACTATCAATTCATTAATTAAATTAATTGTTTAGATGAGATATGTTATCCAAGTTTAATTAAAAAATATAAGTGAAAAATCAGTTCACACATATAAAGTTGTAAAAATGAAACACAAATACTTTAAATACATTTTAATTATAAATTTTTAATAATATAATTTTTGATAATTTTAAATTATTATTAAAAATAATAATAATTTTTAATAATAATCTTAATAATATTTAAAAAATTATGATTTTAATAAAATAAAAATTGCTCGTCATGTCATTTCATAATATATAAAAATAAAAAAAGAATTAGTTATAATGTCTAAATATTAAAAGTAAAAGACATATTACTGATTCGAACAAACGTAAACGTCATATACTTGGGCGATGGTTGTTCAAAAACAAACTATTTGATTCAGGACATCTTTAAAATTTTTGAGCGAAAATTTTTCACAATTTTTTGTTATATTTATTTTGAATTTTAATAACAAGAGGTTTAAAATAAATTCAGCTTGGAAAATCAAAAAAATATGCATAAGAGATGAAGATTAAATTCAAATAAAAGTTATTGTAAAATCAAATAATTGTAAAATCAAATTGTAAAATCAAAAAAAACTAAAAATCAAATAATTATAAATAAATTTAGTGAAGGCTTTGTGTGACTGAAGAAATGACAAATATTTATCAATTTCTAAAATTTAAAAAGAAACAAATAACTAATTTGACTTGAAAACTTTTAAAAGTAAGGTATTTTAAGTAAAACATTTATGTGTAGTATGTTTGAAATAAATTCGGTTCATGCAATATAATTTAAACATTGAATGATAAATTAAAATATAAAACCAAAAAGTACTTATAATTATAAGAGCAATTGCGGCCGGCAATGAAACAAATATAAATAAATTAAATAAATATTTAGATAATGAATAATAATTATAAAAATATTGTTATATTGAGAAGAATTTTCTACCAAAATAATGATAAATGTGATTCCTATCATGACTTTTATACATAAATTTAATAAAAATCTTTTGTTACTACATATATTATATAGTAAATAGAAAATTTTTTAAATAAAATTACAATTTAAATAACAAAATTGGATAATAAAAAATAAAAATATTTAAATTTTCAAAATTGTTTTAAAAATATGTAGTAAAATTAATTTAATAAAAAAGAAATTATTTAAATTTTTAAAGAATTAAAATTATATTGGAAGAATTTATTAAATTTTTGAATTATTTGTTTATCGCTTCAATAGTCGGATAAATTAAATGGCCTAAATTTTAATTAACATTTAAATGCATACCTCCAAAATGCCATGCCAAATTCCGAAAAGTGATCTCTATTGATGGAAATATCCAATTGTACAAAATATTATATTAATTTTGTTTAAATTTTCTTAAAAAACATTTAAATAAGTGTAAAAATAAATTTAAAATTAATTAAAATAATTAAGCAATTCCACATTCAGTCACTACAAAAATTATATTAATTAATGAATAAATATGTAAATTTGAGCTGTTAATCTCTCCGCTATTTTATATAGGTAAATATTTTTAGTTATTATTTTCTCGTTCTTCTAAAAAATAAATAAAATAATATATTTAACCTAAAGGCAATTTATAAACTATCTTATAAATTCGTGTAGATTAAGTGCTACATTTAAGAAGTTGTCGAAACAAATAAATTTATCTATTAAAAAATTATCATTAATAAATTATCTGACTACTATCAAAATGTTTTTAATATAATAGATTTTTGCTAAAAAAATAATGTCCAATAATTTGTTTATTATTTATTTATAACAATTTATCCAGGATTCAAGCAATTTTCCAATAATGACAACAACTTGTCTATTTATTAATTTAATAAAGAAATATTGAATATTTTTTATAAAAATTAATTGAAAATTACTCTAATTTTATATTTAGATAAATATACTTTAAATCAAAATCTAATGTTACATTCTATTTCCATTGATTTGTATGGAAGTCAAAATTAAATATAATAAAATGAAATTAATTTAAAACGTCAAATATGTGTAAGTATTGTTTGCATAATATAATAAATTATTTTATCAAAAATCCAAATTGGCATAAAATATATTCAAATATACTTTTATGTTAAAAAACGAGTAAGGTAATATATGTAAATTTTAATAAAATAATTATTTGATTAAACAGAAAAATTAAAAGTTAAACATTTCCGAAGACAAGAGCTATTTATTATCCTATTTTTCAAAAAATAAAAATATTTTGCCACCATTTAATAATTTTTCTTATTTTTGGGGCGTATTCCCATTTAATTAAATTTTCTTATATTTGGGGCGTATTTTGTTTCGGAAAAATATAAAAAAAATAAATTCCGTCATTAATATAATTGATAATTATTCTAAGACTAATGAATACTTTAAATAAATTTAATATATACAGGTACTTCTGTTTTATATAGATAATTCTCTTTTATATAAATTCTACAATAGAATTTAAAATTTTGTTTTAAAAGTTTGAAAATAAACTTTTTATTTTTTTAATGTATTTCTTTAAAATACTCCCAAAATTAATCAACACATGAGCATTTATTGTATTAAATTAATCATCATCAAAACCTAAAAATCATCATTAAAACCTAAAAAGTCAAATCTGTGTATAATTCAGGATTAAAGCTAATTAGTCAAAGGAACCCAAAAGTAAAGTTTAAAAAAGAGGAAGAATCAAAGAAAGGCTGAAAAAGATTATTAAATTTTTTGGATCAATTTATTGTATTAAATTAATCGACACATGAGCAATGGAAAAACGAAATAAATTCTAGATAAAATTTAAATAAAAATCTTATTGATGAGTATATAATAATATTAAACTAATTAAATTATTAAAATAAAATAACAACAAATAAAGTAACAAAATCCATGAATAAATTATTTTGATGAAATTATTTAATTATCCAGTAAAATTTTGAGAAATTTTAAAAAATTTAAAGAATAAATTGGATTTAAATATAATTTATTTTAGATGATCATAAAAGTAAATAAAAATTTATTCATATATTGCTGCATAACTATGTATTTTAAAAATAAATAACAATAATATTAATAAGGATTTATAATAACTTAAAAAATTAATAAATTTTATTAGAAAATTTTATTTGAGAATATTTTTGTAATTTTTCAAGCAAATAAGAAACATTGAAATTTTCAATGGTTATAGAGAATTCTTAATTTTTATTGGAAAAAAATATTAACAACAGTTTTGCTAAATTATATTATAAATAAATTTTATTTCAGAATATAAGAAAGAAAAATTTTTTATATTTAAGAGAAAAAGGTTTATCAGCTGACTGACAACCAATTTTGGACAATGAACTGGAAGAGCCCACAATAAAATTAATTTAAAAATAAAGTGCTGTTTAATGAAAGTATTGCAGAAGACATTGGTTTAGAATTTTTATTAAAATTATATTTTGAGTGAAATTGAATGAAATTTTATTTTTAAATGGAAAATTTATTGATAAAATTACAATGAAATATATTAAGTGAAAAATTTTTATGAATTTTTTTAAATGAATTAATTGAAAATTTATATTAAAATGTGATTTATAAAATAAAAGAGATATAAAAGTTTAGAATTGTTTAAAATAATTTTTACAAAACTTGTAGACTTCATTCTAACCCAGGAAATCATTTAACTTTCAAAAAGATCACTAATAATATAATTTAAATTAACATCAATGAGAATAACGATGGTTATCATGTTTAAGGCTACAAATTTTAACAAATTATTAATTTTTGTTCAATTTTTTACTAAATAATAAATGATTGAAAATTAAGAATAAAGATAAAATAGGAAGATATTAAAGCTACATATTTAAAAATTATCACCTAAATTTTATCGTTTAAACATGAAACATCAGGTTTAGTGAAAATAAAACTCTTGAAAAATAGAAAGAAATTCCCTGTGCAAAAATAAAGGAGGCTAACTCATAAATGCTAATAAAACAAACAACAAATATAATAATGAAGAATTAATGATTAAATATAAATATATTTTATTACTAAAAAAGGAAAATTTAAACAATTGGCGAAGAAATTTTTTGATTAATTTTAAAATAATAAATATATTAATGCAATTATCTTAAATGGAATAAAATTTAAAATAAGAAGATAAATTCAAAATACAAATTTTCTATTACTAATAATGTGTTGAAGAGAATTATTAAGTAAATTTTGTTTAACATAATTTAAAATGCCCAGCAAATGCAATTAAATAATATTAATTTATAATTTGGATTACTTGAAAAAAAACGCAATAGATATGAGAGAAAAAGGATTATCCGCTGACCTCGAACTCAATTCTGGCCGTGTGTTCGAAAGTAATGTAATGGAAGAGCACACAGTTAAATTTATAAAAAATAAAGTGCTGATTAATAGGGCTCCCATTTATATGGAAATCCATATTTTTTTCCTGAATTCCTATGACTGTGAAACGTACGAAAAACATGTTTTTGGCTTGTTTTAGGGTTTCTAGAATGGTCTTTAAAATCCATATTTTCCATATTTTTCCGTATTTTGGCATTATGCCCATATTTTCCATATTTGTCCATATTTAGCCTTTATATCCATATTTTATATCAATATTTGTACTTTTTTGAATATTTGGTCATTTTTTGGTAAATTTTAGTAAAAATTGGCGAAAATTTTCAAAATTTTTGATCAAAAAATTTTTTCGAAAATTTTTCGGAAAAATTTATTCTCAAAAAAATTTAACAAAAAATTTAAATCCATAAATTCTTTTAGAATGTTCTTAAAATTCAAGGATAAAGGCAAAATAATTGTTTTCTACATAAAATACTGATTTTAAAAATATCTTTTCGCTATTTTTTAATCCATATTTCTGAATTTTATATCCATATTTCGCGTTTATTTCCATATTTATATCCATATTTCAGGATTTTATATCCATATTTTATGTCCATATTTTTCGATTTTATATCCATATAAATGGGAGCCCTACTGATTAATGAAGGTATTGCATAAGACATGGGTTAAAAATAAAATTTTTATTAAAAGAATTTTTATTAAAATTATATTTTGAGTGAAATTGAGTGAAATTTTATTGTTTAAATAAAAATTTATTGATTAAATTATGATGAATAAATTAAATAGAAATCAGAAATTAGTTACATTAAGATTTTATTAAAATTTGATTTATAAAGATAAAAGTTGATATAAAAGTTTACAATTATTGAAAACATTTTTATAAATTTGTAAAAAATAGAAAAATCCTATAAATTGTATATAAAATTTAATTAGTTTTTATGATGGAATAATTTGCCCGTCCTGTGCACATGAAAATTATTATAATTGACATTCAAAGATTGGAAAGAAGTTGATAATTCTCCCAGAATGGAGAAAATAATGAAATATTAATCAATTTTTAAACTTTAAAAAACATAAATAACTAATTTGAACTAAAAACTTTTAAGAATATTTAGAGTAAAATCACATATTTATTTTTATGATTGCTTCGGCATGATATTTTAGAAATAAATTGGTTTGCTACAATGTAATATAAATATTTAAAGCTAAATTTAATTTAAAAGCTAGCAAAGACTCATAAAATAGCATTTGCAGCAGGACAGTGAAACAAATATGCATGAATAAATTAAAATGATATAAATATCTTAACTTAATAAATAAGTTATTGTGTATTAAACGTAAAAATAATTTTATATAAATATTTGAAGAAATTACAAATTAATTATTAATTTTTCTGTAAAAATAATGAGAAAGGAGAAGAGTCTGACCCTAATAATTTTCAGCGCCGCAGGCGAAAATTTTGAGAATTTTGGAAGAACCTTAAGCCAGAAATCTTCCTTTCTTTGCGCCGCAGGCGAAAATTTTTTAAATTTATGATGGCCGATAAGTCAGAATTCCTCCCTTTTGGCCCAAAAATTTAAATTTTTTCAAAAATTCGGAAATCGAAAATATCACAAAATTTCGAAAATCGGAAATCGAAAATCGAAAGGAAAAAAAACCTCGAAAATCGAAAAACGAAAATCGAAAATCGAAATTTCGAAACATCTCTGTTTTTTAGGCAAACCAATTGATGAAAATATGGATGAAAATTTAGAAAATGAACTAATTATAAATAAAAATAATTTATGATGAAATTGAAGAACCGGAAATTGAAGAACCGATTCTAAATGAAGAAGATTCAGCAAACTTTGTGGTCAGAAGATATAAAGACAGACCCAATGTAAAAATTTAAATATTAGATACTAAAATGTTAAATAATTTAACTTGAGATTTTATCGCCTCCCCGTGGTTTTCGTTAATCCAAATCAATAAAATGTTTTCAAATGAGTATTAATTAAATTCCATTTTATTTTTGGTTATTTTTTTACAAAATCACTCTTCAAAATTTTCAGTTTCAAAAATGCTCGTGGCCAACCTTAAACTTGCCCGTTTTTATAAAAAAAAATTTTATTTATAGCTTGCCTCTACTTCTATTCTTACACTGTTCAAGAACCTCTATTGCTTCAACCTGTGATTTTTTAAAATTAAATTTCAACAATTTTCAAGAACTAAATATGATAATAAAAATTAAAAATATTTAAATTTATTGAATTATTTAATACATTTTTATATTATTTATATTTAATATAATATTTAGATTATTTAAAAATATTTAAATTCCTACAATATAATATAAATATTTAGAGATAAATTAAAATACAAGGCTTGGAAAAGCCCAAACAAAGAGAAATTACAGCAGGAAAATGAGACAAATATAAATAAACAAAAAACTATAAATGACTTGAATGAATATTTAGATAATGTATATAAATTGTAAATAATGTATGTATACATATTAACTGTAATGTATATTAATTAATATTTGTTTGCGCTGATTATCAAATTAAATAAAACTTAATTAATTCTTAATCTATTGACCACATTCGACAAGAAAACTAAATAATTTATAAATTGATGGACAACAAATTTAAAATAAAAAATTGATAGAAATGTATTTACGAATTATAATATTTAAGAATATTTACACTGAAAAGGTGGCAAAAATAATCGAGTCTCCAGTGAAAATTCTGAGAAATTTTATAAAATAACAAAATTTTATTTAAAGACAATTTATTTGATATTATTATTAAATCATATGAAAATAAATTACAACAACAAATTTTATGCAACATCTCACACAATCAATTACACAGAATTCAACAAATTAATTATAAGTAAGAACGCGATTTTTATTAAGCGATTATAAAAATAAACTCCATCGAAAAAAAATTTTTTTATAACTTTAAAATTTAATATTTGATATAAAAATAGGACCAATATACATATTATTGCAAAATATTTTTATCAAACAACAATATAAATAAATAAAATATTTTAAATTTTTAAATCATTATTAAAAAAGATGGTAATGAATGAAGTGAAGTAATTAAATATGGACATGTACATTAGAGGATATATGCATATACGTTCAAAACTTTTAAAAGCGCTATAAAATTAATTAGTCTGCTATTAAATGTTAGAAAGACAGGAAAAATAAAAATAACGATATTACTTAAAATAATAAGTGTTGATTCTAGGTTATGCGATAAAAATAGGTATTTAATATTAAAAAATAAAAATTTGGCATCAATTAAATAAATGTTTAAAATGATTATAAATGTAGTAAATAGTTAAAATTTACAAAGAAAATTAAAATTTTCAAAAATTAAATTGGATGATAAAAAATAAAAATATTTAATTTTCAAAATCCTTTTAAAAATATAACATAAATATTATTTTATTCACTAGTTAAAAATTTTATAATTTAATATATTATAAATTAAAATATTAAACTCTGTGATTATAAGAGTTTAATTTGGATACTAATAGTCGGTCAAATTTTGGATTAAATCAGAATAAAGAAAGAAAAATAAAAATAATTTTGAATATGAAAGTAATTTTAATTGATTTAATTAAATTCTTATGGTAGAATGGTGGAAGATATCAAGTTGTCCATATTCTACATTCTTGTTCATTAGCGAAATATGCTAAAGATGAAAAAATGGAAATTGAAATTAGTGAAATTTGTAGTGGATGAATTATTCCTGCAAAAGGGACATGAAGTAAAGAATTTATAAAAACATTTAAAAATTAAAAAATATTAAATATACAAACGATTAATTTTTAATTTTCCACGTCAAATTATAATAAATATAAAAGACACCCTTGAATTGTATTTTTGATCAGTTAGAAAACAAAAATTTAATAAAAATTTCCGTCTAATTAGAAAAATAAAATACCATAAAAATATTAAATTCTTTAATTCGAAAAATTAGTTAAAAAATATTTTTCAATAAAAATTGTCTGAGACTCATTGGAGTGCACAATTGGAAATATTAAAAAATTCAAAAGAATATACAGCACAAATTTGAAAGGAAACAAATCTAACAATTAATTTGCTAAAAAATTACTCTTAATTTAATTTTTGATTATAACTTGAATTATAAAAACTGAATACTGCAATTTCAAACGAAGCGTTAACAAATAAATTTATTTATTAAAAAATTAAACAATTATTATATGATTTTTCCAAAATATTAAATATTCAAAGACACTACATTTAGATTAGATCACATGACACCATCACAAAGTAAAAACAAACGAACAATGTCTTAATTAAAAATTGAATAAATTTTTATAGAGAAAATATTTATGTTGAATTATTTAAGGCATATATCTGTATTGATATTTCAAAATTTTATAAAACCCCAGTTAATAATATTAAAGTTGTTTTTGGTCCGTTTTTCCATTAAAAGTTTGTTCGTTGTGAATAATTTTGATTAAATAAATTCTTAAAGCTAACATTAATAAAAACTAGTATACATCATTTAAAATAGAAAATATATTTATTTAAATTAATTGAACCATTACTTAAAATTATTAATTCTGCAACACGACCTCCAACTTTATCTAATAATAAATAAAAATTTGATATTACCCATATATATTATATTCAAAATAAAAGAAGTAATATAAAAATAAATAAATATAAACATTTTGTAATAAACTTCAATCTAATCACTGCAAATTATTTAAATTACAAAACTATCACAAATAAAACAATATTAGATCAACATCAATGAAAATGACATTGTTCATCTTGTTTACTGTTACAAGTTTAAAAAAATTATTAATATTTATTTAATTTTTTACTATTAAATGATTGAAAATTAAAAATAAAATAGGTTAGTTTTAATAAATAGGTTAGCTTTAATTAGTTTAAAAATAGGTTAGTTTTAATAAATAGGTTAGCTTTAATTAGTTTAAAAATAGGTTAGTTTTAATAAATAGGTTAGCTTTAATTAGTTTTTATGTTGAAATAATTTGCCCGCCCTGTGAAAATGAAAATTATTATAATGTAACATTCAAAGATTGGAAAAAAGTGACCACATTGAACAATCTTTTATTAAATTTTATAAATAATTCTAATAGTAAAATTGGAAAAAGAACTGAGGACCGAACAAAATCTAAAAATTGAATTTATAAAAAATAAATTTTTATTCACACAAAAAATTACTGGATTTAGCAAAATTACAAATAAACTAAAAACTAATCTAAACTTATAAAAAAATTAAAATAGCTTTCGGAATAATGAAGAATAAACTTGTCATTATTATAATATATTATTAAATTAAAATATAAATTATCACTGAGTGAGTATAATTCATGAAATAGAAATAAATAATGCTTGTTTTAAATAGAATTAATATATAATATTAGAATTGGAAATCTCTAGTGATGGATATACATTCCGAAAAATTTGTACGATCATCAGAATAATTATCGTAGCAAAATTTATTAGTATAAGAAAGTACAAATAAAAATACGAATCATGAATATGCAATGTAAATAGATTTGATTCATAATCAAAAATTTTATAAATTAATATAGTATAAATTAAAATATTAAACTTTGTGATTATAAGAGTTTAATTTGGATAGTAATAGTCGGTCAAATTTTGGATTAAATCAGAATAAAGAAAAAAATAAAAATAATTTTTAATATGAAAATATTAACGTTTAATCACGGTATGGGAAAACCATTTATTATGGAAACGGACGCGAGCGTAATAGCAATTGCGGGATGTTTATTACAATTAAATAATAAAGATGATAAATTAAAATTGTTTTAAAGAATTTATTTAAAAAATTATATTTGGAAAAACTAATTAATTAAATTTTGATTATTGATGACAATAAAGTATAGCCCAAAGAATGAAAATATAAAAAGTATTAAAAAATTCTATTAGTCGGAAATATATATCGTATTTAGATTTTTTAGACATTCTCTTATATATTTTAAATTTTTTAATACACAAAAATATTAAAAAATGCAAAAGAATATAAAGAACAGTTTTGAGAGGGCACCAAACTCAACAATTAATGTGATAAAAAATACACTTTTAATTCAATTTTTAATTTAACTTGAAAAAAAATTATAAAAATTACAAAATTTATTATAACCGACATAAAAATCTATATATAAAATTAGTACTGCTTAAGAGTTATTATGAAAGTATTAATAAATTTAAAACATTTAAATTAGGAACATTTAAAATTTAAAACATTTAAATTTTGCTTGTTCATTATTCAGTCATTATAGTAAAATATAAAAAATAAAATTATAATTTTCTTTGAAAGTTTAATTACTCAAGAAACATTTATTTTCTTGAAAAGAAGCGAGAATTAAAATTCTCAATAAAGAAGAATTTGGAAGTTTTGGATATACTTCAAAAAATCCTCTGACGAGTTTGGATTCTTTAAAATAATTTACAAAAAATGATTAAATTCATATTGAAAGAGAAATGGTCAAATATTATAATTCATATTGATTATAATTCATATTGATATTGATTATAATTCATTATTGATTATAATTCATATTATAATTCATATTGAAAGAGAAATGGTCAAAGTAAATCAAGATTATTAAAAGATTATTAAAGATTACATTATTAAATTTTTTTAATCACTTTATTGTATTAATTAATGAGTCCATGAACAATGGAAAATCTAAATAAATTTTGAATAAAAATCTTATTTGTTGAGAATATAATAATAATAATAATAATAATTTAACTAAATTAATAAAATAAAATAACAACAAATAAAGTAAATTGTTTAATTTGTTTACATTAATGAGAAGAATTGTTTACATTTATGAGAAAAAATAAATTAAATACTGTTAAATTATATTGAGTTCGCATATTAGCGCTAAATTTCTATTAAAGGAAAATGTTACCATTCTACAAAATCCGTGAAAAAATTATTTAATGAAAGTATGTGGATCTCCAGTAACATTTTGAGAAATTTTAAAAATTAAAAAATTTTATTTAGAGATAATTTATTAGAGATTATTATTAAGGTAAATAAAAATAAATTCATAAATTGCTAAGAAATAAACAGAATATGAAAATATAAACAGATCCACTGTGTGTCTGAACAACAATCAAAGAAAAAAAATTAAATAATTTTTTTAAATTGTCGACTTAAGCATATTGAGACTTATCTTGGTGCGCACAAATTCCTCTGCATACGTTAATAGTAAGGGGGCGGGGGGAAATAGAAAATTAATTAAACTAACAGAAAATTAAACATAATTAAAAATATTAAATGAAAAAATTATAAACTATCAATTCATTAATTAAATTAATTGTTTAGATGAGATATGTTATCCAAGTTTAATTAAAAAATATAAGTGAAAAATCAGTTCACACATATAAAGTTGTAAAAATGAAACACAAATACTTTAAATACATTTTAATTATAAATTTTTAATAATATAATTTTTGATAATTTTAAATTATTATTAAAAATAATAATAATTTTTAATAATAATCTTAATAATATTTAAAAAATTATGATTTTAATAAAATAAAAATTGCTCGTCATGTCATTTCATAATATATAAAAATAAAAAAAGAATTAGTTATAATGTCTAAATATTAAAAGTAAAAGACATATTACTGATTCGAACAAACGTAAACGTCATATACTTGGGCGATGGTTGTTCAAAAACAAACTATTTGATTCAGGACATCTTTAAAATTTTTGAGCGAAAATTTTTCACAATTTTTTGTTATATTTATTTTGAATTTTAATAACAAGAGGTTTAAAATAAATTCAGCTTGGAAAATCAAAAAAATATGCATAAGAGATGAAGATTAAATTCAAATAAAAGTTATTGTAAAATCAAATAATTGTAAAATCAAATTGTAAAATCAAAAAAAACTAAAAATCAAATAATTATAAATAAATTTAGTGAAGGCTTTGTGTGACTGAAGAAATGACAAATATTTATCAATTTCTAAAATTTAAAAAGAAACAAATAACTAATTTGACTTGAAAACTTTTAAAAGTAAGGTATTTTAAGTAAAACATTTATGTGTAGTATGTTTGAAATAAATTCGGTTCATGCAATATAATTTAAACATTGAATGATAAATTAAAATATAAAACCAAAAAGTACTTATAATTATAAGAGCAATTGCGGCCGGCAATGAAACAAATATAAATAAATTAAATAAATATTTAGATAATGAATAATAATTATAAAAATATTGTTATATTGAGAAGAATTTTCTACCAAAATAATGATAAATGTGATTCCTATCATGACTTTTATACATAAATTTAATAAAAATCTTTTGTTACTACATATATTATATAGTAAATAGAAAATTTTTTAAATAAAATTACAATTTAAATAACAAAATTGGATAATAAAAAATAAAAATATTTAAATTTTCAAAATTGTTTTAAAAATATGTAGTAAAATTAATTTAATAAAAAAGAAATTATTTAAATTTTTAAAGAATTAAAATTATATTGGAAGAATTTATTAAATTTTTGAATTATTTGTTTATCGCTTCAATAGTCGGATAAATTAAATGGCCTAAATTTTAATTAACATTTAAATGCATACCTCCAAAATGCCATGCCAAATTCCGAAAAGTGATCTCTATTGATGGAAATATCCAATTGTACAAAATATTATATTAATTTTGTTTAAATTTTCTTAAAAAACATTTAAATAAGTGTAAAAATAAATTTAAAATTAATTAAAATAATTAAGCAATTCCACATTCAGTCACTACAAAAATTATATTAATTAATGAATAAATATGTAAATTTGAGCTGTTAATCTCTCCGCTATTTTATATAGGTAAATATTTTTAGTTATTATTTTCTCGTTCTTCTAAAAAATAAATAAAATAATATATTTAACCTAAAGGCAATTTATAAACTATCTTATAAATTCGTGTAGATTAAGTGCTACATTTAAGAAGTTGTCGAAACAAATAAATTTATCTATTAAAAAATTATCATTAATAAATTATCTGACTACTATCAAAATGTTTTTAATATAATAGATTTTTGCTAAAAAAATAATGTCCAATAATTTGTTTATTATTTATTTATAACAATTTATCCAGGATTCAAGCAATTTTCCAATAATGACAACAACTTGTCTATTTATTAATTTAATAAAGAAATATTGAATATTTTTTATAAAAATTAATTGAAAATTACTCTAATTTTATATTTAGATAAATATACTTTAAATCAAAATCTAATGTTACATTCTATTTCCATTGATTTGTATGGAAGTCAAAATTAAATATAATAAAATGAAATTAATTTAAAACGTCAAATATGTGTAAGTATTGTTTGCATAATATAATAAATTATTTTATCAAAAATCCAAATTGGCATAAAATATATTCAAATATACTTTTATGTTAAAAAACGAGTAAGGTAATATATGTAAATTTTAATAAAATAATTATTTGATTAAACAGAAAAATTAAAAGTTAAACATTTCCGAAGACAAGAGCTATTTATTATCCTATTTTTCAAAAAATAAAAATATTTTGCCACCATTTAATAATTTTTCTTATTTTTGGGGCGTATTCCCATTTAATTAAATTTTCTTATATTTGGGGCGTATTTTGTTTCGGAAAAATATAAAAAAAATAAATTCCGTCATTAATATAATTGATAATTATTCTAAGACTAATGAATACTTTAAATAAATTTAATATATACAGGTACTTCTGTTTTATATAGATAATTCTCTTTTATATAAATTCTACAATAGAATTTAAAATTTTGTTTTAAAAGTTTGAAAATAAACTTTTTATTTTTTTAATGTATTTCTTTAAAATACTCCCAAAATTAATCAACACATGAGCATTTATTGTATTAAATTAATCATCATCAAAACCTAAAAATCATCATTAAAACCTAAAAAGTCAAATCTGTGTATAATTCAGGATTAAAGCTAATTAGTCAAAGGAACCCAAAAGTAAAGTTTAAAAAAGAGGAAGAATCAAAGAAAGGCTGAAAAAGATTATTAAATTTTTTGGATCAATTTATTGTATTAAATTAATCGACACATGAGCAATGGAAAAACGAAATAAATTCTAGATAAAATTTAAATAAAAATCTTATTGATGAGTATATAATAATATTAAACTAATTAAATTATTAAAATAAAATAACAACAAATAAAGTAACAAAATTCATGAATAAATTATTTTGATGAAATTATTTAATTATCCAGTAAAATTTTGAGAAATTTTAAAAAATTTAAAGAATAAATTGGATTTAAATATAATTTATTTTAGATGATCATAAAAGTAAATAAAAATTTATTCATATATTGCTGCATAACTATGTATTTTAAAAATAAATAACAATAATATTAATAAGGATTTATAATAACTTAAAAAATTAATAAATTTTATTAGAAAATTTTATTTGAGAATATTTTTGTAATTTTTCAAGCAAATAAGAAACATTGAAATTTTCAATGGTTATAGAGAATTCTTAATTTTTATTGGAAAAAAATATTAACAACAGTTTTGCTAAATTATATTATAAATAAATTTTATTTCAGAATATAAGAAAGAAAAATTTTTTATATTTAAGAGAAAAAGGTTTATCAGCTGACTGACAACCAATTTTGGACAATGAACTGGAAGAGCCCACAATAAAATTAATTTAAAAATAAAGTGCTGTTTAATGAAAGTATTGCAGAAGACATTGGTTTAGAATTTTTATTAAAATTATATTTTGAGTGAAATTGAATGAAATTTTATTTTTAAATGGAAAATTTATTGATAAAATTACAATGAAATATATTAAGTGAAAAATTTTTATGAATTTTTTTAAATGAATTAATTGAAAATTTATATTAAAATGTGATTTATAAAATAAAAGAGATATAAAAGTTTAGAATTGTTTAAAATAATTTTTACAAAACTTGTAGACTACATTCTAACCCAGGAAATCATTTAACTTTCAAAAAGATCACTAATAATATAATTTAAATTAACATCAATGAGAATGACAATGATAAAATTGTTTAAGCTACAAATTTTAACAAATTATTAAATTTTGTTTAATTTTTTACTAAATATTAAATGATAGAAAATTGAGAATAAAGATAAATAGAATAAAGATATACATTTAGAAATAACGTATTTAGAAATACGTACTAAAATTTATCGTTTAAACATGAAACATCATGTTTAGTGAAAATAAAACTCTTGAAAATATAAAGAAACTTCCTGTACAAAAATAACGGAGGCTAATTCATAGATGTTAATAAAACAATCAACAAATATAATAATGAAGAATTAATGATAAAAATATAAATATATTTTATTATTAAAAAGAGAAAAGTTTACAACAATTGGCGAAGAAATTTTGTGATAATTTTAAAATAATAAATATATAATGCAATTATCTTAAATTACATAAATTTAAAATAAGAAGATAAATTCAAAATACAAATTTTCTATTACTAATAATGTGTTGAAGAGAATTATTAAGTAAATTTTGTTTAACATAATTTAAAATGCCCAGCAAATGCAATTAAATAATATTAATTTATAATTTGGATTACTTGAAAAAAAACGCAATAGATATGAGAGAAAAAGGATTATCCGCTGACCTCGAACTCAATTCTGGCCGTGTGTTCGAAAGTAATGTAATGGAAGAGCACACAGTTAAATTTATAAAAAATAAAGTTCTGATTAATGAAAGTACTGGATAAGACATGGATTAAAAATAAAATTTTTATTAAAAGAATTTTTATTAAAATTATATTTCGAGTGAAATTGAGTGAAATTTTATTGGTTAAATAAAGATTTATTGAACAAATTAAGATGGAATAAATTAAATAGAAATCGGAAATTAGTTACATTAAGATTTTATTAAAATTTGATTTATAAAATAAAAGTTGATATAAAGGTTTACAATTTATTGAAAACATTTTTATAAAATTTGTAGAAAATACAAAAATCCTATAAAATGTATAGACTTTAATTAGTTCTTATGATGAAATAATTTGCCCGTCTGTGCACATGAAAATTATTATTACTTAATATTATTTTTATTTAATTTATTTTTAAATTAAAAAGTCCCTTTAAAAATATTTAAAAATGTCAAATTTAATAATTCAAGTTCTGAATGAATAGGAATTAATGAATGTTTTCAAGTTAAACTTTTTTCGATACATTTATTTTTATTAGTATTCGTGCCTTACTTTTATTTAATGCATTTATTCACCTATATTATATTTGGAATTCACTTAAATATACATAATCAGTTAGTCATAAATGTGTAAATGATTTATCCCTTTAGTCTTCAATTAGAACACCTACGACTCCCACAAAAGAATCATTGCCATCCGTTCTCATCTCGTCCTTCTTATCTCTTTCCAGTTAGTTCAAACGACCTGACCATTGAACTCCGATGGACGGTGCCATCGAACATGATGCCATCGGATATTTCACTGGGGCAGAGTTACTGGTAGCACCGGATCTCCATCCGCTCACCTTCCCCTGCGCCCCCCCCCCCCCCCATCATTGCCCTATAAATAGAAGAACCACTAAATAATAGTAATTCGAAAAACTACAGTTAACAACAATTATTGTTTACATACATAATACTTTGAGTATTTAAAATATATTTTTGTTAAATATTGTTAAATATTAAAAATATTTGTGATTTAAATAAATTATATCAGAATTAATTGATTCGAAAACAACTAAATATTAATAATATTATAAAACTAAAGTTACAATGTATGAAAGGGAAGATATAATAAAATAGTATAAATATTAATTTTGTTCAAAACAAATATGTAATTTAAATTTTTTAAAAAGTTAAAATATATTGAAATAATTTCGGGGTTTCATTCACCCAGGAGACATGCGTACAAGGTCACGAAGCAAGAAGGAGCAAAAGAGAAAAACAGTTAAAGCGGTTTATAATTTTTTTAGATTAATAATTTTTTTAATTTTATAAAAATTTAAAAAATACCGTAAGATAAACACTAAAAAGATTATACAACTAAGACGAGTTGCTCAGAAATAAAAATTATGCTTAGCAAGATGAACAAAACTATTAAGTATGTAGAAATGATAATAAAATATAAAAAAAAATATATAAAAAAATATTATTTATAATAATATTTGGTTAAAGTAAAATATAAATTAACACCGAGTGAGTTTTAATATAAAAATAAGCGTAAAAGGTCCTTGCCCACACTCTTTTGGGCATAAAAATTTATTCAAGTGGAATTTTGCCAAATAAATTCACACATACAATCACAAGAATGTGTGTATTAGAAAATTAAAAAAGATTTGCAAAATTTTACACATTTGAGGAAATACAAGCATCTAAAGCTTGTGGAAATTGACTTCGATGGTCGCAACTTCATCATGACTAATAGTTTGATCCCTGGCACGCTTTAATGAAGTTTTAAAATTCTCATTTATATTTTATATTGTCCGCCTAATAATTTGCTTCAAAAATGATCAAAAAGAATAGTCCAAAAGATTAGGATCTGGTGAGTTAAGATCCGGTTAAGATCTGGTAGGATATGGTGAATGATTAAGGTCTTTTGACCTCTTATTTAATTTTTTTAGAGTTAAATTGATATGTAAAATTAAAAAAGATCGAATTAATCATAAAAAATTAATATCGGCCTTAGACAAGACTGGTCACCTGCTCATGGGGCAAAAACAACAATTCAGCTGTGTGAAAATTTGTATCTCGTTTTTGGGGTGCTGTTATTTGGCCTTCAATCTCACCTTATCTTAATCTTTTGGAAAATTATGTTTGGTCAATTTTGTAGCAAATGATTAGGCGGAAAAGATAAAAAATAATTGAAAATCTGAAAACTTCATTAAAGCGTGCCCGGGACCAAAAAAGTGAAATGACTGTGCGACCATCGTAGGTAATTTCCACAAATGTTTAGATGCTTGTATTTCTGCAAATTTGTAAAATTTTGCAAATCTTTTTTAATTTTCTAATAACACACATTCTTGTGATTGTATGTGTGAATTTATTTGGCAAAATTCCACTTGAATAAATTCTTATGCCCAAAAGAGTGTGGGCAAGGACTTTTTACGCACCCTGTATACCAACTTCCAACCCTACAAATAAGGAAGTTTGGTGGAAATAGACGTGAATCTGATGCACTATATAAATATGAATATAAATACAAATATGTATAAAGCAGTTAATATTAACTATTATCGTTATATGTATTTATTTATTTATTGATATATTATTATGTATTAGAAATACTTACATATATTCACTAAGAAATTATTTATAAATTTAATATAAAAAAGAAAATAAATTTGAAAAAAGCAATTAATTTTGTAAATACTATTGGACAAGTTTTTCGGAGATTTTGCAATGATTATTGAGATTTATTCGAAGATTAAGTATAAAAATATGTGTATAATTTAAAACATTTAAAAACCAGAGAAAACTTATTCTACACGTTAATGGAAAGAAGATCTCAAACAAATTTTGCTTGGCCTAATTATTGAGAAATTCAGTAACAAATTTGTTTTCTAAAAAATTATAGATTTTAGTCAAACTTTTTCTATTAATTTATTATTTTACGTTATTTAAATTAAATTTTATCAAAAAATATACTTTATTTGCATTTGAGGTGTAAACTATTTGTGTAATTATGTTTAATTATTCATGTATCATTTTGAATGGAGTAAATTGAATTAAAATTAATTTAAATTGAATTATTATGCATTATTAAAATTAAATTATAAAACGACTACAAAATGCTATTTTGCAAAAAATATATTTATGAATAATTTAAATGAAAATTGCCTATAATTTATCATTTTAGAAAATTTTCACTTTAATCACCAACAAAAGTGATAGAACATCAATGAATCTACTGGATCGCTTGTTATCAAGAAATTAGAATTATTAAATTTTTTAAAGTAGTAATACATAGAATAAAGAATAAAAACTAATCTAAAATTACAAAAAAAATTAAAATAGCTTTCAAAATAATTAATAAAACATTTGCATTATTATAATAATATATTGTTAAATTAAAATACAAATTGAGAACTATTTAGATTGTGATGAGATTGTATTAGATTAATAAGTTTTATTGTAAATCAAATATTTATCCCGATTCTTTACGATGGTCAGTATAAATACTGTCCGAAATGCTTTAGGCCAAAATGCAACAAAATAATAATGTTTTAAAACCAAGACTACAATGAATTAAAGAGAAGATGTATACTTTTAATTTAGAAACAATTATATTGAAAATAATGCAAGTTTATAAAATAGTTTATTAATTTTTTTCAAAACAAATGTAAAAATAAATTTAAAATTTATTGAAATAATTAAACAATGCCACATTCATTCACTACAAAAATTGTATTGAATAATGAATAAATTAATTTTATGTGGAAGTGGTAGAATCAATGAACAACTGGTTCCTCTAATTATCAAAGAATTAGAAATATTAGATTATTTAAAGTAGTAATAGGATAAATAATAAAAACTAATCTAAAATTATAAAAATTAGAATAGCTTTCGGAATGATTAATAAAATATTTTTTATTATTATATTAATATTTGCAATTCTTAAAAATTCTAAATAAATAAGTCACTAAAATGCAGAATTTTACAATTTATAAGTAAAATAAAATTATAGAAAGATTAATCTACACCATTTTATTTTTGCCATTATTTCAAACTCCTCCGATTTTTCTGATTATTTAAAGCAGAGGATCAGCCTTAAACTTCATTTTACAACTTTTAACTTTGGCTGATCTCCGGCTTTATTGTGCTCGTCTCATTTGGACTATAAATTGGACTATAAAACTATAAATTATCATCGAGTGAGTTTAAATCATGAAATATAAATAAATAATGCTTATTTTTAATTAAATTAATTAATATGAAATAAATTGGTTGAGCATTAAACAAACAGTAATGTATAATTTAAGAAATGAAAAACTTCAGTATTGGATATACCTTTCCGAAAAATTTAGAATAATTATATAACTAGTAAAATTTATTAGTTAAATTCTAAATTAATAAAAAATTTAGTTTATTTAATAACGCTAAAATAAAATAGTTGTTTTAAAGTAAAATATAATAACAACTATTCAATTAAAATATAAATAATTTTATAAATATTTTAAAAGAAGAAGAAGGACGAGCAGTAAAAAATTACTATACCTCAGTTAAAAAAATTAGTTAAAATTTTTAGTTAAAAAATTAATAACAAGTTAAAAAAATTTTTTTTAACAAAGTTAAAAAAATTAAATAAATATTAAGTAAACTTTAACTTAAGTTTTAATTATAACAAAAACACAAAAATTTCAACATTCCTTTCCATTATAAACAAAGTAATTAAATTGCTAACTTTTCCTTCAAGAAAACTTTTTTGCTAAAAATTCTAAATAAATAAGTCACCTCAGTTAAAAAAATTCTAAATCTATATAATTGCTTATTTTAAATGAACTTAATTAATAGATTAAACAAAAACTTTATAAATAAAATAAACTTTTCTTTACCCTTACAACAATGTAACAACTAAATATCCCATTGCCCATCCAAAAGTTCATATTTTGAACAAAGATGTACTCTGGATAACATTCACAGATAATAAATTTGAGCTGTCTATTTTTAAAGTAATTAATATTTTAAATTTTAAATTAGAATTATTATTTAAGGTTTTTGTTATCCCTCCAAAGAAAAAAATTTAATCTAAATCTATAAAGAAAAAAAATTAATCTAAATCTATATAATTAAAAAAATTTAAAAATAATTAAAAATACATTATCATAATAATATATTTTGCTAAGTTAAACTATAGATTATCACCGAGTGAGTTTAAATCATGAGATATAAATAAATAATGCTTATTTTAAATGAACTTAATTAATAGATTAAACAATGTCCCAATATGAAAAATTTTTCAATTTGTATTCTGATTTAAAATGATATACACTATAATTCCTCTAAACGCAACTCTGGCACATTGGAAAAAAATTTATTTAATACGAGAGTTGGAAGATAAATTTCAAATTTACTACGGGGATAAGAAGGTTATTTTTGAAGAACTCTGATATAATTGACCGTCTAATCGATATACGGATCTAATCGATATGCAAAGCTGGAACAATGGAATGACAAAATAAATTTTAAATAAAAATCTTATTTGATGAGAATATAATAATATTAATTTAACTAAATTAAAAAAATAAAATAACAGCAGATAAAGTATTCAACAGCAAATTGTTCAAATGTTATGAAATAACTAAATTATAAATTAAATTATATTGAATTCGCGTGTTAACGCTAAATTGTTATTAGAGGAAAATGACACCATTTTTTATAAAATTTATGATTAAATTATTTTAATGAAAGTATGTGTTTAATGAAAAGATGGCAAAAGACATGGGTTAAAAATAAAATTTTTATTAATAGAGTTTTTATTAAAATTATATTTTGAGTGAAATTGAAAATTTGATGTGAGTATAATTTTAAATAGCTTTAAATTTCTCTAGTATAAGAGGAAATTCAAAAGAGTTCGCCAACTCTCGAACTCTGTAAACAAAAGCAATATGTCTCTTATGTTAAAATTAAGAAGTTTTTGTCTTTTTATCCTTCTTTAATGTTTTGCATTGCTTTTAATAACTAATTTAAGGCCAATAAATGTTTTAATTAATTTTAAACATATTTAAATTATATATTGTTATCATCTACGATATATTTATTGTATACATACATATGTATTTAATTAAAAAGTATGTATATTTGTCTTCTTATTTATTTTATATAAAGATTTAGATTTATTATTTTTTGAACTTTATAAAAATTTAGAATAAAGAATTAATTGAAATTTTATTTTTAAATGAAAATTTATTGATCAAACTATGTTTAAATAAATTAGATGAAAAATTGTTATGAATTTTTTAAATTAGTCTATCTGAAAATTTTTATTAAAATGTGATTTATAAAAATAACAGATGATATAAAATTTAGAATTAATTAAAATAATTTTTATAAAATTCGTACTTTTTATAAAATTCGTAGACTACAAAAATGTATTATATAATGAATAAATTAATTAGAGACGAGAATGGCTGGATTTTTATAAAAGTTTTAAATGTGCCGTCGACAATTCTGTAGCAATATATAAATATGAATATTAATATTTTTAAAATTATAACCAAAAAATGATAAAAGAAAATTTAGGATAAAATACATTTTTAATAAATTTAATGCTTAATAACTAAATTTTAATTGAAATAAAATTATAGTATTAGATTTATTTGATTTGCTTTAAAGATTAAATGGAGGGTTGTGTATGTAGTTGCACAAAACGTAAAAAATATATAAATTTGTATTTTTTACAATAGAATGATAACTATGATATGATATTATAAAAAATATAAAAAAAAAAGAAAATCTAATTATATTTAAAAAATCTAATTATACGCATGGCGCTCCTGGTTTCGAAACACCACCTTTTTAATTATTTTCATAACATTTAATAAAATATCAATTTTAATTATCTTTAAATGTTGTTGATTAATAATGTTGAATGTTAATAATTAAAATATTAAAAAACATATAAAAAATAAAAAAATGTTGGAATATGTCTTCAGAATAATTAATGTAAGTATGTATTATTATATAATAAGTATTCCTAATATTGATCCATGTGAAACCCCATTGATCATAATTCGTCAATTAAAATTTAAAACGTAGCCAGTAAACTCAAAAAATTTATATGAAAGACTATGGGGATTCTTATTAAAATGAATTAATAAAATGAATAAAATGAAATTATATAAAATGAAATACAAATAATTTCATTTAATACAATGTAATTATTTGTATATCATTAAATTATCATTATTATAAAAAATCCTAGTAACTTAATAACGATCAATACAAAATAGAATTTTAATTGCTTTCAAGTTTATAATATTAAACAAGCAACAGATAATTTGCAGGAATTATAGGAAAATATCAAGATAAAATTATTTTTAAAATTAAAATTATACGTTAAATATAATAGATTTCATGTTGTGTTTTTATAATTTAATGTGTTCCTTCCTTCTGGCCTATTTAAGCCCACATTTCACTTGTGTAAATATTTGTGTATTCATTATATGATTTTGTTAGGAAATTAATTGCTTTTGAGTAAACTTATGTAAAATTTATGAAAAATGATTTTGAAATTTCAGTTAATTAAAATTTTATTTATTGAAATAAAAAAATGAAATAAAATGCATACATCAAAATGCAAGGTCGATTAAAAATAAAATTAAAGAGCTAGATTTAAATTTGCCACTGAAAATCCAAGCATAATTTTTAAGCGAAACGTGGCTCAATGAAATTGAAATAGTAAACTAAAATTTGTTAAAATTTTGAGATTATCAAGGAAAAAGCTTGAGGTCTGTGGAAACAAATTGGTCAAATAAGAAATAACATCTTATTTATGTATGAGAAACAAATAAACTAATAATAAATTATAAAATAGTTTTAAATACATATATAAAATTAAAATAATAACATTAATTATTTGCATTTAAAAAAATTAAATAAAAGAAATTATATATTTAAAAATCAAAGAAATTAAATATTTTCAGCATAATAAATAAAATAGAAGACAGGAGGATGAGAATTATGTAATAAAATTTATTTTTTTTTATTCTATGTATAATATAAAGTGAGATAAAATATAGAAGTGTTGGAAGCTAATTAGAAAATGAGTTAGGAGACAGTAATTTAACAAGTAAAATTTTAAAAAATTAAATAAAATTAAGAAATGTTAATTGAAACTGGAGGAATTCGCACAAGCGCTGAGAAGTCTTGTATGCTTTAGAGATTACCCGAATTAATATTTAAAAATTAGTTAACAATACAATAATTATTTTAAATATCTAGAATAATTTAATAAAACTTTATATTTTTTAGTCGTTAATCCGGCAACAATTCTTTTTCGCCAAATTCTTTTCGCGGTCCCCCCAACATTCTCATCACTGTTATTAATGTAAATAACATATTTTAAAGAAGATAAGCATCAATCCCCCTCTATATAAGAAGTTAGCCCCAAATAACATATCATCATTCTCAATTATACACTTGGGATTATAGCAGTTAAAAAATTATAAATATTTTATTAACACAAGCAAATAAAAAGTTGTATAATTTTGTATCTTTATAGAATTAAATTACAACTAGCTTTAAGAGATAAAAGTTTAAATTTATTGTTTTTTTTAATTTTAAAAACCATAGTTGGCGAACTCCACAAGAAATTTCAGGATGAAAATGTTAATAATTCTTTTACTTCTTTTTCAATTTGATCTGTTTTATTTTTTATTCTATTTTATAATAAAAAATGATATTTATCAATCTAGAAATAGTCAATGGCAGCAATTGTTCTGTTATCATTGATAAAAATTATTTTAAAAATGCAAAATTACATATAACAATAAATAACAATTTCATCAGAGTAAACCCGATATTTATTTAATTAAAATGTGTTTAAAAAAACTTTTAAAAGCACATAAAATTAATGGGTCTCTTATAAATGTTAGATAGGCAGGAAAGATAAAAATAACAATATTGATTAAAATCAGCAAGTGTTAATTCTAAGTTTTGCGATATAAATAGGTGTGTAATATTAAAGAATAAAAAATTAGCATCAATTAAATAAATGTTTAAAAAGGTTAATAAATGTAGTAAAAGATAAAATTTACAAGGAAAATTACAATTTTCAAAAATTAAATTGATAAAAAATGAAAATATTTAGATTTCAAAATTCTTTTAAAGTAAATTAATATATTATAAATAAAAATATAAACTATGTGATTACATATAAGAGTTTAATTTAGATAGTAATACACAAAAAAAATTATTTAACATTACTACAAAGTTGTGAAATAAGTGAAATTAGTTTTTATGATGAAATAATTTGCCCATCCTGTGCACATGAAAATTATTATTATAATGTGACATTCAACAATTGGAAAAAAGAGACCTCATTAGGACAAAGCAAATTAATATTTCACTCAGACAATCTTGTATTAAATTTTATAAATAATTCTAATACTACATATAAATGAAAAATATCTAATTTTACAAATATTTAAATAATAAGAATTATACAATTTGGACCATCACTTAACAATTTGGACCATCATAATTCAGTAATACCTTTCTTAACAATTTGTATTTAGGAAGTACTAAACACTGGATTGATAAAAACATTAAATTGATTAAAAACAAATTGTATAATAAAAATAAATATTAAATAGCGCTAAAATAAAATATCAACAAATTTATTAAAATAAAACAAAGCGTGTTATATTTATAATTCAGTTTATAATTCAGTAATACCTTTCTTAACAATTTGGACCATCATTAGAATAATTATAGGTAGTAAAATTTTTTAGTTAATTTTAAATTAATAAAAAAATTTAGTTTACTAATAACACTAAAATAAATAGCAATAAATTTTTTAAGGAAAAATATACATATCAACTATTTAATTAATATATATTTGCTCAAGCATGGTTTTCTAGGTGTTGTCACTGAGCAAGGTGACAAGGTATAAGACATTTTTTGTATAAGACATAAAGTAATAAGAAAATTGAATATATTATTTTTAAAAATATTTTCTTATTCTATTGATCAAACACCGGGTTTGAAAATATAGATAAATACATTTTAATTTTGATTTATTTTAATTAATTAATTAATTAATTAATTAAATGAAGTCATAGGAAATATTTTTAATTGAATTTTTTTTGCAATATTTAATGATTAAAAAAAAAGTAAAAATTATTTTAAAAGAAACATTTAAATTTAAATAAATTTGTGGTAAAAAATATAAAATAAATTAAATATATTTTAAAAATCTTGTATCAATCAAAATTCTATTCCATTTAATTTGTAGGAAAACATAATTATATAAAAATATATTAATATAATATTTATATATAAAATTTTAATAAATTGCTTTATCAAAAATATATTTAAATTAGCATAAACTATATTTGTATAGACATTAGTTTTAAAGATTAGCACATCCAACTTCATGCACCACTCGGTATGAGATATGCTCAAATATAATTGGAATAAAATTTTATACAATTGTTAAATGGATTAATTAATTATAACATAAAAATTGTAAAATTTTGAAAATTTACGAAAAAAGAACAATACAATTTAGTGCTGTTTACTAATTTTTGAAAATTATAGTTAATATAAAATGCTTTAAATATCTGCATAATGTTTTAAACATTGAAATAAAATATTCTTATTTATATCTGATTATAATATTATCATTTTATTTAAAAAATAATAAACTTTAGGCATTTATAAGTTAATTAAGATGCGATTAAATAATGCTAATTAGATAATAATTATAATTAGTATTTCTTAATGAGTATTAATTAATTAGTAATAGTAATGATAGTAATTAATAATAATATGTTAATAATAAGTTAATAAGTTATATTAATAACCTTAAGTAATAAATAATAATAGTAAATATTTTGTTATCTGAAAAAGGAAAAATTTTTAATTTAAGATTTTAAGGTAAAATTAACCAATGTATATTTAACTCAATGTATAATAATTCTTTATAAAAACAACAACAATGGCCGCCGTCCTATTGGGGACACTCCGTAAACGTGTACCCCATATAATGTTTATACCAGGGATGGGCGAAATCAAAAAATAAAAAGCGAAATGCGAAACTTTTTTTAAAAAAATAAAATGCGAAATGCGAAATTATTTAAAATTCAAAAAATTTTATTCATATTCAAAATTATAAATTACGAGATTATGATGCAAAAATAAAAGCATTTCTGCATTTTCTTGAAGAAGACTCTTTCTCAGATTGTTTATTATTAATCCTGCACTACTAAACAACCTTTCTGCTTCAGCTGATGTACAAGGTGCTGATAGAAAGCGCGTTGCAATTTTGGATAAAATTGGCCATTTAACTGTATTGTCACCAGTCCAAAATCCATAAGGATCACATTCAATCGGAATCTTTTTTGCACGCAAATATTCTGTCACCTCAACCTTAAATATTGATTTAAAACAATAAGCAGTTTAAAGAAACCTCCGCTTTTTGGCGTGCGTTTAATGATTTTTTGCTAGGAAGTTCAAGTGCAAGTGGTTCAATATCATTTTGTTTTGAAATGGTTTTTTCACAGCGCTCAAAAAGTGAAAAAAAATCAACACAAATCATTTCCATTAAAAATTTATTTAATGGAAAATCAACACAAATCAAATCAACACAAATCAAATCAACACAAATCAAAATCAACACAATCAAATCAATCAACACAAATCAACACAAATCATTTCCATTAAAAATTTATTTATCATATTTCTTTTATCTCCATCATTATCCCAAGGACCTATTTTTTTATAATTAAATTAAAAATTAAAAAAAACTTTTGGCTCGTAATGCAATAGCAATATCTGGTTCCGAAATTTTTGTTTTTTCAGTCTCATCCAAATCCATTAAATCAATATCTTGATCTGTAATAACATCCAATTCATCAGAAATCTGAGATGTTGTTGCTGCTGATTCCGCAAATGCTCTAAATATTTAATTTGGAATAAAATTATTAAAAGCTTAAACCTTTTTAATGTCTGTTGCTGTGGCATTTTTGCTTTTCTTTTCGCTAAAAAATCATCATACAATTCTGGATGACTGCCACGTAAATGTGAGATTAAAAATGTTGTTGGCGCACGTGGCGGGTAGTTTTTTGAAAAACTACAACTTTTGCAGAACGCTACTCTTCCAGAAAGTGAGAAATACTTCCATATTAAAGACATTATAATTTTAAAAAATTTCTTAAAAATAAAAAAAATACTTTAAGAAATAACCAGTAAGGTTAATTAATTGTAGGTATAAACTTTATACCTACAATTAATTAACCTTACTGGTTATAGCAAAATTAAAAATAAAATAAAAACTCTAAAATTACAAAAAAAATTAAAATAAATGAAATTAATAAATATAAAATAAATTGAACATAAATAAACATACATAGATAGAAATAATAATTTTACTAATAATTTTACATATAAATATAAAAAATACTTTAAAGTAAAAATAAAATCTCTTGAATAATAACAATGTATAATAATAATGTACTTTTAAATTAACAATGTATTAATTTAAAAGTTAATAAACTTTTAAGTTAAAAAATAATATTTATTTAGAAAATTAAATTCTTTAATTCAAAAAAAATTTTTTTTAATCTTCAACAATCGTCTATCTCAACAAAATGCTCATATTAGTGTTCCACTATATCAAATTAATATAACCTTCAAATAATTTTTCAAAAAATAAATTATATATCGAATTGTAAATTGAGCATGATACCATTATTTTAATAAATATAATATTGTAATATTATTAAAACATTTATATAAATAATTAAACAAAAAGTTATTATAACAAAAAATTACATTTTTATTAATAACACTCACAGAAAGCACATCTTATTAGATTCTATAATAACTAATTAAATTAGTAAAAATCATTTAAAATAATGAAAAAACAAGACATATTATGACTACTCTAGAGAAGCAACCAATCTCTTCTCGAATTTCTCTCCCTGTAGGCAACCACTAAGGAAAGCCGCTTATTTCACTAAGGAAAAAACAAATGGCAGGAGTCATTTGTTTATTAAAAATTTATCTAAATTAGCATAAATACTATATTCGTATAGACATTAGTTTTAAAGATTAGCACATCCAACTTCATGCATCACTCGGTATGAGATATGCTCAAATATAATTGGAATAAAATTTTATACAATTGTTAAATGGATTAATTAATTATAACATAAAAATTGTAAAATTTTGAAAATTTACGAAAAAAGAACAATCCAATTTATTTAAAAAAGAGATTTTTCTATTTTTAAATTTTAATTTTTAAAATTCTTAAGTTTTTAAAATTTAATTAAATTTAAACAGCGGATTTAAATAACTGGGTGCGCCTCGGGCAGCACAATTCTTTTCCTTTTTCTCTAAAAAATGGGTGCCGAGGCGCACCAATTCCTTTGACTCCCTTTGTTTAATTGTCAGAGGAACCCGTCGCGCGCCACCCAAAAAAACCCAACAAAGCGACACAGATGGTATGAATACAAATATGTAATATTTTTTTAATATTAAACATTATAGATTAAAAGAAAATAAAAATTAAATATTAATATTAATTAAATATAAATATATTTTATTATGAAATTATTTGCCCATTTTTATTTGCCCGAAATTATTTGCCCGTCCTGGGCATTGTTGTTTACGATTAATTAAATGTTAATAGAAAATATACGTATACATAAATGTATTAATTATAAAATTATCTATAAATTTAATATTAAATAAAGAAAAAGGACTAAATTTTACAAAGCGATATGGGACAATATTTTTGAAAATTTTGCAATAAGTATAGTGTAAAGTTTATTGATTGGATTTTTTCAAAATATTAAAAATAAAAATTTTTGTATAATTTAAAATATTAAATAAACCATAGAAAATGTATACTCCTACTGTGAAACAGATCTCAGACATAATTTTAAATTGAATCTAAATAGTTATTGAGAAATTCAGTAACAAAATACCCAAGTTTGAATTAAATACCCAAGTTTGAGTAAAGAAATTAAAATAATTAACCATCAACAACAATAAAATGTTTCCTCCCCGATCGCATTTGCTTCTTTCAAAGACTTTAAAAAATATGTTTTCTAAAAATGATAGATTTTATTGTCAAAGTTTGAGTATAAAGTTTAAGTATAAGTTCAAAAATAAGTTCAAAATAAAGTCGAAAAAAACATACTGTTATATATTGTTAGATTTTTGATTATAATTTTTAGAAAATCCCGAATATTTTATTAATTTAACCAAAGTAAAAATAAAAATTTAGTCGGATTTAAATAGTAATGTGAAAAAATTCTAATGATCATAAAATGATTAAATCATAATTAAACAAAAGTTATCAATAGTTTAAAATTATGTGTAGCAAATTTTATATTCTTCTTTAACAATTTACTTAAGGACATGAATTATCTTTTTTTTAAAAAAGTCCTTCGGTAGAAATAATTTATAGAATACTACTAAATATTAAAAATAATTTGAACTTTTATTTAAAAAGAATAATCTTTATTTAAACAATAAATATTTCTTTAACTTCGGCGCCGCGCCACCGAAGTTTGGTAAACCATTCATTGTAGAAACAGACGCAAGCATAGTAGCAATCGCTGGATGTTTAGTACAATTAAATAATAAAAATAATAAATTAAAATTATTTTAAAGAATTATTTAAAAGATTATACTTAGAAAAATTATTTAAATTTTGATTATTGCTTATAATAGAGTACAGCCCAGAAAAAGTATATATAAAAAGTATTAAAAATTCATTTAGTCAGAAATATGTCATAATTAAACATTTCATTAAAATATTTTATAATCCTTATAACAAATTATTTAAATAGAACTTATTCTTGATCAAAAAGAAAGAATGAATAAATTTTAGCAAAGTTCCGTGATTATATTGCACAAGTCTAAATGGTAACTTTTAAAGTTGATAGAATATATAATTAAACTTGATTAATTTTTAATTTAACCTCAAAACTACTGGTGCTTTTAATATCAAAAAATTACAAATATTAAATTATTTATATTAGTTAATGACAGAAACTGTTTAAATTTTTCATGTATTTTTAAATATTTGTATGTATAAATCTTTAAAAATTTCAAAAATTAATATTAAGAACCTTTTACAATATATGTAAATTAAAATTTAGGAATTTTTTATGCAAAATTAATATTTACTCAAATTTAAATAAAATTTGTTTTAAACTAGATAAATTTATTTTAATTCGAAATATTTTTAAATTATAAAAATATTTGGTTACTTATAAAAGAGAAATTTTAACTAAATTGTTTTTATTAGAGCAACAAATCTACAAAACAACAAATCTCTACAAGCAACAAATTATTTTTGCTAAAACTAAATTTGCATAGATATATCCGTGAAAATGAATATCTGGAGTAATAAAATGGAGACGCACTATATATGTACTTAAATAATATAAATATAAAAATTGATTAATTATTTAAAATTAATTAGCTCTGCAACAATATAAAATTTTTATTTATATTTTAATAAATTTCTACATATATTAAAAAATATCTAAATTAGCTTAAAATATATTCATAGACATTATTTTAAAAATGAGCACGTCCAAACTCATGCCTCACTCGGTCGGAGATAAGCGCATATATCTTTAAAATAAAATTTTCTACAATTTGTAATAATATACATATAATGGAAATATTAAATATATTAATTCCAATTTAAATTTATTATTTAACTTTAAAGAAAATGAAGGAAAAATTAATTGTCTTGTATTTAAAAATAAACTTAAAATCAACAATTGTTTACATACATAATACTTTGCCTATTTAAAAAATATTTTTGTTAAATATTGTTAAATATTAAAAATATTTGTGATTTAAATAAATTATATCAGAATTAATTGATTCGAAAACAACTAAATATTAATAATATTATAAAACTAAAGTTACAATGTATGAAAGGGAAGATATAATAAAATAGTATAAATATTAATTTTGTTTCAAAACAAATATTTAATTTAAATTTTTTTTAAATTTAAAATTTATTGAAATAACTTCGGGACTTCATTAACCCAGGAGACATGCGTACAAGGTCACGAAGCAAGAAGGAGCAAAAGACAAAAACAGTTAAAGCGGTTTATAATTTTTTTAGATTTATATTTTTTTGAATTTTATAAAAATTTAAAATAATACCGTAAGATAAACACATAAAAGATTATACAAATAAGACGAGTTGTTCAGAAATAAAAAAATATGCTTAGCAAGATGAACAAAACTATTAATGTATGTAGAAATGATAATAAAAATATAAAATATATTTAATTATTACAAATGCGAAGTTTATGACAATTGGCGAATAAATGTTGTAATTAGTTTTAAAATAATAAATATATTGATAGCACAATTATTTTTTCCGCTTTTACGATCAAAGTCATTGGTTATATGATCGTCTTGTCACAGAATTCTCCACTGTGCTACTGCATATGAAATAATCGATCAAGACATAACATTGATATTTATTAATAGAATTTTTATTAAAATTATATTTTGAGCAAAATTGAGTTAAATTTTATGATTAAATAAAAATTTATTGATCAAATTATGATTAAATAAAATAAATAATAATTGTTATGAATTTTTTAACTTAATCAGAAAATTTTTATAAAATGTGATTTTAAAAATTAAAGGTGAAATAAAAGTTTAAAATAATTTATAAATTTGGAGAAAATAGAAAGATTATAAAGATCTTCTGTAAAGTAAAACAAATGCGAAGACATCATGCTTATGAGAAATGCCTTTATTATTAAAAAAGTACGCCTATTTATAACTAAAAACTGCAATTGCAATTGATATCACAAAAGTCATGTTTTCTTTGCAGTAGTTAAATCAACCAGATAATAAATCTAATATTAAATAATCAAATTACATCACATAAGAATAACCGAATTACTACAGATGAGATTGAGATAATAATAATAACGGCTAAATTTATAATTTAAATAAATATGGTTAACTATAATAAAATTTAAACATATAAAAGTAAAAAGATAGATTTTATAAGAATTGATAATAATAATAAGTATTTTAAATATGCAAAACTATAACAATAAAAAACAATCTCAACAGAGTAAAACCAATATCTATTTAATTGAAATATACTTTAAATTATTAGAAAAAAGAAAGAATTAAAGGACTATATAAATGTGAATATAAATACAAATATGTATACTTTTTGTAAATAATATATAATAACTAAAAAAGAGAATACAAAAACGTGGGGAGAAATACATGAAAAACATTAGAAGCGATGTTTTTCATGTAATATAAAATTAAATATAAAATTAAAACAGAGTTATTCGTTATTATTTGCAATTATTACAAATTTTAGAGTTTGAATAAGAAGATGAAGGAAGAGCAGTAAAAAATTAAATACCTCAGTTTCAATAACAAATTTAAAAAAATTAAATAAATATTAAGTAAACTTTAACTTAAGTTCTAATTATAACATAAAAAACACAAAAATTTCAACATTCCTTTCCATTATAAACAAAGTAGTTAAATTGTTAACTTTTCCTTCAAGAGATGTAAAAAACTATATAAATAAAATAAACTCTCTTTACCCTTACATTAATGTAACAACTAAATATCCCATTGGCCATCCAAAAGTTGAAACAAAGATGTGCTCTGGACAACATTCACAGATAATAAATTTGAGCTGTCTATTTTTAAAGTAATTAATATTTTAAATTTTAAATTAGAATTATTATTTAAGGTTTTTGTTATCCCTCCAAAGAAAAAAAATTTAATCTAAATCTATAAAAAAAAATTTAAATCTATATAAGTAAAAAAATTTAAAAATAATAAAAAATACATTATCATAATAATATATTTTGTTAAGTTAAACTATAGATTATCACCGAGTGAGTTTAAATCATGAGATATAAATAAATAATGCTTATCTTAAATGAACTTAATTAATATGAAATAAATTGAATATGTATTAAGTGCAATGTAAATACATATTCTTATAAAAAAATTTTCCGAGCCAGATACTACAAATGTAGCATATGTGACTTTTAGTTGATAAAAATGTTTATATAAAGTTTTAACTTTATAATAAATTCGCCAAAAACAGTTTAGTCTATAAGAGTAATTATATAACTAGTAAAATTTATTAGTTAATTTCTAAATTAATAAAAAAAATTTAGTTTATTTACTAACGCTAAAATAGTTGTTTTAAAGAAAAATGTAATAATAACTATTTAATTAATATATAAATAATTTTATAAATATTTTAAAGTTTAAAGTATAATAATTTAGTACAATAGATAAAAATGTAGTTTTATGTGCAATTATAATAATTGCGGAAATTACGGCGAATGTGAGTATATTTGTGATAAAGAATTGTAGTTATAAAAGAAAATATTCAATACTATTTAATAATACAATTTGATGTTATATTAGAAAATGACAAAAAACCATTTGTCAAGCATACGTTTGAACAAAAAATATATATTTATTAAATTAATATGAAGTAACCCAATTGTGGTTTTTGTGTAAATTTTAATGTTTTTAAAATATTTAAATACGTTTAATTAAAATTCTATTTGTTTAGATTGAATTAGATTAAAAATTAAATTATTTGAAATCAACACTTTAATCATTTATATATTTTTATAATTATTTAAAAATACTAATTTAAATATACAATTTTATTATATATGTCTCTCATTATCTCATTATACGTCTATCATTATATCAAATTAATATAAAATACAAATCATTTAAAACTTTACAGTCATAAATCATTTTTGCTTAAACTAAATTAGCATAGAAGATATTCGAGAAATAAAGAAAATAAACTAGTACTACTTATATTTATTCTAATTGATAGTCCAAAGTGTACGGAAGGATATAACCGTCATTGATGTGTTCAAATTCTACTGTAATATATCTCAGTTTTTTAATGCTGAATCAATTTATTTTTCATTAATTTACATTCTTTTTAATTACAATCGTAAATGTGGGTAAATAAAAAATGTCAAGAAATCTTTTGTCGATGATATTTGTAAAATTAATATTTTGTTCAACGGAAGTAACCCAATTTTGGTTAGGGTGTAAATTTTATAGTTTTTAAAATAAATAAAAATATTTAAATAAAATTCTATTTGTTGGATTGGATTATATTAAAAATTAAATTGAAATATTAAAATTATTTAATTTGAATTAATTTGATAGAAATAAATTATTTGAAGATTAGCTCAGATCAATGAATATATTTATGAGCACATTCCAAATAATTTAATATATAATTTGAAAAAATGTTCATTTAAAATGTAAATAATAACAAAAATTATTAAACTTTTATGACTTTATTTAAAAGATATTATTAAAAATTTATAAATAATTATTGTATAATATTTTGTAATTTATATTTTTTCTAAATAAATTTCGCATATATGTCAAAAGTAAAATTTAAATTTTCATAATTCCTAGTTTTAAATTTAATTATATTAGCTTTAATTACAGAAACATTAATTACAGAAACATTAATTACAAAAATTAATTACAGAAACATTAATAACCAAGAAATAATATTTGGGTATATAGTATTTTGACTAGTTATGATGATATGTATTATAATAAATTAAATAGGATTAAATAATTAAAATTTTAATTAATTGAAAATAAATTCGAATGATAATCTAAGCAAGAAAAACATAACTTTTTCCAATTTTTTATGTAATATATACAAACTGATCCAGAACTATGTATATTTGTAATAATAACAGCGAGCTAAATTATAATTTAAATAAATATGGTTAAATATAATAAAATGTAAAAATGTAATCAGTAAAAAAAGTAAAAGAGAAAGCAATGTAATTGAAGAGCCCACAGTAAAATTAATTTAAATAGCATAAATATAATAAGCATAAAATATATTCGATGAAAAATAATTATTTAAATCAGATCTCAATTAATCGGAAAAAATTTTTAAATTATCGGAATATTATTTCTTGTTAAGTAGAATATTTAAATCAACTGCTTCAACTTTTTTGGGAACGTTGGGATTTCCCGATGATTTAGACTGTGTGCTCTATTTTATTGAAAATGATGGCAAATTTTTACGGGTAAATGGGCAATTGAAGACGGCGCGGCAACAACTAATATTATTTATAAACCAAAATAATAGAAATACCCTCTAATATGAAAATAATTATTCGTTATTATTTGCAATTCTTACAAATTTTGGAGTTTACGTAAGAAAAAGAAAGAGAAGAAACCCAGTTCCAATAACAAAGTTAAAAAATTAAATAGATAATTAAACTTTAATCTACGTTGTAATTATAACATAAACACACATAAAATTTCAACATTCTTTACTTTATAAACAAAGAAATTAAATTGTTAACTTTTTCGTAAAGAGCTGTAAAAAAGTATAAGTAAAAGCAGAAAAAATTTTTTTAATATTTTTTCAAAGATGTTTATTGATCAGAAAAGATATTTAAATTATCACATTACTTTTTTAATAAGTCAAAATATAAAAAAATCTGCTAAAATCTGTAAATCCAGGTAAATAATAATATCGATCCATTATTGTAATTCCCAACCATTATAACAAAATCCTTCTTATCGTTTTTCGAATCCTATTTATTTTCGCTCTCGCATTATAGCCTTTTTCTTAAGATTGCCGGCCCTATCTGCAGATCGTGCCGGCTTGCTATTTTTTCCTTACTTTGTTAACTGGGTATTTTTCCCTAAGTTTGAATGTTTGTGATGGTTGCCATAAGGAAAAATGGAGAAAAATGTGGCATAATCAAAAGAGTAATGATAAAGAAAAGGATTAAGAAAAGGACTCGTCCGTGTTCGTCCGTGTTCGGTCGTGTTCGTCCGTGCTCGTCCGTGTTCGTCCGTGTTCGTCCGGGCTCGTCCGTGCTCGTCCGTGCTCGTCCGTGTTCGGTCGTGTTCGTCCGTGCTCGTCCGTGTTCGTCCGTGTTCGTCCGGGCTTGTCCGTGCTCGTCCGTGTTCGTCCGTGTTCGTCCGGGCTCGTCTGTGCTTTGTCTGTCCGTGTTCGTCCGTGATTTGTCTGTCCGTCTTCGTCTTATGTTTTGTCCGTCCGTGATGTCTTTCCGTGAGTGTGAGGAACACAAATATGAGGAATGAAAGTAAGCAAAAATAAGTCAGTACACAATAGTAAAAGGTTAAGCCTTTTCCTCCGTTCTTCCTTACGGCAAAATCACAAACATTAAAAATGTAGGGAAACATGACCATTCCGAGCTACTCAAAAAAGTAAGGAAAAATATCAAGCCGGCACGATCTGCATATAGGGTCAGATTGCCCATCTTCCCTCATTGCCCATCTTTCTTAAGAATGCCCAACTGCGGTAACCGTCGATTCACATAAAAAGCCAAGCCATTTACCTTTATTCGTTTTCTTTGTTCGCCATTTTTATACATATTTTTCAAAAAAACTCTTTGGAAATTATTTATTGAAATATAATTTAAAGTATTTTGTTTCATCCGGTGATTCAAAGAAGAAAAGGAACATTTAATGTTAAAGATGGACAATAAAGATAAAAAACTATTAAGTATTATTTTTTATATTTTTTATTGTAAAGTCCACTTTTCCATTTATTTATCCCCACTGGTATCCCCACTTCGATTGCCATACACACAAATCACTAATAAAACTCTCTGCCCCTTTCTACTAATATTTAAACTAAATATCCATCTGCCTTTTCGTTCGTTAACTAAATATCCATCTGCCTTTTCGTTCTTTTAATAAAATTGTCTGTCTTCTTTTATTTTACATTCTTCAATCTCCCCACCTTTTCTTTGGAAATAAAATTGTTTTTTTAAATATTGAATAAATTTGCTTTAATCAATTGGTAAGAAATTATAAAATTTTTGAATATATTCACAAAGAAACTGAATATAAGCGTTGCAGATTAGACAGTTCGCAACATGCGGCGACCATCAGTCAATTTACAAAGAATTCTTCAATAAATTTTAATATAAAATTTCTGCAAAATTAGAAATTTAATAAATTGACTACAAAATAATTAATTGTCATCATAAATTAATTCAGCAAATTCAAAAAATTTATTTGCTACAAAATAAAAATTAATTATTTAAACACATCAAAAAATTAATTGTGGTCAAAAAAGCTCAAATCAGTGACTCACTAATTAATTAATTATTAAATTTCGGTTAATATCTATAAAATGATTTTGCTATAAATACTAATTACTATTAAACTTTTTCGTTTATAAAATGATAGTGAATGATAGTGAATAATTAGTAATATTGATAGATAATAAATAATTTTAACAACGATGATTTAACATACTAAAATTAATTGATAACAAAAAATATTAGCAAAAATTATCAGAAATATATTAAAAATTAAATTAAATAATAGAGAGAAACTACATATTAGATTCAAAAAATTAAATTTTTTCAAATAAGTCAAAATATTAAAAAATATAATTAAAGTGGCAAATAATAAGAAATAATATGACAGTGATAAAATTGTATTTTTAAAAATAATTCTCCAAGTTTAAAAGTAGTGAAAACACACTGTTCAAAACAAAGTTGAAAAAATTAAATAATTAAGCTTTAAATTAATTTTTAATTTTATAAAGCAGTTAAAAAATTCCAAATATTTTATTAACACAAGCAACATAAAAAGTTATATAATTTAGTATATTTATATAGAATTAAATTATAAATGTATCTATGATCATAAACAATTAAAATTAATTGCCGAATCCTGACAAAATACAGAAAAGCAAAACTGAAAAAATATACCAGCTAATATAAGTTAATTTTAATATTGTGATGTTTTATTAAAATATTTAAAATAATTCATAATGTAAAATTTTATAAAAATGATTTTGAAATTTCAGTTGATTAAAATTAAAAGTTGATTAAAATTAAAATTATTTTAAATATTTTAATAAAACATCACAATATTAAAATTAACTTATATTAGCTGGTATATTTTTTCAATTATTAAAATATAGTAAACTAAAATTTGTTAAAATTTTGGGATTATCTGGAGAAATGCTTAAGCTTGTGGAAAACAATTAATGAAAATAAGAAATAACATCTTATTTATTTATAAAAAACAAATAAACTAATAATAAATTATAAAATAGTTTTAAATATATAAAATTAAAATAATAACAAAAATTATTTGAAACACAAAATAAATTATGTTTTTAAATAAAAATCACAAAAATTAAACATTTAGAGCATAATAAAGAAAATATTAGACAAGAAATTAAAGAATTATGTAATAAAATTTATTTATTGTTTATTCTTTAAAATGAGATAAGATATAGAAGAAGGCTGGAAGTAAATTAGAGAAGGTAAATTAGGAGAAAGTAATTTAACAAATTAAAATTTGAAAAAAAATTAAATAAAATTAAGAATTTTAATTGAAACGGTAGAAGAGTTCGCACAGGACCTGAGAAGTCTTGTTGACCTCAAAAATTATCCGAATTAATATTTAAAAATAATTTAATAAAACAATAATAATTTTAAATATTCTAGAATAATTATTAATAAACTTCCATAAATTTTGACTAAATTTTGACTAAAATTGTTCTATAAATTGTTTTAATTCTTTATTACAAAGGACAACAGAACTTCAAATCGGTAGCGCTAACAATAACTTTTTAAAATTATTAGTAAAAAAATCCTAAAGCAATACCCAAAAAAGAACCACGCTCACTGAGAAGTTCAGAATTTTAACGAATTAATAACTTATTAAAAAAATATTTTTTAGAAATTTTTTTAAATTAAATTTAACTAACATATCTCAAATTCTAATTAAATAAAGTTTGCATAAAATATCTTATTTTAGATTAATTGTAGATTACTATAAGTAATTCTAGTGAAATTCTAATAAATAATAATTTCCCCTAAAAACGTCATAATACCCGTTAAAGCTGATCAACTAATTAAGAAAATTAAAAATTTTAGCAATGCTATAAATTATTATGCTATAGAAATATAAAAATTTTAAATCTATCATTTATTACGAAAATTATGCTTAATCAAGTACTGAACAACCTCCCGATTCCCCCTACCAATGCAAAATTGTCCGATTGTGCTACTGAATATTGTTGGAACTTGTCGTCAGGATATTATCTCCCATTCTCTCACCACAAACATATCAAACTGAATTGATAATAATAAATTATTATCCAGAATTATCAGAAATATACTAAAAATTATATTAAATTAAATGATAGAGAGGAAATACATATTAAATTCAAGAAATTAAATTTTTTTCAAATAAGTCAAATTAATAATAATAAAATTCATCTAAACAAAAAGATGAAGAATTTAGTACAAGCTATGAAACTTTAGTACAGGCTTTTAAAAGAAACTATTTTACAAGCTTTTAAAATTTAGGGAGTGAAGATTCCCTATCCAAAAATAATTGTTATGGACTACATTGAGAATCACAGAATGCGCCACCAACAAAAGTGAAAATTTAGTTGGTTTTAAAGCCAATATGAAAAAATATCATAATAATAAAGCAATTAAATCAAAATTAACAAAATTTATTAATAAATTAAAATTGTGTGTAATAAATTTTATTTCTCCTTTGATATCTTGACATAATGACACATATTTTCTTTCTTTAAAAAAAGACCTTCGAAAGTAATAATTTATAGTATAAACTAAATTTAAAAAATAATTTTAATTTAAATAAATTTAAAAAGAAATTTAAATGCTCAACTATTGGAGACGTGAGTAAATTCTTTATTGAAGATTCAAAACATTGGAGAAGATATTGAAGGCACATCAGTGTACTTGGGCTTATAGACTTATAAATTATTTAATTTTTTGTTTAACAAGTTTTTATCAAGTTTTATTTAAGAAAAATTTAACAATGTTTTTTAAATAAATTATATTATAGCTTATTAAAAATATTTATAATCAAAATTGAAAAATAACTTTTTAAAAAGTTTATTTTTTAACACATTAATTAATTATTAAATTTTGGTTAATATCTATGAAATGAATTTACCTAATAGAAATACTAATATTATTAAAGTTTTATATTTATGAAATGTAAGTAAATGGATTAAAAATGTTATTACATAATTATAATAGTATTGAGAGATAATAATAAATTTTTAACTTTATTTATATTTATTTTGTTTAGTATCCGTTAGTAACGTTGATATTTTTTAATTTTAAATAGTCGAGAGTTGACTTTTTGGGACGATTCCATTAAAAATATTTTTTGCACATTTAATTTAAATTTTTATTTATTTAGCCTTAATCAAAAATTCAGAATTTTCTACAAAAACTGGATGAAGGATCATCATCATCAAATATTGCGAACAACGCAATGCTTTAACTAATTTTATGATTCTAACATATTAAAATGAATGGATAACAATAAAATATTAGCAAAAATTATCAGAAAATATTATTAATTATATTGAATAACAGAGATAAACTATTAAATTCAAAAAATTAAATTTCTTCATATAAGTCAAAATGTTAAAAATATATAATTAAAGCTACAAATAATATGAATTTATATGATATCGTTAAAATTATATTTTTAAATTAAATTCTCCAAGTTTAAAGTAGTTGAAACACGCCTTTCCAAATAACGTTAAAAATTAAATAATTAAACTTTAAGTTAATTTAGAATTATAGCAGTTAAGAATTGCAAATATTTTATCACATAAGCAACATAAAAAAAGTTATATAAATAATTTAGTATTTTTATAGAATTAAATTATGTATCTAAGATCCTAAGCAATTAAAATTAAATTCCGAATCCTGGCAAAATGCTAAAAGCAGAATTGAAAAACATTCCAGAATCAGAATGCTAATTGTCCCTATTTGATATAAAAAATTAAATCAAGCTGAAATAAAGTTAATTTATAATATTGTATTGATTTATGTATTATATTTTTAAAATAATTCATAATTTAAAATTTATAAAAAATTATTTTGAAATTTTAGTTGATTAAAATTATATTTATTTAAATAAAAAGATGAAATAAAATGCATACATCAAAATGCAAGATCGATTCAAAACAAAATTAAAGAGCTAAATTTACAAATTGCCACAGAAATCCAAGCATAATTTTTTAAAGCGAAACATGGCTCAATGAAATTAAAATAGTAAACTAAAATTTGTTAAAATTTTGAGATTATCAAGGAAAAAGCTTGAGGTCTGTGGAAACAAATTGATACAAATAAGAAATAACAGCTTATTTATGTCTGAAAAACAAATAAACTAATAATAAATTATAAAATAGTTTAAATATATAAAATTAAAATAATATCATTAATTATTTAAAATATAAAAAATTAAATATTGGAAATTAAATATTTAAAAAATCAAAGAAATTAAATATTTAGAGCAAAATAAAGAAAATATTAGGCAGGAAGATGAAGAATATGTAAATTTATTTATTGTTTATTCTATGATATAAAATATAGCAGAATGTTAAAATTAATTAGAATAGGTAAATTGGGAGACCATAATTTAACAAATTAAAATTTGAAAAAAATTAAATAAAATTGAGAAATGTTAATTAAAACTGTGGATGAATTCGCACAAGCGTTGAGAAGGCTTTAGAGATTACCCGACTAGCTTTAAGAAATGAAAGTTTAAATTTATTGTTTTTTTAATTTTAAAAACCATAGTTGGCGAACTCCACAAGAAATTTCAGGATGAAAATGTTAATAATTCTTTTTCTTTTTTTTCAATTTGATCTGGTTTATTTTTTATTCTATTTTAAAATGAAAAAATGATATTTATCAATCTAGATATAGTCAATGGCAGCAATTATTCTGTTATCAATCTTTTCTCAAAAAAAGAAATTATGATTGTATTAAATAATGAATAAATAATTAGAGACAAAAACTAATATAAGTTCATCAAGAATGATTGGCGGCGACGGGTTCTATGACCAAGAGCAAATTATACATTCTTGGTTCGAGTGTGAATTGTTATTGTTTTTTAAATATGTAAACATTCTTTAATAAAATTCCATTTGTTTGAATAGAGAAAATTGAGTTAATATTAATTTAAATTGAATTATTATTATAATATCAAAACGACTACATTATTCTATTTTGCAAAAAATATATTTAAAAAAATTTAAATGAAAATTACTTATAATTCACTATTTTTAAAAAATTAAACATGCATTGGCAAGGGAAATGGTAGAATTTTATTTATTCAACAAAGACAACAATTAACCAAAAATAACCACACCGAGCATGCCCACCTTATCGATGACTGCGCTTGGCTTTACGACTAACAACATTAAATAAGTGAAAAAATAAATTTAAAATTTATTAAAATAATTGAGCAATTCCACATTCAGTCACTACAAAAATTGCATTAATTAATGAATAAATATTTAAATTTGAGGTGTTAATCTCTGCGCTATTTTATATAAATATTTTTAGTTATTATTTTCTCGTTCTTCTAAAAAAATAAATAAAATAATATATTTAACCTAACGGCAATATATAAACTATCTTATAAATTCGTGTAGATTAAGTGCTACATTTAAGAAGTTGTCGAAACAAATAAATTTATCTATTAAAAAATTATCATTAATAAATTATCTGACTACTATCAAAATGTTTTTAATATAATAGATTTTTGCTAAAAAAATAATGTCCAATAATTTGTTTATTATTTATTTATAACAATTTATCCAGGATTCAAGCAATTTTCCAATAATGACAACAACTTGTCTATTTATTAATTTAATAAAGAAATATTGAATATTTTTTATAAAAATTAATTGAAAATTACTCTAATTTTATATTTAGATAAATATACTTTAAATCAAAATCTAATGTTACATTCTATTTCCATTGATTTGTATGGAAGTCAAAATTAAATATAATAAAATGAAATTAATTTAAAACGTCAAATATGTGTAAGTATCGTTTGCATAATATAATAAATTATTTTATCAAAAAATCCAAATTGCATAAAATATATTCAAATATTCTTTTATGTTAAAAACGAGCAAGGTAATATATGTAAGTTTTAATAAAATAATTATTTGATTAAACCGACAAATTAAAAGTTAAACATTTCCGAAGATAAGAGCTATTTATTATCTTATTTTTGAAAAAATAAAAATATTTTGCCATCCATTTAATAATTTTTCTTATTTTTGGCTTAATATATTTTTTAATTAAATTTAAAATATTCCTATTTTTCAAAAAATAAAAATATTTTGCCATCCATTTAATAATTTTTCTTATTTTTGGGGCGTATTCCCATTTAATTAAATTTTCTTATATTTGGGGCGTATTCTGTTTCGGAAAAATATAAAAAAATAAATTTTGTCATTAATATAATTGATAATTATTCTAATATTAAAGAATAATTTAAATAAATTTAATATATACAGGTACTTCTGTTTTATATAGATACATCTCTTTTATATAAATTCTACAATAGTATATAAAATTTTGTTTTAAAAGTTTGAAAATAAACTTTTAATTTTTTCAATGTATTTCTTTAAAATACACCCAAAATTAATCAACACATGAGCAATTTATTGTATTAAATTAATAATCATCAAAACCTAAAAATTATCATCAAAACCTAAAAAGTCAAATCTGTGTATAAAAGTCAAATCTGTGCTATCACAAATGATTACTAAATTAATAAAATTTTATAAAATAATTAAATAAAATAATTATCTGATTAAACCGACAAATTAAAAGTTAAACATTTCCGAAGATAAGAGCTAAACCTAAAAAGAGAAATCTGTGTCAAATCTGTGTATAATTCAGGATTAAAGTCAATTTGTCAAAGGAAACCAAAAGTAAAGTTTAAAAAAGAGGAAGAATCAAAGAAAGGATAAAAATATTATTAAATTTTTTGAATCAATTTATTGTATTAAATTAAACAACACATGAGCAATGGAAAAATGAAATAAATTCTAAATAAAATTTAAATAAAAATCTTATTTGATGAGTATAGAATAATGTTAAACTAAATTAATAAAATAAAATAACAACAAATAAAGTAATTAACAGCAAATTGTTTAAATGTTATAAAAAATAAATTAGAAATTTTGCTAAATTATAATGAGTTCGCGTTATTTATTGCTACCAGAGGAGAATGTCACCATTCTTTATAAATTCATGAATAAATTATTTTAATGAAAGTGACTATTAACATTTTGGTATTATTAACATTTTGATAAATTTTAAAAATTAAAAAATTTCATTTAAAGATAATCTATTTGAGATGATTATTAAAGTAAATAAAAATATATTCATAAATTGCTGCATATTTACATAAATATGTATTATATAAATATGAAGAGATTCCCTAAAAAATAAAATATTTAATGAAAAAATTAAATTTACTAATTCTTTGGAGTAAAAGAAAGAAAATTTTATTAAATAAAAATAAATGATGGAAAAAATTTAAAATAATTAGGAGTAATTATATTGAAGGAAACTGGCACAATTTTTGTACACTTATTGAAATTGATGAATGAAATTGATAAAAAAAATATGTTCTTAGTTTTATGCAATGATAAAAATATATAATTTAAATATGGATAAAATTTATCAAAATATTTATTAGTCTTAAATTACAGATTAACAGCAAGGAACGATTAAAAGACAAAACGAGTTTGGAATAAGAATAAGATTAAAATAATAAATAAATTTAAATTAAATGAAAAATAAGAAATTTCTTAATAAGAAATTCGTTTAGGTAAACAAATTATATGAAGTTTAAATTGTTTATATTATGCTTTTTAACTTATACCAAAAATCTTTAACTATTCTGGGAAAAGGGAACTGAGAATCGAACAAAATATAAAAAATTGAGTTTTTAAAGTAAATTCATATTCATATAGAAAATTATCGGTTTTAGGAGAATTACAAATAAGATAAAAACTAATATAAAATTATAAAAATAAAAATAACCTTCGGAATAATTAAAAATACACATGTCAATATTATAATAGATTGTTATAATAAAATATAAATTACCACCTAGGAGATTAAATCATATGATTAAGACTACATTCCATATAAATAAATAATGCTTGTTTTAAATAAATTAATTAATATAAAATAAATTGATCATTTAACAAACATCTATAATAAAAGATTATAAGTAATAACATTTATTATTTAAAGAAGTACAGATCAAAATACGAATCAGGGATATACAATGTAAATAAATATTTTTATAAAAAAATACTACGTGCGAGATTCTATAACTGCAGCATATGTAACTTTAGGTTTATCAAAATGTTTATATAGAGCTTTTTGACTTTAAAATAGAATTTGCCAAAAGCTTTTACTACTTACGTAAAAAGAACAGAGGACTGAAAAAAAAATATTAAAAATTGAGTTTTAAAAAAATAAATTCTATTCACAGAAAGAATTACAGTCACAAAAATATAAAGTTGTAAAAATGAAACACAAATACTTTAATTACATTTAATTATAAATTGTAAAAAAATACATGATTAAGTTTACAATTCATTTAGAGTACACACTTCGAGCTGTCTTCAAGGAAAACAGTGCATATAATTAAAATTTAAAATACTGTCCATGTAATTAACAATTAATGTAATTAACAATTAATTTTATTTTCTAAATAATTAATTTTTCATTGAAAAAATTTATTTTTTAAAAATTCTCACCACGAAAGTCTTGAACAAAACAATTTTCTAATTAATAATAGATATATAATTTCATAAATTGAACAATTCGCACAGTCCTAAACATAATTATTCTTGAGTTATTACAATATAATATATAAAAACTTATAGGAAAATGTCAAATAATTTATTAATAATTTAAAAAAAACTTCTAATTTTTTTAGAAATTGCATAGAAAATTTAGAAAATTAATAGAAAAGAAAAATAATAAAAAATAGAATTATTCAAATAATAAAAATCATGCTCATTAAAATAGAACATTTCAACAATGAAAATATTTTACAAGTCATATTTAAAAAATAATTGGTCATTCAAGAATCATCAGTTTTTAATTATACCTAACTTATAAAATCTAAGATAATTATTTGTTCGTTAATTTTGAATTAATAGATAAACTTGGATGTAGAAAAATGAAAAAATATTTACTTATACATACATAAAATGATATACATTTAGTGTTATATTTCGAAATATGATTTTATAAAAAATCATAAAGTATTAAAAATAATAATTTTTTATGTTAATATTATTTATAAATCTAAAATAATAAAATTACCCTCTAATATGAAATAAAGACAAAGTTATTCGTTATTACAAATTTTAGACTTTGCGTAGGAAGGAGAGGGAGCTATATTCTCTCTGCTATTTTAGTAAGTATTAGATACTTTAATCTGCAAAAGAAATGGTATAATTATATCAAGACAACAGTGCAAGAAAAGCACGGTTAGTAACAAAAAAATAATATTTATATAGCATCTTGACTTAGAGATGCTATATATAATTACATAAATATTATTAAAGATAATAAAATGTAAACATGTAATAATTAGAAAATATAAGTTTCTATAAGAATTGATAAAAATTTTACTCATTAGGCGATTAAATATAAGCAAGATATTCTGTACGCTACAGCTCATTCTTTGCAAACTAATAATATAACAAATGATAACTAATAATATAACAAATGATTACTACAAAAAAATTAACCATAAATAAAAATATAAAATGCAAAAAAATTGTCGCGAAAAGCGACATTATTCACTTTTTTAATTTTTTATTATTTCTATTATTTTTCCATGATTCACTGAATAATATATATTTAAAAATTTTTTATGTTCTCTATCACGCCCATTTTCGCTCTATATTTAAATCATGAAATATTTCTTAAAAATTAGATTTTTCTCAATCTCCTTTGTTATTTCTATTGTAAAGAAATAAAAAGTAAAATTGTTTATTTGTTTGTGAATTTGAAAGTGGAAATTTAAGTTTAAATTAAAGTTTAAACTTTAACATTTTGTTGAATTTGTCAACAAAAATTTTTATGAAAATAGTTAAAAATATAGTTGAAAACTATAAATTCATAAAATAAACTAATTTTTTAAATTAGTCCTATGTTTCGAGGACTAACGTTCGAGAAAATCCAACAAGCGTTTCATAACATGGAGGTCCTACGGTACCGCTTACAACTATATGGATTCTATACATGCTACATATATTATTTTATTCCAACTTATTATTATGTAATAATATTCTATTGTAAAATATTTTTCAATAAATTGAACATATTAAAAAATAATTTTTAATATTTATAATTGACTGGCATAACCCCTTCCTTTATTAAAAAATTAAAGTGTTAGCTCTTCCTTGAAGAGCTGTAAAAAAGTAAAACTAAAAGCAGAAATAACTAAAAAAAATTTTAAATATATTTTAAACTAAAAATATTTTAAATAAACTAATTATGAGCGTATTTTTCACACAAAACTAAAAAGCAAAACAGAAATAACAAGAATTAAGCAATATGTCAGTAAGGGTGGACCTTGCAGCATAAGTATGTATTCTACAAAAAATACGGAACATACATGAAAAAATACAAAGAAATTATTCTAATATTAACATTTCTAATCGTAAAGTTCGGGAGAATTTTAAACGAGACATACTATCAGTTCAGTTCTCCCATTTATATTAATTTCATAAAATATTTATGGAAAATGGCTGCGTTGTCCTTAATAAAATAAATGTTTAAAAAGAGAGGTTTACATCGCACACAATATATAATATTAGGAAATAACTCCTAATAAATACATTCAACGAGAAGATATTTTCTAGAATTCTTTAGCCTATTATATTTTTATACAAAGAATTAATAATAATTCATATTACAGGGTGACAAGAAATGTTTAGGACAAAATTAATTTTGCCATAACTTTTTTTCTCTTATAAATTTTTTCATATTTTTTCGTTTATTTTGTAGCTTATTTATTTCTCTATCACATAGTAAAATTAAAGATTTTTTGATTAAGGATTAAGAAAGTTATGTAATTTTAGGTACACCATATCAAAATTTTCCCCCCAAAATTTTATTTTCTGTATCACAGAAAGGAGAAGTCCAAACTGGGGGGGGGGAGGGTTACGCGTTTGGGAGGGTTACGCGCAATCTAATATCTCTTTAAGCGTTAATCTAAAAAATTTTTTGCTTTATAATTTCTATAGATATAGGACTGCTCTAGATGCCAAAAAAAATTTTTTGTAATTCCTGCAATGTATTCTAATGTTATTGGCAAAAAGTCTCAAAAAAAGTTGCGACCAGGAGCAATTTTTTTCTCACTTTCCTTTAACCTTATCTCAAAGTAGAATAGGGAAAATTCTAAAAGATTTTTATATTTTATTCTCCATTTAGTTCTCTATAATTTCATCTTTATTTGATCTCATTATCTTTAGTTTGAATAAAGTTATGGCATAAATAGTTTGTCCTAAACATTTCTTGTCACCCTGTATATATTAAATATTCATTCATATATTATATATCCATTTATATTATATATTAAAAAGATAAAATTTTGAAATTAAATTATAATTTTTATAAATTAAATTGCATAATATAAAATAAAAATATTTTAATTTTCAAAATTCTTTTAAAAATATGTATAGCCAAATTAATTTAATAAAAAAGAGAATAATTAAATTTTTAAAGAATTAAAAATATATTGGAATAATTTGTTCAACTTTATAATTATAAGTTTATCTATACAATATTCGGATAAATTAAAACAATATTCGGATAAATTAAATCTATACAATATTCGGATAATATGATAATAATATGTATAATTTTAATAGCTTTAAATTTCTCTAGTGTAAGAGGAAATTCAAAAGAGTTCGCCAACTCTCAAATTAAAGTATAAATAAAAACCGAGAGAGTTTAGATCATGAACTATGTATAAATAAATAATGCTTGTTTTAAATGAAATTAATTAATATAAAAAAATTGATTAAGCATTAAACAAACCGAAATATATATTAGATATACAACATATATTTAATATTTTAAATAGCATTGGCACAAGTAAATTTGAAATTAATTTTTTTCAACTAATTAAAATTTTATAATCTTAAAATTTTTTAAATGAAAATTTTTACAATAAAATTTTATAAAATTAATTCAAAATAAACTTAAGATCAGCAACTGTTGATATAATACTATGCCTATCAAAAAGTTTTGTTGAGCAGAGAGTAAATATTTTCTTTATTCATTTACAATTTTTTTGAAAGTTTAATTACAAAAGAATGATATATTTTTTGAGAAGAAGCGAGAATTCAAATTTTAAATAAATTATTTGCAAGTTTCTAATTTGCTTCAAAAAATCGCCTGAATTGTTTGGATTCTTCAAATAATTTACAAAAATAATTAAATTTTAAAAATATTTGTGATTCAAATTAATTTTTATAAAAGAGTTAAATGATTCGTAAATAAAAAATAATATAATAATGTTTTAAAAGTAAGGTTACAATGAATAAAAGGAAGATAGAAATTTTTCACACATAAACAATTACGAATATTGAAATTAATGAAAGTTTATAAAATAGAATATTAATTTTGTTTTAATTTACAATTTATAAGAAAATCTACTAAATATAGAAATAAATTTAAGCTTTATTGAAATAATTAAGAAATGCCACATTAAGATACAAGCCCAATAGCGACAAAAGAAATGCCAATTTTAGAGCTAGCGTAAACAAATAAATTTATCTATTAAAAATTATCATTAATAAATTATATGCCTACTAACAAAATCTATCAAAATTTCTATCGATTTGTATGGAAGTCTAAATTAAATATAATAATATGAAATTAATTTAGATAGTCAAATAAAAGTATAGTTTGCGTAATATAATTCTAAATTATTTATCAAAAAATCTATATTAGCATAAAATATATTCGAATTTTACTTTTATGTTAAAAAACGAGCAAGGTATATATGAAAATTTTAATAAAATAATTATTTGATTAAATCGAAAAATTAAAAGTTGAAATTTTAAGAAGGGAAACGAAAACAAACTGCGCAACATGTTAAAACTGTATAATTCATGATTATATTGAAATGGTCAAAGTAAAGAGCAAGTTAAAAAAAGGGGAAAAGACAAAGAAAAGTTAAAAAAGATTATTAAATCTTTCTAATAAACAATTTATTGGATTAAAATAATCAAGCATATGAGCAATGGAAAAACGAAATAAATTCTAAATAATAATCTTAATTGATGAGACTTAATTTAACTAAATTAATAAAATAAAGTAACACCAAATAAAGCAATTATCAGCAAATTGTTTAGATGTTATGAAAAAATAAATTAAAAATTTTATTTAATTAAATTGATTAGCGCTAAATTGCTATCAAAGGAGAATGTCACCATTCTTTATAAATTCAAGATTAAGGTATTTTAATGAAAATATGTAAATTTAACGAAAAGATTATAAAAGACACGGGTAAAAATAAAAATTTTTTTTAATTGAATTTCAATTTGAATTATATTTGAGTGAAATTAGGTGAAATTTTATTTTTGAAATAAAAATTTATTGATCAAATTATAATGAAATAAATTAAATAGAAATAGAAAATTAATTAAAAGTACAAATCCGGCATAAAAATTATATAAAAGTGAAAATAAAATTTAAATAAAGATTTTTTACGAATTGAACTAGGAATCACAAACAGAGTGGTTCAACTATAGTTTGGAAGGAGGAACACATTTCCATTATAATGAAAAGATTTTATTTAATTTATCAACTTAATTTAAACAAAAATAAAATTAAATATATTAGCTAAAAGCATATACAAAATAATAAATTAATATATAATTTGAAAAACTAATCATCTAAAATGTAATAACGAATATTAATCAAAAAAGAAAACATAATTTGCTATAAATTTTTAATTAAAGATATGCATAACGATCCAGAACTACATTTGTAACAATAAAAGCGAACTAAATTTATAATTTAAATAAATATGGTTAACTATAATAAAATGTAAACATGTAATATGGTAGAAATAAAAATTTTATAAAAAGAATTGATAATTATTTTAAATATCCAAAACTAACAATAAAAAGCAATCTCAACAGAGTAAAACCGAAATTTATTTAATCAAAATATACTTAAAATTGATATTACAAAAAAGGAGTAAGAAAGGATTAAAGAACTATATAAATGTGAATATAAACACAAATATGTATAAAATAGTAATAGAGTAATATTAAAATAAGAACTCTCTCTTTCTTTTAATCAATTTAATAAACAAATACAGAAATATTTATTATTACTATAGAAATAAAAAATATACGTATATAAACACGTATATATTATGAAATTGTTTATAGATGTTTCATCCGGTGATTCAATTTCCGGAAAAAAGAAGAAAAAAAGGAACATTTAATGTTAAAGATGGACAAAAAAGATAAGAAGCTTTTAATTCTTATTTTTTATATTTTTTATTGTAAAGTCGATTTTTTCTCATTTAGTTATCCCCACTTGTAAGCCTCTAAAACCATTCCTTTTCTGGAATGGTTTTTTTCCTCTAAAACCCTTGCATTGGCTTCGCTTGCCATACACACAAATCACTAATAAACGCTCTGCCCCTTTCTACTAATATTTTACCTGAATATCCATCCGCCTTTTCGTTCGTTCGTTGTCTTCATTTTTTTATTCTTTCTTCAATCTCCCCCTTTTTCTTTGAAAATAAAATTGTTTTTAAAATATTAAATAAATTTGCTTTAACCAATTGGTAAGAAATTATAAAATCTTTTGAATATATTCACAAAGGAAGTGAATATAAGCGTTGCAGATTCAACAGTTTGCAACATAGATTTAATATTTAAGAAAGAAGATAAATTCAACCGGACAACATATTCTGAGATAAAGCAATAAGTGCATATATGTATTCAAAATATTAAAAATAAACATCTTTGTATAATTTAAAATATTTAAAAACCCAAAGTAAATGTATCGATCTCAAACAATTTTTTGGAAGCTATTTAATTCGAAATCTGTAACAAATATTTTTTTCTAAATAATAATAATGATTTTTCTAAATAATATCTAAAACTTTATATAAAATAAAATTTTTCTTATCATGTGCACATTCATAGTCAAATATAAAAAATTTTGAAATAAATATTTTTATAATTATAAAATTATTTGGTTGTTAAATCACAAAATAGGGATCACAAATATTAAATCACAAAATATTTTATTGATAATGAGAATGTACTAATAATAGAAATTGACTATTTCTGGATGAAGATATTAATCTAATGATATGTAGGTAACGATCCCTTATAGAATATAAACTGGTATAAAATAAAAATCTAAAAAAAATTTTGTTGTTAAAACATTAATGAGCGACATATTGTTTTTGAATGGAGAAAACATGTAAAATAAAATAATATGAAGATGATATTGCTATTCAAAATGTATTATATAAATAAGTAGTTTAATTAGGTATTTTATCAATATTTAAATTAATTTGATTTTATGCATTCTAAAAGGTTTAATTACCCAAGTAAAGGTTTAATTACCAACAGTAAATTGATATATTAAATTATCAACCACATTCAACAAAAACAATAATTGATATATTGATGAAAAGCAAATTTAAGATAGAAACTAATAGAAATGTATGAATTATAATGATTAAAAAATTTACACTGAAAAGGAAGTAAAAATAAAAAATGGAGCTTCAGTGAAAATTCTGAGAAATTTTATAAAATAACAAAATTTTATTTAAAGACAATTTATTTGAGATGATTATTAAATCATATGAAAATAATTTAAAAATATTTATCAATTTTTAAAATTTAAAAAAAACAAATAACTAATTTGACTTGAAATCTTTTAAAGTAAGGTATTTCAAGGAAAACATTTATCTGATAGTATGTTTGAAATAAATTCGGTTCATGCAATATAATTTAAACATTTAATGATAAATTAAAATATAAAACCAAAAAGTACTTATAATTATAAGAGCAATTACGGCCGGCAATGAAACAAATATAAATAGATTAAATAAATATTTAGATAATGAATAATAATTATATGAATATTGTTATATTGAGAGGAATTTCTTGTCAAAATTATGAAAAATGTGATGCCTATCATGCATTTATACATAAATTTAATAAAAATCTTTTGTTTTACATATATTATATAGTAAATAAATAAAATTTTTAAATAAAATTACAATTTCAATAACAAAATTGGATAATAATAAAAAAATAATATTCGGAAAAATTAAATATGCTAATATTTAATTAACATTTTAATGCCTCCAAATTTCTTCCCATGTTCTGCGAAGCTCTCAATCGATGGAGTATAAGCTATTGATATTCGAGATGAAGTCGAGTGCTAATGCACAAGAATATTAAAAGATTCAGAAGAATTTAGAGATCAATTTGTCAGGGAACCAATCTCAACAATTAAGTTAATTGAAAAAATTACACTTCAATGAATTCTTAATTATAGCTTGAAAAAAATTATAAAAATTACGAAATTTAATTAACAAACATTAGTTTAAAACGAGTCTATAGAATGGGAAAGAGGCAAGAAGGCAAACCAAACTTGTAAAAATTAAACTTCCAGCTTGGTTTGTATTTTTGTTCGGTTAAAAAATAAAAATTTAATATATATGTAAATTTTCTTTTAATTTAAAGAAAATAAAATATTTTAAAAAATATTAAATTTTAATAAAAATTTTTTAATTTAAATAAGAATTCAATTCTACAATTCGAAAAATTACTTATAATAATGACCTTAAAAAGATGATCAAATATATACAAAATAACAATTTATTACATCAAAATTGCGATGAGTGCCTATTAATTAAATTATTTAAATAAATCGAAGTTCAAATAAAAGATGAAGAAATAGAAAAGTTAATTTCATATTTTATTATTTTAAAAATCACGAAATAAATATGATTTTAAATTTTGTAATTTTAAAAAAATAGCCCTCATTTTTTCCTCCTTTGTTTGATACATATAACCAGTTTTCTCACTAAAGAATAAAATAGCGATTCATTAAAAGAAGAAAAAAATATTTTTTGAAGGGAGTGAACATAGAGAAAAATGTAAGATTAATGTTTTTTGAAGTGTTGAGGAATAAAAGAATAAAACATTTTTTGAAGAATTATTAATTAATTAATAATTACCATGATTACAACTGAACAAATTAATCTGATTAAATGAGACCAAACTAGTAATCACATAATAACTCATAAAATAAATTTTCATGTTATTATAATTCCATATTTTTAAAATAAAGCAGGGCGAGGAAAAAAGGATATTAAATTTAAACCAAAATAAAAATTATTTTGAAAAATAATAATTTAATAAAGATATAATAATAATATATAGCAAAATTAAAATATACATAATAATGTATAATAATTTAATACAATATATAAAAATGTTAAACCTTCTGTGACGTTAAACCTTCTGTGATGTTAAACCTTCTGTGATGTTAAAACAAGTGTGGATTTTTTAACTATAATTATTTTATTAATTATATAATGCTGAATTAAATTACTATTTGTTGGATCCTTGATTTTAAATTGATTTACATTTTTAAATTAAATATACTTTTTCTAATTTTGATTGACATTTATTTAAATATTTTTCATCCTTCCCAACTTTCCCCAACTCAAATATTAAACTTTCTTTCTCATTAAAAATAACCTTTTCTTTGTGTATTTAAAAATAATCTTTCCTTTCCCTTTCATCAATTTAAACATTTCCTTCTGGCTTATATTTAAATTAAAAGTATCTTTGTTTAATAATGTGTTTTATTACTTTCCCTACTTTATCTATCTAAAATATACTTATATACAAATCGCCGCCTTCAGTTCTTGACTATATAAACACCCCTTACATTTATCAATTACCTTCTTGTATTCAAAACGTATTGAACGTTCCCACAACTTAAACTTATTAAACGTATTATACTTGAATAAACTTGTTTTAAAGAAAAAGACTTATAATTTAATTTGGAAAAGAAACCTGAAAGTTCAGAGAAAAACTTAAGCTAAAACCGGGTCAAACTAAGTAAAAGAGGCAAATCCTATACTATTTATGAAGGAGAATTGCGAGTATAAAAGGAAAAATTCACTATTCAATAATATAATTTAATGTTATATAACAAATGTTAAGAAACCTTTAATCATTGAATATATTTATATAATTATTTAAAACATACTAATTTAGATATAAAATTTTATTAAAAAAATTTTTTTAATATTTACCAAATGAATGTGATACTTATAAGTGAATGTGTTATTATCAAATATAATGCTAATTAATTAACAATTACAGTGATCACAAACAACAAATTCATTTGATTAAAAGAGACTCACTAGTAATCACATAATTACTTATAGAATAAATTTCAAGTTAATTCATTACTTTAGAAATAGCTGAAGTAGTCATAGGTAGGGGCATGTCGCGGGTGACTTTTTGACTTTAAAGTCAAATCCTTTTGATTAGTTTTGACTTTAAAGTCAAATCCTTTTGATTAGTTTTGACTTAATGCCAAATCCTTTTGAGCGGCTGGTCAAAGCTCAAACCTTCAGCGCACGTTAGTGCGGTAAAAGTTGACCTCCCTCTCAAGAGCCGTTACCTATAGGAGTGAGAGAAAAATCAATGTCGCGGCATCATCCTACTCTTTTTCTTTTCTTCTCTTCCCACTCCGTCCCCACCACTTCTCTCTCCTCTTCTTTGGTTAAAATTCTGGATGAGTGGAGGGAGAAGAGTTGGGGAGGATTAAGACTCAACCGACCTTTTTATCACCGCGATTTTTTTAATACTGTAATTTTTTTCATATTTAAGCTCATTAACCATTTTTATTTTTGTCAATTATTTTAAAAATTTTTTTGATTTTTAGTTAAAAAAATATGTTTAATTGCACAGAATGCAATAAAAGTTTTTCAACTAAATACAACAGAAATAGGCACTTAAAAACCATACACGTAAAATTTTTTAATATTCTGAAAATTCTTTTATTTTTTAAGAAAATTGATTTGGAAGAGGCTGATCGAGAAATTCAACGACCTGTTAAAAATAATAAAAAAAGAAAGATGGAGGAAAGAATGGGGCCGGGAAACGACACTATTACCGAGACGGATTCTACTGTCAAAAAATCAATTAAGGTTTTTTTTTGTAATAATTTTAAAAGCTTTTGAATTTTCTCAGTATAAAAGAAAATTTAAAAAAATGCGTATACTCGCAACTTCTGTGAATAGGAGCAATGTGACGCTCATGCTACAATTGAAAAATTGTAAGGAACAACTTGAAGAAGAAACGAATAAAAAGTATTTTTTTAAAGTTTATATTTAATGAGTTTAATTTTTATTTTTCTAGTAAATTGCTAATCGAAGACTTGAGAAATGCTGTTTCAATAAAGGAAATGGAATTGCTTAGCCAAACAAAAATTTTGACTGAGACCAACAACAAACTTGATGAATTAAATGCAAAGACTGAACAATGTATAGTTGAGAAGGACAAAGAGACACACGAATATAAACGCGTTATTGATCAACTTCGCCTTGAGAACGAAAAACTTCAAAGCAATTTTGAAAGGGTTTGGATTTAAAATTTTTTGAATTTTTCTTAAAAATTTCTTTTTAAAGGTGAATTCTAATTGCAAAAAATCAGTTGTATGTTTTTATAAAATTTTGGAATATTTTTCGACTTTTTTAGGACATTTTCGAACAAGAGAAGCTTCGTCTTCAAGATGAAATTAACACTTATATGACAAGAGACAAGGAACATTTGGAAAAGCAGGCGTCTCTTTATGATGAAATTCAAGAGCTTCTAAAGCGAATTGAATTTATGGAACGTTTGCAGCACACTATTGCTTCCCCATCTCCAAACGTTTCTGAAACAATGTCAACATTCTCACCAATCACGTATATTTTTTTCTGATTTTTTGGGATTAATTTTGTTTTTAAATTTTTCTAGACGTCTTTCAACTACCGGAATCGAAGCTTCAACTCAACAACATACCGAACGTAAAAATGCAATTATTGGTTATATGCGGACAGATAAGCAAAAAGAGACAGAATTGTGTATGTCTGCTGAATTAGAATTGCAACGAATCCGTGCCAAATCTACCGTTGATCAACAAAAGATTTTACAATTGGAATCAGAAATTGCTAAATTAACCAATGAAGTTGAACTAAATGCAAAAATTGAAGTTGAGAAGGACAAAGAGACACACGAATATAAACGCGTTATTGATCAACTTCGCCTTGAGAACGAAAAACTTCAAAGCGATTTTGAAAGGGTTTGGATTTAAAATTTTTTGAATTTTTCTTAAAAATTTCTTTTTAAAGGTGAATTCAAATTGTACTGACTTTTCTGAAAATAATTTGAGATTGACTACTGATTTGGCCAAGGAAATCTCGAAGACTGAAACTTTGACTCAACAAATTGTCACTTTAGAGAAGGATTGCCAGGATAAGTGTGAAAAGTTCCAAAAATCGATTGTATGTTTTTATGAAATTTGTAAAATATTTTTTTCTATATAGCTTAAGAAAGATGATTGTGCATCTCCAAACACCTTGTCATCAATAATTAATTATTGGCGAAATGAAAGGGAAAAAGAGACCCTAATCCGTATAGATGTTGAATATTCATTAAAGAAGTATCGAGAAGGATGTATAATTGCTGAAGATAAAATTATGAAATTAGAATCAGAAATTGCTAAATTAACCAATGAAGTTGAAATTAATGCAAAAATTGCTGTAGAAAAAGAAGAATTGTTGACTCAATTAAATTCTTTAAGGGAAGTTCAAAATCGTTATCAACAAATTAAAAAATCGTTTGACGAATTAAATGAACGTTTTACTTCAACAAATGTGCTGGCACAAGGATTGGAAGTTGAACAAGTAAAATTGCTTGCAGAAAAGACTGAATTAAATTTTAAATTGGAAAATGTTACAAAATTGTCTAATGATAGAGCACAACAAATTAAATTGTTAAAAGAAAGTTATGATCAGGCAATGGCTATGGCATCGAAATATTCGCCTGAAATTGTTGATTCTCTTCAGTATGATTTTTTAAAGTTAAAAATATTTTTTTTATTATTGTAGGGGTGATATTGACAAATTAAAATTGGATATGGCTCAAAAAGAGAATGATATTGGAATTTTGAAAAAAGAATGTGATCGGCTAACTGAAGAACTTAAAAAAACTAAGTTTGTTTATAAAATTTTTTTAATTCTAAAGGAGTAGGGAGATGATTTTGATGGGGGATGTTGTTATCTAGGGTTCCTTTTGGATTTTGTGGATCTTAGGGTAAAATTCACCTTCGCCCCTTCCTCAAAGTATTAAAAATTGTCGCCGAGTTCTTTCGAATGGCTATCATTTGGATAAAATTTCTTATAGTTTTTTCGCCCCTCTGGTTGTTCAATTTTCATGGGTCTGTATCTCGGTCAAATCAAATCTGATTTTTTAAGCGGCGAACGGATTAATCCCGCGGGTCCTGTCCCGTCCAATCTTTAAAAACATTCCGTTTCTGGATATTGGGAATCGATTTTGCCTCACTCTATCTTAACGTCGAGCAAAAGTCAAATTCTGAGATACGCTTTATGGATTTCAGAATTTGATTTTTATACACAAATATTGTCTAAGTTAAAAAAAATTTTTTTAGAGATGAACATAACACTCTTACGGCAGAATATACCAAAGCTACTGCAACGCATAAAGCAACACATGAAAGTCTTCTTATGGTCAAAGTTGTTGCTAGAAAAATTCGTGAAGAAAAAATTAAACTTTCCGCAGAAAATGAAAAACTTCAGGTTTTATTTTTATCTACTTTTTAACCAATTTCCAATTTTATATTTGGGAGAATTTTCATTTTAAAATATTTAATTTATTTGAATTACATACCTTTTAAATTTAAGAAGAGCTTTTTTCGATATTCGGGGACCTATATCTCGGCCCACAGCCATCTCCGACAAGAAAGTGTGATACCGTTCGACTCAGCTCCGAATCGAATGGTATGGGTCTTGTATCGGAACTAAAACTCTGGTATCTTTTTTTATGTCGATATGGGGAGCATTTTAGTTTTTCACATTTTGTTGAGTTCTCACGTAATTTACCAGAGTCTCCTCCCTTTAAGTATCTTATTTAAAAATTCTTTTTTTAATTTTTAGAACGAACTTATGGCTGTTCAAGACCAATTGTTAAAGACTCGTGATTCTGTTGCTGCTGCCGCTGCAGGCTCTTCAAATGCCGAAGCTGTTTCAACAATACAAGCTGAGAGGAAGGAATATCAAACAAAAATTGAGGAATTGACAAAGAAAATTGAGGTTTTTTTTGACTAGAATTAAAAAGATTATTTGTTTTTAAAGACGTCTACTCAACAAATTAAAGAATTAGAAGCTCAAAGGGACGAATTATTGATAAAAATTGAAATGGATGAAAAAGCTTATAAAAGCAGTCAAGAGAAGATTCGACAAATGGGAAGTGAAATTAAGCAATTGAAAGAAGAAAATGAGCAATTGAGTAAATTTGGTAAGAAAATAATACGATAATCCTCATTACCTCACCTCGTCAGACCTCATACATATAGGGATCGAAAAATTGTATCTTTAATGAGGTTCTTAAATATAGGGGCATCGTTTAGTCCATTCCTCTATTCAGAGAGTCTTCAACTCCCAATTGAAAATTTCATAAAAACATTTCTTAAATTGAGTTATATCTGGTAATGATTATATCTTATGAAGAGGTCTGATTGGGGCATTTTTTAAATATTTTTAAAAAAAATTTTTTTAAGAGGCAAGTGAAATTGGTGAAGGAATAATTGGCATTGACGACATTCCTGTTGCAGCAGTTACTGAACCAGCTTCTTCAACAGATCCTCCTGTCAAAGCTGTTCATTTTGAACAACAACAAGTTGAGCAACAATTATTGGAGAAGACACAAGATTTTGCTTCTGCTGAATTTCCTATTCAAACAGGAACTGATGGTTTGAATGAAATTAGTTCTGGAGAGAATATCCCAGTTTCATATGATGGAAATAAGCGAGAGGGAGAAGGAGATGACAATTTGGGGTTAAAAAATATTGTTGAGGTTAGGTTAAAAAATTTTTTTGACAATAAAATTCTTATTTTTATAGGAACAGAAGAAACCAAGGAACAGAGGAAAGGTCTGTAAAAATAATTAATTGAAAATAAAGGGAAATTAGTTATTTTTGGGTATGGGGGTCCCGGGGGTAAGGATGGGTCCAGATCTGGGATGGGTCTCGGGACCCAGACTAGAGATTGACCCAGACTTTTGGGGGTTCCCGGGGGGTAAGGATGGGTCGAGATCTGGGATGGGTCTCGGGACCCAGACTAGTAATTGACCCAGACTTTTGGGGGTCCCGGGGGTAAGGATGGGTCCAGATCTGGGATGGGTCTCGGGACCCAGACTAGAGATTGACCCAGACTTTTGGGGGTCCCGGGGGTAAGGATGGGTCCAGATCTGGGATGGGTCTCGGGACCCAGACTAGAGATTGACCCAGACTTTTGGGGGTTCCCGGGGGGTAAGGATGGGTCGAGATCTGGGATGGGTCTCGGGACCCAGACTAGTAATTGACCCAGACTTTTGGGGGTCCCGGGGGTAAGGATGGGTCCAGATCTGGGATGGGTCTCGGGACCCAGACTAGAGATTGACCCAGACTTTTGGGGGTCCCGGGGGTAAGGATGGGTCCAGATCTGGGATGGGTCTCGGGACCCAGACTAGAGATTGACCCAGACTTTTTGGGGGTTCCCGGGGGGTAAGGATGGGTCGAGATCTGGGATGGGTCTCGGGACCCAGACTAGTAATTGACCCAGACTTTTGGGGGTCCCGGGGGTAAGGATGGGTCCAGATCTGGGATGGGTCTCGGGACCCAGACTAGAGATTGACCCAGACTTTTGGGGGTCCCCGGGGTAAGGATGGGTCCAGATCTGGGATGGGTCTCGGGACCCAGACTAGAGATGGACCCAGACTTTTTGGACCTGAGGGGGGGGGGGGTCTAGGTAAAATTTCAAGTTAAAGAAAAATTTCAAATTTTGTTTGGCACTACTACAGATGCATGGTTATGTATATTTTTATATTGTTTTCTTCTTTATTTGAATATTTTATAATATTTGAATAAAGAAGAAAACAATATAAAAATATACATAACCATGCATCTGTAGTAGTGCCCTTTTCTTATTTCAGAGTACAGGATGTTCTAGAAAGAAGAATAAGAAGTTAAGAGAGAAAAAAAACATTTAAAAAATCTAATTTTTAATTTTATTTTGAATTATTTTTTAAATTTTCTTTTTAAATAAAATTTAAATATTTATTTTACTTTTAAAAATTTTTTAAGTTAGGGAAAAAAATTCATACTGAGTTAATATTTTTAATGTGTTTACAAGTTTAGAATATGAAAAAATAAATTTAAAATTTAAAATCATTGTTTAAAAATTTTTATTTTTGAAAAAAATACTTGTCTAAAGTTCACTTCCCAACTAGGGATCCGAACCAAGTCCCACAAAATATCAAAGTGAGTGAGTGATGTCTGACACTAAACCACACAACCATCGATCAACATAAAGAGAGAAAATATAAATATAAATATTCCTTTCCTTTTCCTTCAAAAAAGTTAATGGTAAAGTATGATAGGATTTTTTGTAATAATTTCTTTTTGTGATTTTTATTTTTTATTTTCGTAATACGCAACCCTGCTATCAACTCCCAAAAGTAAAAATTACCCCTAAAATATCTTATATTGATTTTAACTAGGGTTTTTAATATTCTAAAAAAATTTTTTACTTTTTTATTTTTTTAATTTAAATATTGTTAAATTATTCAAAATGAATTAAATCCTTCCAAAAATAATAATTAGACAAATATTGTAAAGTTAAAAATAGTACTAAATATTAATAAAGGTTAAAAAATATATGTTGAGTTTATGTTTAAAATATAGGGGAAAATAACTATCATTAAAAAGAGGAGCATTAAAAAGAGCAATTGTAATTAAAATTAAGGAGTGCATGATTTAATGGGTAATGAAGAGGAGCATTTAGGAGGAGCAGTAAAAAGAGGAGCATTAAAAAATTGAAAAATTAAAAAAATTAAAAACGTGTAATTCTTCTAAATGAGCTCTGATTTCTACAAATCGCACACATTATTGGTTGAATTGCTTGCCCTGGAATAGCATGCAGAATCCTGTTTCGGTGGTCAATCATTGCCTTCTCCGTGCACCAGAAACAGAAGGTGACGTGACCGCACAGATGAAGAGTTACTGGCGGACGCTCCAAACACGCTACACATAAATCTTCTTTACGCAATTTAAAATTTCTCGGAAATCGGCGCACATTATGGAGTTGCTCATTAATGTTTTGTTGTTGTTGCTGCTCTTGTTGAGGCATATTCCCTCCCTGTGCATTAAGAGGAGCTCCTCCATGATTAACCGTCAACCCACAATAATGCACAAGCTTTCTGCAGCTGCTCTTAATACATTTAAGCAGCTGCTTCTGGTCCACTAAAATTTAATAAAAAATTTTTTAAAAAATTATTAAATAATTACTAACATTCTTTATGAAATTGCCGCTTTTGTCGTTCTGTTTCGACAAACAAATTAACCCTTTCATGCCATTTCACATCAATAATGGGTGAAAGGCTAATTGGTGACCGAGAGCGATCAGCGGAATGGTTTCTCTTCCTTGACCGCTTCTCCCTCTTGATCGGGCTAGGAGCTCTAGCTCTCTTGCTGGTATTGTTGTTCATTTAAAAATTATAAGAAAAAATTTTATAATTTGGAGATGGAAAAATGTGTTTAGGGGAGATTGAAATATGTTCATCATAGTATATGTAGATCTGGGCGTTTATTCAAAATTGCCAGAAAATCCACGCCTCATTACAATCAAATTTATCTCTCAAAGCTTTACCGTAGTAGATTAGTTTAAACTTGTTTCAATTTTTGTTTTCAATATTTCGGCAACAAAGAAAACCAGAGAGAGGACATCTTACAGAATATTAAAGGATTATGAGATCCGATTATGTAATCTAAAGGAACGAGATGAGGAACAGAAGAAAAGCATCAACTCAAAAATATTTTTTGAATAGTTTATTTATTATAAATTCAAATTTATTGTTTTTATTTCAATATTTCACATAACAAAGTAGGGCAATAGAAAATCCTGAAATTTTCGAGAAAAGAAGTAAAAGGATTAATGCTAAGGAGGATTATGTAATTTAAATGAGAGAGGAGACGAGCAGAAGAAAAACTTTACTACAAGAATATTTTTAAAAATAAGTTCAAACACAAATTGATGTTTCGAAATTTATAGATTAAGGGGCTATCTCATAAAATTTTTAATATCTTATGCTGATTAACTATGAAACTAGGTCAAGATCTGAGTATTTAAAGAGCCAAATCTCACAAAATTTCTCATTCTATATAAAATGAGCTCTAATAAAGTAATCGATGAATGCTCCCAAATACTAGGGTGTTCTGCTAAATCATTAAGAGATCAGCTCAACCACCCTGATAATCGTATATTTTTATTAAAGGAGCTTCTTGATCGTAAAGTCCAGACCACTTATGAGGACCAAAATGGGTTTAAAAAAACTTTTACGATTAATGGTCTCTCAAGAAAAGGAGCAAATTCACTTAGAGCATATGGGAGATTACGTCATCCTTATAATGTGAGCGTAGCAGCTCACTTCTATGCACGTCACCGGATTCGCCTGCGTTATCCATATCTTCAGTGTGTTGTTCAAAGATTTCCATTTGGAGGTGAAGATAGATTTTATCCTTTGGAATTGTTGGAATTTGTTAAAGAGAAGGAGGAGGAGGAAATGAAAATTAACAAGTGGATGCATCGTCTCCCTTCTGATATTTCATGCAAACTAAAAATATCAGAAGACCAGAAGAGCCCTACAATTCTTATGAAAAAAGATGAGGATGCTGAAGTTTACAATTTTGAACTTAGCCAATGGTGAGGAGCATTATTATAAACAAAAACTAAAAATTTTCTAATTTTATTTTCTAAATATGCACTTTTCCCCTATAAATATATATGATATAATTTTGTTAACTTAAAATTGTTAAATATGCACAATTACCCCTAAATTTGGTTACTTCTTTACTTTAATTCTGTTTTGTCATCTTCTCTTTGTTAATTGTGCAGTTTTTCTCCTAAAATCGATAACTCCCTATTATTAAACTTGCATACAATTTTTGTAAAATTTTTATTCAAAAATAAATTAATTATAAAAACAATTGTAAATTATGGTGGAGAAATTCTTGGGTGTCGATTATTAGTATATCCAAAATTAAGTACAATAAAATCAGAGGGTCGGATTACTCCTTTGCTAACAACTGGCTTATACATTTTATAAAGGGGTTGAGAAGTAACACAACCATCTTTTATTGATGGTCGCAAAAAATTTGGGTATAAAATATTAATTGGATCCAAATCACCTGTTCTAGCATAAGAAATTACATGTTCTTTAAAAGTTTCATATTGTAAACCTTGATTAGTGAGGACGTCCCAGTTAAGCGTCATTCCTCTCACTTTGAGGACGTAATCGTAGTTTACTTCTTGTTGACTCTTCTTTAGTAGTTTAAGGCCGTACTGCTTTGCTCCTCCACAGCAGTACTCCAAAATTTCGTGAGAGGGATATTCATCTGTAAATTCGCCCAAATGAGGTCCCAAGTCGAGAGGACAATTTTCTACAGGATGTGAAAAAATAAGGGAGTCTGTATCCGTGTAGAGCAATGAACACCCTGGAGTTCGGACTACCTTCTGCATGGCACGGAGCAAGTGGATGCGAGCTGCCGAGGTGGTCCATAAGGAAATGACCACATTTGAGCATGAATGCTCTTCTATCCAATCTTTCTTCTTTACATATGAAATGAGTAAAATACCTGGAACGAGCTCATCTATACTAGATATCTCAATTGATCTGTCATCGTAATACCGGCAAAGCTCGGCAGTGTTGTTAGTAATGGTGCATTGTGAAAGTCCAACATTTCTTAACGAAAATCTCCCCCATAAATTGTTTAACATTAATTTCGCTTGTGTGCGTCTTCCTTTGTTTGCTCCCATTTTATTCCTCTCAATAATGATGCCAAATTTCTCATTGCACTCTTTGATGAAATTTTCCTCCGCTGCAAAATTATCTTTCATAGAGCTGTCAAATCCTGAAGAGTGAATTTTTTCAGACATGAATTCACTGATATATGGTGCAAATAGTTTGTCGTCTGAACTAGTATATTCCAAAACACGAAAGAGCTTGGTTACAATGTAGCCTTCCTCAAGAGCCACATTTAGTTCAATCGAGGTACAAGTACTCACCCATCCTCGTTGCAGGTCTGAGTGTGGACATGAGTAATTCTGATTTACACTTCCTTCACGATTTTCGCAGGCACATCTTGAACAGAGCGGGAAAAGTAATCTCTCATCGTCAGTTCCTATTTTCATAGGGAGAACAGGAATGTCAATGATCCTAGGAGGAATTACAAATACTTTCAAAATTGCTAATTGAAAAGTATTATCCTCTGGGCGAGTCCAATGAACATCTTTGTTAATTATGTGCACTTTTGGGTGCCCCACTGGATATTTTGTACTCACATTAACAAACGGATAGAGCGAGGTAACATCGTAGTATGAAATTTTTTCACCTGCTCTTGGTGAGTAAAATAGACGTAATGGACCAGTCCGACCTCCAAAAAAGCAGGATCTGATGTCTATCGGACCATTGTCCAAATAATTTTTAAATTTGTTTCGCATCTCTCTATCTTTATCCAACATTTTTCTTATTTCGCACTCCCAGAATATTTTTACTTTTACTCCTTGACTTTTTATAAATTCCAATCTCATCTCATCTTTCTCTCTTTGTTTCCCAGCAGTAAATCCATTGGGAAGAATAGTGTTAGATTCAGGATAACACTTTTCACAACCGTGCCACACGCATCCGTTGACTTCTATTCCCAACTGCTCCTCCTCAATCCAACCATCAAGTTTGTATTTGTCTATCTTTTTTTCTCCTCCTTTTGAATATGCTGTCTGTACTTCTACTCCATACTCCTCCTCATACCACTTCAAAAATTTAAGAGCAAGACGACTTTGGTTATCTGCATTATCATAACCTTTTTCTGGGACAATAGCTAGGTGATTCTTCTTTAAATGGTTCGTTCTAAAATGACACATACAAGCTGATGCTATGGTCATTGACTCCTTGAGTATGTCAATACCATTGTGTGCTCTTGTTGATGCTGCTCTTTGACATGGACCTCTTCTTGTTACATTCATAAATTCTCGCCTAAAGGTAATGAGTGCCGCTAGCAATATCTCAACATCATTAGTACAGTATGCAGCTAAAGCTTCATCCAGGAAAAATGGCTCGTCTTTGTTAATTGCAAACCATCGATCGAATTCTTTTCTTTTGTCAGGCATCATACCTTCCGCAAAATAATCAGATGGGACAGGAAAAATTTCTTTCCCATAATTTTCTGGTCTGTTTGCAAGATGGGGGAAGAAAGGCTTTTCCTCAACGTCAAGAGCAAAAGCAGGGACAAGTGATGCCAAAGACATAGGCATCAGATTAAAACTGTCCCAAAAAATGAGCATGCTCTTTTTGCTTACTTTCACCTTCATCTCATACATTTTGTTTCCCCTTCGTAGCATTTCCGGAGTAAATCCAAGGAGAAAGAGCTCTCTAAAAACAATTACCATATCAAACCTTCCTCCGAAATGTGAGAAGGCCATTGTATCACAACCTTTTGTTGTTTCAATGATCCATTTAACAAAAGAAACTATTGGATTAGGTCCTATGATTTTGTTGTTAACATTAGTTTTGCTGAATGGGCGCTCAGAGAAGGTAAAAGTCTGCTCTCTCCACATATGTTGCAATCATCCTGCTCCTCCTCTATACATTTAGGGCATGTGATTCTTGCTGCGATAAAATTAGCCTGATGTCTTCTTTTGTTGTTGTCAGATACCACATGCTGCATTGTCTCAAGATCAAAAACTACAATTCTGTACGGTTTTTGAACTTTAGACTCAATAGGGCTTACAAAACATCCTCTCTTTCGATCGTGATAGCTAAAACAAACCTTACAATATCTCTCATTACATTGATGCCCTTTTCTCCCATCTTTGTTGTTACCTTCAGTATCCCAGATTATCCCACACTTTTCACAACGTTTAGAACGTTTGCAGAAGTTTGAATTTATGTGATGATTAAAGCAATCTTGATTAATAAATTTCTTCAAACACCCTTCACATTTTTTAAAAAAGTTGTTCCTTGGAGGGCAAGGATATAATGGACCAGTTCTGGAACAGTTGAGACAACGAGATCGACATTTTATCGAGTGTGCTTGAGGATGAGAATAAACAGTTTCACACGATAAACAATACGGTTGTCCGAAAAGTCCTCCTGTACAAGTTACACCATTGAAGTGCGATCCATCAAAATATAGGAGTATTGGCGAATCAAAATTATCTGGACCGTATTTGAAACATGGTTTATAATTTCCCAAGCAATCAAATACAAAAACTTTAAAAACAAACTGGCCTTCATATTTTTCATTCCAATAATCTACAACAGGAGGCACCCAATCTTCTGCGTTGTATTCCTCATAACCAAGAGGTGCTCCAACATATTCCATCAGCTCTAAGGTGTCCTTCTCAAAATGGCCTCTTGATCCATAACGTGCATGAACGTAGTTGTAAAATTGGGAGCGTGTAAAAATTCCAGTGACACGTATCATTGATGCCAATAATGAATAGAATAGACAGTAACCATCGTTGTTGTTTATTTTGATAAGGCTTTTTTCTTTTATTTGATGGTGAAGAGGAGCTAATTTTCGCGGAGCTCCTCCAGTAAGGTTATTGCTCCTCGACAAATTAGCTTTGTCTGCAATCATAACAGTAATAGAGAATGGCTTACCCCATAATGTTATGCCTGCACTTTTTTTGCTCTGTGCCACTTTATTAAATTGATTCAACATTGTGTCGAAAGTATTTTCTGTCGTAGGCCTTATCGGAATCCAAATATCCGTGTCGAGCAACTCACTAGTGAGAGTACATCCCAGCATCTCTGGTTCGACTCTTTTGGTGCGTGCATTTGAAATGGCCTCATCGAAACAATATTGGAAAATGCCGGCAAGAAGAGTTTCCGGGTCGGCTGGAATACTCTTTATTAAATATTTGGAATAACTTTTGACAATTTTAAATTTCTCAATATGTTGTATAAAATCCTCAAGTTTTTCAACATATTCTTCTGGTGCTCCTTCTCCTGTCTGATCTTGAGCAAGGAGATTATCAATAAAAAAGGAGCGAGCTCGTTTTTTTGGCGGCTGATAATCCATAATTCAATTTTTACCAAAAAATTAAACAAAAATTAATAATTTATTTATATTTCCAAGAATTATTGAATGAATTAAATGTAATATTTTCTTTGCTTTTATAGTAAACTCTCTTTGCTTGGGTTAACACAAATCCATAGAACGAGCGAACGTCTGGCGTTCACATTTCTCTTTTGCTTTTCTCTCGTTATATTAATCCATCTCGACAAAAATTAAGAAAGAACAAGAAAGTTCAATTAGCTATCGATTAATGTTGTATATTCAAATAAAAATCCCCTTTATTAATAGGAAGGGGGAAAAATGAGGGACTAAAAATATATTAAAAGTTATTTAAAATATGGAAATTATTTAAAGTATTTTAAAGTATATAGGGTGCAAACTAAGTTCACTATTTTTTAAAACATATTTTTGATTTCCGCTCATTTTACTTAATCATTTTAAAAATTTTTCAAATAAAAATGAGCAGCTCTCCGGAAGAAGAATTTATTAAATTTATGCACGGATCGTGCGAATATAGACACTTTAACAAGAGGAAATATATGAACGCTTTGAGCGAAGCTATCAAAGATGGTGTTCAGCTTGACCTGGGAGCGAGATTAAGCATACTTATAAACTATTTCAGAGCTGGAAAGTGGTGTCATGATTGCCTAAAGTTTGTTTTGAGTCGCTTGCAGTGTGAAATTATTTTACCTAAATATGAACATAATTTTAAATACGAATTTTATCTATGTCCCGATTGTTTTAAAATTACAAAAAGTTATTTAGAAATACATAATAATTAATTTTTTATAATTTTATTCACAATGTAATTTACAAATAAATCTGTATTGTTTATTGATTCTAATAAATTTATGTATTGGAAAATGGAGTAGCCTTTGGATAAAAAATATATTAGTGAAATACAATGATAAGCACAATTACTAGATAAGGGAGATTGATACGATTTTATATTTCTTTTTACATTTTTAAAATTTTTTAAAAAAGAGTTGACAATACAAGAGCTTATAGGGAGTGCGAGACTATCAAAATAAAATATTTGCTCTTTTTCTAAATAAAGAGTAATCCAGTGAGACCCTTCCTTCTCATGAGGATCCAAATTCACAATAAGAGTAGTTGGTCTTCTTAGTGTACTAGGAGAAGGGAGCAAGTCACAAGGGAAGCACCCCTCGAAAATTTTGCTCGTCCTTTGATTTGCTCTCAAAATTTGAGTTATCTGGCTGCTGTACATTGTTTTGCAAAATATTTAATTTAACCCAAAGTATTGATCGAAGTTGATAAATGATTAGACTTATAATAAGGAGTGCATACAAACAAATCATTCCCCAACAAAATATGTGTCCATAAATATCTCCTGGTGTCTCTTTACATAATTGAATGGGAGGTAGACTGCCAAAAGGTTGAGGAGCAGAAATATGAGGAGGAGGAGGTATACTTGAAGCAGTATTATTTCTCTTTGGGGGATATCCTAATCTACGTAAATATTCCCTATACTCAGGAAGATTTTGGACATCTACACTCCCATCAGTACTTAGAGTATTTACACAGGGAGTAAAAACTCGAATTAAGAATAAAACTTTGGTAAGTCTTTTAAAAAACATTTTTATTTAAAATGAATAGAAATGAACAATTTTTGAGGTTTATATAGTGGTATCGCTCGTTATTGATCGATTTTTATCCAACATTATTAGCGCATCTGCTTCTCCCATAACTATGAGCATGACTCCTCCCTCTGGAATAGGTTGACTAAATTTGATATTAACGGCTGTCGACCCATTTTTTATTAAATCAAATGTACCTCCATTATCCTCCCCACTATTTGTAAGATTGAAGACATAAATACAATGGGTTCGTCCGTATTGCAAATATGTTATCCCATTGCTCTCTGAAGAACCTGAAAACCCTATAGCCTCATTCATATCATAAAATGCTCTGGCATATCTATTTGAACCATAATCAAAATCATAGGGTGCCTGGGGATATGAACGTCCATTCGCTATAATACTAATTTCTCTAACTCTAAAAGGTTGAAAATTGAAAGGACTCCGCTCTTGTGTCCCTACATAATCGGAGTTGGCGACTAATCCTAAAGTGATTCGTCGTGGTATTTGATCCATGAATAGATTGGCATGAAACTCATATCTTCCTTGGCTGATAAATAATGGTTTCATCATTGTCTTACGAATAGCATAACGGGCAGGTTTTAGATCAAGTCTCCTAGCAATATCAAGAGATAGTCCGTCCATTAAGTCTAGTTTTTTCACATAAAGTTTACAGCTCACTACTTCAAAGAAGTAACGAGTAGGTTGAGCTCCAACTACAACAGGTGCAATAAGGAGAAATTTTGCTTCGTTAGGTAAAATTTCTATATCAATTTCGCAATGATTTATGAGATACTGAGGCTGATTGAAAAGGTCAGCGTCAAGTTTTGAAACAAATTGTGCTGTTCTGCTATTAACAAATAAATTTTTCCTCGAATTAAAACTTGCTCCGGACTCTTGAGATAAACCTGAATCATAATAATAGCCAGCAGAATTTAGATGAGAACCTTTTGCTCCTAGAGAGTAGGAAAGTTCATGGGAAAAGTAAGTCTTATATGCATAAAGAGAGTTTGAATTAAATATTTCTCTTCCATTTACACTTATTCTCATATTATTAATAAATGTGCTCCCTATCATTTGTATAGGAGCAACATTTTCATCAAGAGTAATATTTACGATCTGTCCGTTCGCATTCTCTTTACGGATTCGAAATTCAGTAAAAATATAACATTTAGAAAGATCTATAAAATTTTCACTTGAGTGAATCTTAAAATGATAGGGTGTGTCTGTCAAAGGATTACTTGGAAGGATTTCGAATGTTTTTGAAGATGATATGCTTACATTAGTTGGAGGGATTTGAAAAAAATCTAGTGCATTCGTAATTGTGTCGACGCTATCCTTATCAATTTTGTGGAAAGCCATTTTAATAAAATCCAAATGCGTCTGACCTTTTTCTCTTTTTAACAATTTTTCCAATAACTGTTTGATGGGAGGGAAATTTATTCCTTTTTATACTTTTTCTTCCAGTTCCAAATTGCTTTGGTAGTCCTCCCTCTTCAAGGACTGTATCAATTCCTCTTTTTCCTTCACTGACTAATGCCTCCTTTATAGGCTGACCTTCATGGACTCTTTCAAGTACCCGCTGTCCTGTATTAAGTGCCTCAGCAGATACTGTACTCCCGACTCTTCGAATAATCGGGAGAAAAAATCTCCACAACCCTCTCATAATATCTCCAACTCCTGCTCCTCTTTGCCCATATCCACGTTGATATGGTGAGGCTCCTTTAAAATAATAATTTTCCTCGCCACTCCCATTTTGATCCACAAAATTATACCCTACCAAACTTGTATCAAATTGAACATGAACCATTTTATTTGAAAAAATTAAAATGAAAAAATGTAAACACTTTATATACACCCTAAAAATTTATCACTTTCTTAAATATCAAAACAATACTGACTGTACCATAAGCAAATGGTACAAGTCTACCATTATCCATCGTCCTTAGTTCAACTTCAATTTCATTTACTTCTCGGGGGAGCACTCTAACATAGATAGGAGAATCATAAATCTTTTCGTGATACTCCCCAGGTACTGCTCCTGTGACTGACACAATTCTGAGCAAAGAGCTAAGAGAATTTCCTACGATCATATTTTCTGTAAGTCCTTTTGCATAGATTGCAAAGCTGGAAAACCCTCCTCTTAAATCACATCCATACTTGGCAATTTCATTATTTTGTACTAGATGAGGATTTGCAAATCCTAAAACATATCCTAATTGTGGCGAAAATGATAGATATTTGATACTGTGATGAGAAAATACAAGTTTAAATCGTTTAAAATCCGTGTGATAAGATAAATTAATTGAATCAATAATTTGTTTTAAAAAGGTAATATCATACGGTGTTTTATTTTCCTTTCCGAATAATACTTCAAACAGTTTGTCACCTCTCGAATTATTATTGACTCCTTTTGATGATCCTAAACCCATAGCATCTAAAACACTAGGGGATGATGGAGGTGATGTTTGAGTGGATTGTGAAATATTTGCATTTGTTTGATTTGAAGATTGTTTTGCTGGAGGAATTTGATTTTTTAAGGGACTTTGCGGACGTTTTTGCGTTCGAGAGGGTAAAGTTTGTGGTTCAGGTATAGGATGTGTTAAATATGTTCTTGGAGGTGTTATTGATTTTGTAGGTAAAGGTTTTTCTAGTTCTTTATGAAGTCTTGGAGGTGTTACAGGCTTGGTAACTAATGATTTTTCTGAATCAGGGGTGGTTATTTGAGGGCTTATTGGTTTTTTAATTAATGGTTTTTCTATTTCCTGGCTCTCTATTGAAGGAATTACTGGTATTATTGTATATGATTTTTCTTTGTCTTGATTAACTCTTGGAGGTGTTATTGGCTTTTGAGGATCAGGTTGTTTTTTTGGAGGTGAAATTGTTTTGTAAGTTTGATTTGGATTAGCAGGATCTATCTTTGGGGGTTGAAGAGGAGACGGAGTTAAAGTTGAATTTACTTCAGGTTTTGATCCATCTTCTATTCTCAGAGATGATGACTCGCTGGGAGGTGGGCTAATTATTGTTTGTATTTTATTTTCCGTTTGGTTTGTTTGAGACTCGACTATTGGAGATGTTGAAGATTTTATGAGATCGGGTTTGTTAGTTATGTTTGATTGTTTTTTAGGAGTTGTTTGCTCTTGATTAATATTAGAAGGCGTATTCTGTATTATTTGACGTGTCTCGTTATCTGATATTGGACTTGATAAAGGAGGTGTTACAGGATATATAGATTCCTCTATTGTCTCACTCGTTGGACTAGTATATGGAGGAGTTACAGGTAATTCTATATCTTTTTCAATTCTAGGAGGAGTTTTAGGGTCAATCCCACGTTTATCCCTTGTTAGTATGCTTGGTTTCTTCACTAACCCATCTGATTTTTCAAGAGACGAAGTTTTTAAAGCTGCACCTTGGTGTTCTAAAGTAGCAATCAAAAACTGAAGAAGCTCCTCTGGTGTATTGTGGGAGCCTTTTGGAACAGGAATTCTTATGGCTTGTCCCATTTTATTATTATCTGTAAAATTTATATCTATCCATTGCTCGTCAAGAGTCCCAACAGTAGAAGGCCAGGAATATGGATAGCTTATACTATGGACACCACAAACCCAGTCACCAGTAAAATAAAGGGGCTTAGGTAAGTGAACACGAAATTTATTCGGCTGATTTTGTGGATAATCTGAAACATTACTCAATAAACAAACATAAAAACTATTTGACATTTTTATTTGCAATGAAAGAAGTACAATGAAATGAACCCTTTTATACTAGTTGGGTTTCATGAATCCACTCCCTTTCGGGATACCCTACAAATTTTACAAGAACATCGTATGTTCCATCTGCTCTCTTTTTCTTTCTTATGACTTTCTCTATCCTATATTCTGTATCGGCATCCTTTTTGACACGAGCTAGCTCCTCTCCATAGTAATATCCTTTGAACCTATCTCCATCTTCATTATTAATTCTATATCGAACAGGAAAAAATTGATCCTGAACCTTATCTACTCGTAAAATTTGGTCTCCCCAATTTGGAATATAACCTTTTTCAAATGATCCCTTTTTCATGCTAGTACGAACATAATCTCCTTCCTTTAGCTTTGCTTTACTTTTCTTTTCCTTTGATGAAAATTCATCTGTATACATTCGCTCCCACACCGTTTGTGCATTAGAAAAATTTATATCAATAGGACGCATCCCATGCACCCTGCTCTTTGACTTATTAATCCCATCTAATATTTTATCAAGTATATCGATCCAATTTAAGGATTTATTCTGCGCAAAGTATCTATAAAGTCTTTGTTTTACATTTCTTATTGCTCTTTCAGCCACAGAAGCTTTAACAGTCGAATGAGTAGCCTCATTCTTTTGTATCTCCTCATTCTCAAAATATTCCTTTACAACTTTGTTTTTAAATTCTAACCCTTTATCTGAGAAGATTCTATGAGGTTTCATGGGCATTTGACTAATTAGTTGTTTGAAAGCCTCTAACATATCCTTTGAGCTCTTTGATTTAACTGGGACACCAAAGAGTCGTTTTGAAAGAACATCAGCTCCTAGGAGAATATATTTATTTCCTTTATTATGCCTGGAGAGAGTCTGCATATCTGCCAAGTCTACTTGCACGTCTGTCATAAAACCTGCTGCTACAGTTTTTGCTCTTTTAAAATGGATTCTTTTTGGACGCATGAGCGTATAAGTCCTATGCCCCTCCAAAAAATTCTGAACAACTTTTTTGGGTAAATTTTTGATAACTTTTTTTGCTTCATACCAAAGTCTATCAACTCCTGAAAATGCTGCAGGCGAATCTGGATCATTGTAGAGCTGGTTCAAAAGTTTTGTAGGATCTGCCATTTTTTATTAAATTCTTTACCAGAGAGTAGGTTTAAATCTTTTTATACCAGCCTCCTTACGTTTAGCTTTTATAAGTCTTAACATCCATTCTCTACCGGCTTTTGCAGATTGTTGTTTTGAGACCGGTTTTACTCTTTTCAAGGCAATTAGAGGACTTTCATCTGGACCTTCCAATTTTCTTTTTAATTTTTGACGTCTTCGCGCATCATCTTCTTTACGCATTTGAAATAATGCTGCTTGATCAATAGGAAACTTTTGTTCTCTAATTTTAATTTTTCTCTGTAAATATTCTCTCTTTTTTTTCTCACGATTTATCTTAGCTTCCTTATCTGTATCATAACCTTTTTTCCATCTTTTTGTACTTACAAAATCTTCTAATTTGGCTCTTTTTGTAATATCTCTTGGAGGAATTTGCTCTGATACAAGAGGGGCATTAATGCCTTCAGGAATATTAGGAGAATTCGGTACTAGTGGAGCATTAATAGCATCGGAAACATTTATTTCATTTACTAAATTAGGAGGGACCCTTACCTTCTTCGAATTATTCTTCTTATTTCTAGTCCTTTCCAATAACCTCCTATCCTCCATTCTCATTTTAATTTGTCTTCTTCTCACCTCATCTTGTTCAGCAACAATTTTTCTTTTTTTGTCTTGTTCAGAATTTTTCTCGCTATTTATTTTTCTCTTTGTTTTTAGTCTATGATTTACGGGAGTTGAAGAATATCCTTCTCTTAATAAACGTTTATGTCGTTTATTTAGTCCTCGTTGTAAACTTGAGGAAGATGAAAGAGGAGGAACAATATTATAGGCAAGGGCAGGCGGCTCCTTTGGGTACGATGAATAGGAAATGTCATCACTTATCCAGAAATCCTCATCACCTTCCTCATTAATGTTTGTGGCTGGTCTGTTAACATTAGTACTTACAATAGCCCCCTTGGGATTAGCTACCATTTGAACTTTTACTGGTTTATTTTCATTTTCATTTCTTAATTGCAAATATCGTCTAAGTTCCTGGTTGTAATGAATATTTTTTGCAGAGAGTGGTTCTTTTTTCCTTTTGGCATTCTCAACTGCACCTCTCGTAAAATCTAAATTTGGTTCACTAATATTATGTGAGGTCAGTCCTCTGTAAATCTCTTCGGGAACTAATATGAATTTGTTTGCCATTTTTGATTAGATTGAATATTTCTAAAGCTTTTATACCATCGAACGAGCAAGCTCTAGAAGAATCGGAGTGAAAAGCGCTGCAAAAACACCAATCCCTCCTCCTTTTTGTTTTAAAACTTTTTTTACTCCTCGTTCACTCCTAGCACGGCTTATTTGACGAATAAAATCTACATGAGGTATCAAACGTTTCTTTTGACGAGTAGTAAGCTTGAAACGAGATTTTACTATATTTAAACAAATTTCAACTATAGATAACAACTGATTTGTGTCCGCTCTTTTTAATATATGACGTTTTCTTCTCTCAGACTTTGTATGCGCTAGGGAACGTAAAAAATCTTTATTTTCACAAATTATTTGACTAAACATTTTTAGATATGAAAATTATCTTATCCTCATCGTCCTTAAATATGTTTGTTCTGAGTCTTAGAGATGGGTCTGAGGATGCATGTAAATCAATAAGCAGATAACCATATGGTTCATTAGTTGCTTGTTTATACGCATCGAGGAAATAGTCTAACTGACGGGGAAATAGTTGTACTCCAATATTTCTCACGGAGAGTGCAGAGTTTGGAGACCTCATTAATACAATATATTGGGCATTTTGTCGCGCAACCTTAATCTTTTTCTCAAATAAGTTTTGGGTAACAAATACAATTGCAAAATTTTGATGATGCGACTTTTTGGTAAATAGCTCCGAAAGATATTTTTCATCTATAGATAGGAGCAAATCATCAAGAATTAACAATAATGGTTTTGGATATTTTTTTATCAAGTCCTCAGGAGGAACTCCTGCGTAAACATTTACTCCTGACTTTTGAAGAATCGGGATATTATTGCTCATCTCTCCAAAACAATATAGTACACTTTTTGGTTTGGGTTCGATCAAATCCTGTGAATCAGCTATAAATTTTAGAAGGAATGAACTCTTCCCACTTGAGCTTGGCCCAGACAAAATCATACCAAAAGGTAACTTAAGTTTTAAATCTTTATTCGAAAATGATTGTGATTCCATAATTATAATATTTACGAAAAAAAAACAATTATAGAAAAAACCTTAAGTTTATATAGGAACATTTGTTTCATCCTTTTCCTCTTTTTTCTCAACCTTCTCTTCCATCTTCTTTGGAGATGAAGTTAATCCAGTCGTAGCTGCCATTAAACTATCATAAAATTCTTGGAGCTCCTTCTCAAACGGAACTTCATCTGGAGGTGTATCAGGACGAGGAGGAGAATCATCTGGAGGTATAAGCGAAGCATAGGAAATATGGCGGGGAGGAGAAGGTAAATTAGTTGCGAGAGTAGGTGGAGGAGAAACATGACGGGGAGGAGAAGTCAAATATTTAGTTGGAGGAGCAAGAGTAGTAGAAGGAGACAGCTCATCAAATTTCCTTTTCCCACTCTTTGAATTTGGTGTATTATGTATAGTTTGTTGATTTTGTAAGCCATGTGGTACATTAAACACTCTCCCTTTATTCTTAACTTTGAAGAAGCAATGTGTAGGCAACTCATATATTGAATCAAAAGGTACAAATCGTGAACCAGAACTTAAGCGCGTACAGTAAATAGTAACACCTTCCTTTGTTACAATAAAATCAAGTTCAACCTCAGTACTCTTGCACTCCTTGCAACGACCGGCCTGATCATAAGGGATTAAACGAGGAGTTGTGAGCCTTGGACTTAAAATTGTAATCCCACACGATGTAATATTGAAATCGACCTGGGGGAGAACTTGGGTAAATAGGTGTTTTAAATTTAGTGCCATTTTTAGAAATGATTAGAGAGGATGAAAATCTACTCCTTAAATACTCCATCCCTTGAGGTAGACAAGAAAAAACTTTATTGACTCCTCCCACAAAAAATGACTCCTAAAGTTTAAACCTATTAAAAGATCTCAAAAGAATAAAGAACAAAACCTAACTCAACTTAATAAATAACTATCCTAGATACTTTTAATGAATTAAAGAAAAAAGTTTTAAAAATTTTATTTATTTTAAATATTATATATTTTTAATATAAAATTTTTTATTTTAATCCTATATTTTTTCTCTTCATCTATCTTCACTCTAAAAACGTGATCTCTGAAGAGTAGGCGCCACCGTAAATGGTGTTGTGATTGTTGGAGACGAATAAACTAAAATTTATTATTTATTAATGATTTATATTAAAATTAGTAACCTCCATAATTAGCTCGGACTCGGTTAATTTGTTGACGACGAGCGACTCGTGCACGATAATTTTTCAGCTTACTAAGACCCAGATAGACAAGATGAATCAACTATAAAAATATAAAAAATAAATTTTCTGTTTATGAAGAACCTGTAAGCCAATAATTACAGACAAGAGCAAATAAATTGAAAAAAGAGAAATCTCCTGCTCCGGAGGATGTTCAATAAAATTATTAAAATTTTTAATCCCAATTTTTTTAGAAAGGCAAAGAATAGGGTATTTGAATTTTGCGGGTCTAATACAGTTGGAATCATTTGTACAAAAAGTACAATTCTCTAAGACCCATTCGGAATATGAAAAATTCATTCTAAAAGAAAAAATAAAAAACTTATAAAAAACATTTTTATAAAATAACTTTTAATAATTTTATAAAATGAATGATTTCTTCCTGCCAGTTGAAACTTACAAGGTTAATTTACATATCTCACCATATGTTTCCTACCTATTACACAATCGTTTTACAAAATAACTTTATCCTTTCTCTTTTTTCTCTTTCATAAAAAAGACATTCATAGAAAAATTTTTATTTACAATAATAAATATAATAAATTATTTAAAAATATCAAAAAATTGATAAAAAAATATTTTAATAAAGTTTTCTTTTCAAAACATATCATCGAGTCATCAACGCTATGAGAAAGGTGAAGAAATGTCCGCTTTGGATAATGAAGAGCAAAAATAATAAGACGAAGATCCGGTCTAAAAATTCATTTTTTAATGATTAGATTTAAAAAATTTTACCTCTCCATAAAATATTATAAATATTATTGTTGTTGGTATTTCGGTTGTTGTTAACATTGAAATTTTCAAAAGGATCCATTTTTGAAAGAAAATTTTTGTTTCACTAAAAATTTAAATATTATGAAAAAGATAAATGTGCGGGAAAAAGAAATAATGAAAAAAATAATTGTTTCTAAGATAGTGTCAATAAAACGGTCGGTTGAGTCTTAATCCTCCCCAACTCTTCTCCCTCCACTCATCCAGAATTTTAACCAAAGAAGAGGAGAGAGAAGTGGTGGGGACGGAGTGGGAAGAGAAGAAAAGAAAAGGAGCAGGATGATGCCGCGACATTGATTTTTCTCTCACTCCTATAGGTAACGGCTCTTGAGAGGGAGGTCAACTTTTACCGCACTAACGTGCGCTGAAGGTTTGAGCTTTGACCAGCCGCTCAAAAGGATTTGGCATTAAGTCAAAACTAATCAAAAGGATTTGACTTTAAAGTCAAAACTAATCAAAAGGATTTGACTTTAAAGTCAAAAAGTCACCCGCGACATGCCCCTACCTATGACTACTAGCTGAGCAGAGCGAGGAAATCGAAGAATACATTTAAACCAAACTAAGAAATACTTTGAAAATAATTTGATAAAGATCGATGAAAATCCAAACAAAAACAAAACAATCACAGGAAACATCAAATTCTACTATATATTTATTGTATATGTATGTATTTAATTAAAAAGTAATTTACTTTCTTAGTTATTTTATTTAAAGATTTATATTTATTATTTTTTGAACTTTATAAAAATTTAGAATAATAAAGAATTGAATGAAATTATATTTTTAAATGAAAATTTATTTTGATAAAATAATATAAAATGTATAGTATAAACTTTTTAGTTTAATTGAAAGTGCCTTTATTAAAATTGAAGGTCAATAAAAAGTATGTTTTCAGTTTTATGAAAGCAAAAAATACTGCCGTCGAAACTGACATTAAAGCAGAAAGAATAGATGTCATTATTCAATTAAACAAATTACACGATTATATTTTATTATCAATGGTAAATATACATTTGATTGGAAACAAAAACAAAGTCCCGTGTGATGAAATTCGCGGAGAGGAATGGGTAAATTCAATTGTGGATTTAAAAATACCTAAATTATCAGGAATTGTTAAGCTTTTGTGGATTGGCCCAGGAGGAAATCTATGATATATTTATTGTATTTAATTAAAAAGTATATTTACCTTCTTATTTATTTTATCTAAAGATTTAGATTTATTATTTTTTGAACTTTATAAAAATTCAGAATAAAGAATTGATTTAAATTTTATTTTTAAATGAAAATTTATTGATAAAATTATGATGAAATAAATTAAATGAAAAATTGTTAAGAATTTTTTAAAAAGTTAATCTGAAAATTTTTATTAAATGTGATTTATAAAAATAACAGATGATTACTGTGAAGCATCTGGTACATTTCTAAAGCTAGCTAACAAATTAATTTATCCATTAAAAAATTATAAATAAAAAATCTGTCTACTATCAATATTTAATAAAATTTTTACAACGACATAAAGCAAATTTTAAATCATAGATAATAACCTATGAGTAATTTTTAATATAATATATTTTCGATAAAAAAATTTGTCGCAATTTGTCTATTATTATTTATTTATTATAATTTATCCAACTAACAGCAATCATCTAGCAATTATGAATATTTGTCTATTTAATAATTTAATAACAAATATTAAATATTTTTTATAAATATTTGCTTTAAAAATTAATTGAAAATTATTCTAATTTTATATTTAAACAAATATATTTTAATTAAAAGTCTAATGTCTCATTCTATGTATTGCAATTGATTTGTATGGAAGTCAAAATTAAATATAATAAAATGAAATTAATTTAAATAGGTAAATCAAATATATGTTTGCGTTATATAAAAAATTATTATATCAAAAAATCTAGACTACCATAAAATATATTCAAATTAACCAAATAATAAATTAATTGAAAAAATAATTATCTAAAATGTAAATATTAACAAAATTAATCAACTTTTATATTTATATTTAAAAAGTTATTATAAAATTTATAAAGGAATTACTGTATAATATTTTGTAATTAATATTTTTTCTAAATAAATCCTCTCATATATCAAAAAATTAAATTTTTAAGTAGATTTCTAAAAAATCAAATTTTATAATAAAAAAATATTTCAGTTATTTTTATGTATAATTTCTGCATTATAACTAGGGGACAAATTATACATTTCTTGCAAATTGTACAAATTGTTACTCTTTTTAAATAGAGACAAGATTTTTAAATAGAGACAAGACAAAAATAATTTATAAATCATCATTTTAAAAGAATTATCACTTTAATCGGCAAGAAAGGTTGTAGAATTATACTTGGCACACGAATCAAAGATCGCCAAATTAATAACTATATAAAATATTTATATAGCGTCTAGACTTCAAATAACTTGCTATATATGATAATAAAATAAATTAAATAAGATTAAATAATTTAATTTTTAAATAATTAGTAATATTAATTATAGTAATTATTAATAATTAATAATAATAGTAAATATTTTGTTATCTGAAAAAGAAAAATTTTTAATTTAAGATTTTAAGGTAAAATTAACCAATGTATAATTAACTCAATGTTTAATAATGCCTCATAACAACAACAATGGCCGCCGTCTTATTGGGGGACACTCCGTAAACGTGTACCATATTTATAATGTTTTTGCCTACAATTAATTAATCTTACTGGTTATATCAAAATTAAAAATAAAATAAAAGCTATCTAAAATTACAAAAAAATCAAAATAAATGAAATTAATAAATATAAAATAAATTGATTCATAAATAAACATACCTAGATAGAAGTAATTAATAATAGTAAAAATTAATAATAGTTGATATTACATAAAAAATGTCACTTTTATAACTATATTTAAAAGTTATTATTAAAAATTTATAAGAGTATTATTGTATAATATTTTTAATTATATATTTTATAAATAAATTTTTTCATATTTCTAATCTTAAAATTTTTCTGTAAATCTAGACTTTGATTAAGTTAGATTAATTTTAATTAATTGAAAATAAATACGAATATGTAATAATCTGAACAAGAAAAACCTAATTTTTTTTTAAATTTCTCATTAAAGATATACCGGAAAGATAATCCGATAATCCGCTTGCATGTATGAGATTATAATTAATTAAAAAAATAAATATTATAATAATTGCACAGAGAAAATTTGTTTAAAAATAAAAAATAATAATTAGTATGTAGTGAGCAGAGTGGAAACAGAAACCTTGGACTGGCACTCAGCTGAATATTTAGCCTTTCTACCGAGGATGACAATTAGTATAATAATAAATTGTGTTTTTATTTAAAAATTGATTTAGAAAATTTACTATTTCAAGTTTCTATTACTATTTTTATTTATGTTGTACTATTACTATTATTAAAATTTACTATTACCATTTTCAAGTGATTCTCAAAATATTTATGAATTGTTTCTGATTATCATAAAAACTTGTATTTAGTACTATAAGAACTGCTATACGAACTATGTAAATGCAGATTCAACAAGTGCTAACAACAAACGCAAATTCAACAAGTGCAAATTTCAAAAAAGTTTGAAAATTGTTTTTTGTTAAGTTAAAATAATAATAAGTCATTTGAGTATTAAATTGGCATATTCAATAACAAATCTGTGGATTATACAAAGAAATATTAATATTATTTATTATTTAAAAAATATTAATTGAAATTTAAAAATTATAATTACAAGTATTAAGACAAAAAATTTTAAATTAAATGTTAAATATATTCATAATTGTCTAATTGAAATCTCTTGAGCCTAAATTTATACTGAGCTTCTTTCAGTATAATATAAAAACATACGAAAATTTCAAATAGTAAATTTATTAATTAAAAAACATCTTATTTTAGACTAATGTTTATTGAAGTAAGATATAAATTGCATCAAATAAACCTAAGATAATAAACGAAAAATATATTTAACAAATGTATTAGAATTTTGAATACATTTTTGTGTTGAATTTAGCTGTGTTTAATTTAGCCAACTATTTGCAGAAGTGATAAAAATCTCTTTCAACAATATAGATAGTGTAAAGAATTATTTTATGTTTGTTTAAAAAAATAAATTTAATGAAAAATAAAATGTTTAATTAATAACAAGCAGTTGCTATTATATAATTGTAATGCAACAGTTCAACGAATTTATTTCTCAGAACATATTTAAAAAATAATTAGTCATTCAAGAATCATTAATTTTTTCAATTATAACTTATAAAGTTAAAAACTATTTGCCGAAGGAATAAAAATCTCTTTGTTAACAATTCTGATAGTGTAAAAAACTTTTGTGTTTATTTTAATAAAATAAATTTAAAAAACTAAAATGTTCAATTAATAAGCACGTGCTATAATATAATCGTAATACAACATTTCAACGAAGAATTTATTTTTCAAGACATTTAACATAGATTAAGAGTTCATGAATCATTAATTTTAAATTGTAACTAATAAAGTTAAAAAAATAAATATTTTTGCGTTCATTTTAAATTGATAAATATACTTAGATTCAGAATAATTTCTTAATAAATATAAAAAATATTATAGCTATTTAAAAGTATGAAAATTATATGATAATATTTTTAGAGTGTTGTCTGTCCTGCATATTATTATTGCAAAAAATTAATAGAATCTAAATTTATTTCATTAAAAATAATAATTTCTGATGTAAATATGTATGTGTAAATCAAAAATAATAAATATTGCCTTCTAATATGAAAATAAAGAATAACTTTTTCTTTAATATTTGTAATTCTTAAAAATTTTAAATAAATAATTCACTAAAATGCAGAATTTTACATTTTATAAAGAAAATAAAATCTAAAATCTACACATCTACAGACACGGCTTACAAAATAAAGACCTGCTCAACTATTGGAAATTCTTTATTGAATTAAACCGCTAGCCAGTGAATTCAAAACATTGGAGAAGATATTGAAGGCACATCAGTTACCTGGTCTTATAGCTTTTAAATTTTTTAATTTTTTGTTTAACAAATTTTTATCAATTTTTATTTAAGATTAGATTTATTTGATTTACTTACATATAAAATGAAGGATTATCTAATTGCAAAAAATGTATAACAAAAATTTATAAATCTGTGTTTTTTAATATAGAATATGCTAACTTTGATATGATATTATAAAAAATAATGTTTAAACTATATGTTTATGAAGAAGTTTTATGTTTAATTGTTTAAATCATCATAAAAAATCGAAATTATATAGGATTTGTGTTATATGTAATATAAATTTATTGTCGTTCATAAAAATAGACTAACATAAATTGACCCTTTTAAATTTGTCATTTTACCTTTTCACTTTTTGTATTTCCCTTTTTTTGGACGTACAAGAAGATTACCTAAATAAACTTTTCTTTTCCCCCTTATATGTAGTTGTTCATTTACTTGTTCATTCTCCTATTTTTCTAAAATATTGAATAATAAAAGCTTGGCTTGACTAAATTTATTTATTTACTTTAAATAAAAATTTGATGACGACTAAATTAAATTTAAAAAATCTAATTATACGACATGGCGCTCCTAGGTGGATTCGAATCACCTGACTTTATAATAATTTTTCTATAATTTAATCAAATATCAATTTTAATTATGTTAAATATTGATGCTTAATAATGTTGAATGTTAATAATTAAAATATAAAAATACGCATAAAATGTTAAAAATGTTGGATATTGTCATTAGACAATAAATTTAAATGTTATTAATACTAATAAGTATTTTAATATTGATATATGGGGAAATCTACGATCATAATCAGAAGATTTCACATTTAAACGTAGCCACTAAACTCAAAATATTATATGAGAGACTATGGAGAGTATTATTTTTATTAAAAAATTAAAGAATTATTTGTTTATCAGTAAATTAACATTACTACATATAAAAAGTATCAAAGTAACTTAATAACGATCAATAGAAAATATAATTTATATTGCTTTCAATCTTATAATATTCAACGAATAAAAGATAATTTTCAAGAATTATCTAAAAATTAAAAAATAAAATTATTTTAAACTTTAAAATTATACATTATAAAAATATTTATGTATATAATAGATTTTATGTTTCTATTACTTTAATATGAAAATTGATCAGTCAAAACCAGATTATCGAAACTATTAGAGAATGCAACAAAAAAGCAAATTCAACAACTGCAAATTTCATAAAAGTTTGAAAAATATTTTTTTGTTAAGTTAAAATAATATAAAATCATTTGAATATTAAATTGATTGTCTATTATTTAAAAAATAGTAATTTAAATTTAAAAATTATACGTACGAGTATTAAGACAAAAAATTTTCAGATTAAATTAATTAAAAATAATTTAATTAAAAATAATAATTTTTCATGGAAATATTATGTGTAAATCTAAAATAAAAAATATTGCTTTCTAATATGAAAATAAAGAATAGCTTTTTCTTTAATATTTGTAATTCTTAAAAAAATAAAATCTGCACATCCACACACACGCCTTACAAAATAAAGGCCACCTGCTCAACTAATGGAGACGTGAGTAAATTCTCTATTGAATTAAACCGCTAGCCAGTGAATTCAAAACATTGGTGAAGATATTGAAGGCATATCAGTGTGCTAGCCTTAAATATAAGCTTTAATTTTTTTAAATTTTTTGTTTAATAAATAAGTTTTATCAATTTTTATTTAAGAAAAATTTTAAAAAAATAAAAATAAATTATATTATAGCGACAAGCTTATTAAAAATATTTTTAATCAAAAATTGAAAAATGACTTTTTACATGAAAAGTTTATTTTTTACTATTATTATAAATTTCGGTTAATATCTATGAAATGATTTTAATAGAAAAACTACTTATTAGTAAAGTTTTATATTTATAAAATGTTAGTAAATAGTACATAAAAAATGTTATTACATAATTATAGTAGTATTGAGAGATAATAATAAATTTTTAACTTTATATGTATATTTATTTTGTTTAGTATCCGTTAGTAACGTTGATATTTTTTAATTTTGAATAGTTGAGAGTTGACTTTTTGGGTCGATTCCATTAAAAAAGATTTTTTGTCAATTTAATTTAAATTTTTATTTATTTAGCCTTAATCAAAAATTCAGAATTTTCTACAAAAACTGGATGAAGGATCATCATCATCAAATATTGCGAACAACGCAATGCTTTAACTAATTTTATGATTCTAACATATTAAAATGAATGGATAACAATAAAATATTAGCAAAAATTATCAGAAAATATTATTAATTATATTGAATAACAGAGATAAACTATTAAATTCAAAAAATTATATTTCTTCATATAAGTCAAAATGTTAAAAATATATAATTAAAGCTACAAATAATATGAATTTATATGATATCGTTAAAATTATATTTGTAAATTAAATTCTCCAAGTTTAAAGTAGTTGAAACACGCCTTTCTAAATAACGTTAAAAATTAAATAATTAAACTTTAAGTTAATTTATAATTATAGCAGTTAAGAATTGCAAATATTTTATCACATAAGCAACATAAAAAAGTTATATAAATAATTTAGTATTTTTATAGAATTAAATTATGTATCTATGATCCTAAACAATTAAAATTAAATGCCGAATCCTGACAAAATGCTAAAAGCAGAATTGAAAAACATTCCAGAATCAGAATGCTAATTGTCCCTATTTGATATAAAAAATTAAATCAAGCTGAAATAAAGTTAATTTATAATATTGTATTGATTTATGTATTATATTTTTAAAATAATTCATAATTTAAAATTTATAAAAAATTATTTTGAAATTTTAGTTGATTAAAATTATATTTATTTAAATAAAAAGATGAAATAAAATGCATACAACAAAATGCAAGATCGATTAAAAATAAAATTAAAGAGCTAAATTTACAAATTGCAAATTTTTACAATTTTTTTTTAATTTTAAAAACCATAGTTGGCGAACTCCACAAGAAATTTCAGGATGAAAATGTTAATAATTCTTTTTGTTCTTCTTCAATTTGATTTGTTTATTTTTTATTCTATTTTAAAATGAAAAAATGATATTTATCAATCTAGAAATAGCAATTGTTCTGCTGCCATTGACTCAATGGGAGCAAAATAATGAATAAATAATTAGAGACAAAAACTAATATAAGTTCATCAAGAATGATTGGCGGCGACGGGTTCTATAACCAAGAGCAAATTATACATTCTTGGTTCGAGTGTGAATTGTTATTGTTTTTTAAATATGTAAACATTCTTTAATAAAATTTAATAAAATTCTTTAAAATTTAATAAAATTCTTTAATAAAATTCCATTGTTTTTAAAAATAATTTTTCAAAGATGTTTATTGATCAGAAAAAATAAATAAGTCAAAATATAAAAAATCTGCTAAAATCTGTAAATCCAGGTAAATAATTCAATATCGATCCATTATTGAAATTCCCAACCATTACAACAAAATCCTTTTCATCTTTTTTGCTTACGATTTATCTTCGTTCTCGCATTATAGCCTTTTTCTTAAGATTGCCCATCTTCCCTCCCACAATAAGTTAACCGTCAATTCACAGGGCGATCCTGACCCGACATAAGAACATTATCATTTTATCACTCTCGCGATTTAAATCGATTTCACATTTAAATTTCGTTCACATTTTCATTATTTTTTTCAGTTAATTACTCAAGTTTATGGTGTTACAATTAAAGATTTAATTCAAAGTATTATCTTCGTTAAATTCTACTTCTATCAACAAACACATTAATTTGCGTTTTTTAACATCTGGAGCCCCGACAACGACTTCGTAGCAAAACAACAACAAAATATCAAACAACAAAACGGGAACCTATTAATTGGAACCCGACAACAAGTTTGGAAGAAAGTAGGGACAAAAATCAAAAAACAATAAAAGTAAGTTAAGTTTAAAAAACCAAAATAAAAACCCAAGCGCCAGGACAAAATTATTAAAAAAATTTTATGTAAAATAAAATTATGTAAAATAAATAATATAAATAAATAATAAAAATGTCTGAAAAATGATTGATTTTATTGTTCAAGTTTAAGTATAAAGATTAAGTATAAATTCAAAAATAAGTTCAAATAAACTCGAAAAAATATACAGATTGATTTTTAATTATTTTAAAAAGAATCGAAAATGTTTTTATAACCATAATAAAAAGTGAAAATTTAGGCGGATTTAAATAGTAATGAGAAAAAATTCTAATGATCATAAAATAATTAAATCTTAATTAAACAAAATTTATCAATAGTTTAAAATTGTGTGTAGAAAATTTTAAATTCTTCCTTGATAAAATTAAAATAAATAATTAACGACACAAATTATCTTTTTTAAAAAAGTCCTTCGGTAGAAATAATCGGTAGAATAATTTATAGAATACTACTAAATATTAAAAATAATTTAAAATTGTATGTATTTAAAAAGAACTTTAAATTAAATCATGTTTTAATGAGACGAAGCAAAAAAGCTAACACACGTCTATACATACTAGGCGTGTGTTAGCTAAAAGCTGCTATTATTTACTTCAAAAAATTATTCCACAAACTAAATAAAAATGTCGAGTAAAATGTTATTATTTATTTAATTTTATTCATCAAATTGAATCGAAATCTAAAATTTAAAAAAAAGCGGTCTTGTTACTACAATGGTAGTTGGCGGTGTCATTATGATTAGTACCGTTGTAGAAGGATCTGCCATTAAAAAGTATATCAACAGAAATTGAAAAATGTCTCATTGATATAATTACTTATTGTTTTATAGCTTTAATTAAATAACTATATGCATTATAAAAATAAAACTTTTGTCGCCCTCGACTAGAACTTTATATAAAATAAAATTTTTCTTATCATGTGCACATCCATAGTGAAATAACTATAAAAAATTTTGAAATACATAAATACTTTTGAAATTATAAAATTATTTGGTTGTTGAATCACAAAATAAAGATATTTAATCACAAATTATTTATATAATATTACATTCAAAATGTATTATGTACGTACATATTATGTACAAACATATGTACAAAATGTACATACATTCAAAATGTATTATACATACAAGTAGTTTAACTAGTTATTTCATCAATTATTTAAATTTATAAAAAATTAAAATAATAAATATATTGAAAATTGAAAAAAGATGCAATTCAATTTCGAAATTTTATTTAATTTTATAATACTTTAATAATATAATACTTTTAAAATCTTTTAACACAATATTGCATGATCTCTTTTAAATAAATTAAAAGTTATCTGAATAAATCAATTTCATAAATTTGTTCTTCTTCAGTGAACAATGTCGAGACTTATTAAATTTATATAATAAAAGAAACTAAAAAATAACAAAAGTTTTGAGGAAATTTAATTATTTTTTATTTAATTTCTATTTTATTTATTCATTTTATTTATTTATTAATCATAATTTTCCATTTACACACAATTTTGAATAATTTTTACCCTTTCCCACTCTTTAAACTCTCCTTCCGTTTTATTTTATTCTTCTTTCGCAAAAACACACCTGCATTATTAAGGCAAAGAATAGATAAATAATTATAAAGATCTCACCTATTTAGGATATCAGTATGTTGAAGTAGCTATGAGCAATTTTATTGTTATAAAAACAAGAAAATTAACCATAAATAATTAAAACAAGAATTTTATAAAAATATAACTAAAAACTATAAATTCATAAAATAAATTGGTTGTTTGAATTAGTACACTCCGCGTCAAAAAGATTCGGACACTTTGTTTTTTGGGTATATTTTCGACTATCTCTAAACAAATATAGTAAATACTTTATGAGAATATAAATAAGGACCTAAGATATATGTATAAACAAAAAATTTAAAAAAATTTTCATGTATAAATTTTTTATGAAATAATTTCTAAAAAACATGTGCGTCAAAAAGAATCGGACACTTTTTAAAAATCGGACACTTTTTTTTTCTGCTCATTTAACCGATGGCGCCTCGATGGTAAGATTTTTCTCCAGGCTGGGACCAAGTGTTTTTTGTAGCAAATTTTTCTAATGAGCCTAAAAGAAAATTTTTATATAAGCTCTAAGGGGGTTAAAATATTTTTTGAAGTACTGTACCCCCATTTCCCGTTGATTTTGGGGGTTTAAGATCTCAATGAAGAAAGCATCTATGGAATTCGTTCTTTTTGCATTTCTTCTCGATATCAATGAAAATGTTTGTATAAATTTTTGAGGAATTTTTGGATCACTTATAGCACCTTAAAAAATTTTTTTAAAAAGTGTCCGATTCTTTTTGACGCACATGTTTTTTAGAAATTATTTCATAAAAAATTTATACTTGAAAATTTTTTTAAATTTTTTGTTTATACATATATCTTAGGTCCTTATTTATATTCTCATAAAGTATTTACTATATTTGTTTAGAGATAGTCGAAAATATACCCAAAAAACAAAGTGTCCGAATCTTTTTGACGCAAAGTGTATATAGATATAAATATTATCAAAATTAAAGTGAAAAGTACTATAAAATTGGAAACTCGTTAAATATGTATAAAAAGTTGTAAAAATAAAAAACAAAAAGTAAATGTCCTGGAGTTGTATTTTTTACATTACAGGGTGACAAGAAAGTTCGGAGTGAAGTCTTTATTCACCATAACTTTCAGTACATTTAATATTTTTAAATAATTTTATACTCATTTTATAGGCCATTCAATTCTCTAACATTCTACAAAATTAAGCCATATAATTTTCGATATAACAAAAGTTATAGCCATAATCGTAAGGCATACCAAAATTTCCTCCACAAAATTTTACTTTCAGTATCTCAACGCTGAGGAGTCCGATTTGCGTGATTTTAAAAGAATTTAATTTAGCATATTAGCAACCATGGTGAATTTTAAATATGAAACTTGTAACTCTTACATGAAGAGCTGTGTGTAGATGTAATTCGGTTTTGGGGGGAAACGAATTTTTTAGTTTAGTGGGTTATTTGTAAATAAATATCTCTCTAAATTCTTAGTATAAAATTTTTTTATTTTATATGTTTTGAAGATCAGACACCCCTCTAGCTTCCCCAAAAAATTCAAATCAATAACACAATCCGTTCCCAAGTTATAAGTCTTCAACCACAAAAAGTGGTGCACGTTTGAATCAAAAATCTTAACACACGCGTTCGACTCTGTATCGGCGCAGAAGGGTGGAATCTTTTGAACATATATTAAAATTTATTCACTATTTAGTTCTCTATTTTATCATATTTATTTTATATCAGTAGAATATTTTTGAACGAAGTTATGTATATAAATACTTCACTCCGAACTTTCTTGTCACCCTGTATATCTTTTTTGGCACAATTTCTCCTAATTGCAATTTTAGGGTCACATTCCGATCTATTTACTTTTTAATGTTAATGTATTTCAATAAAACTACGAAATTTATTTTTGAAATGAAAATTTATTGATCATTTATGATAAAAATAATTAAAAATTGTTATACATTTACCACTTAATAAAAACAAACAAGCAATGTCTTAATTAAAAATACATACTAAAATAATTTTTATGATATTAAAGTATTTTTGTACGTTTTCTAATAAAGGTTTGGTTTTGATTAAATAAATTCTTAAAGATTCCGTATTATAAACTCTAGTATTAATAATTTAAAATAGAACATTTATTTAAATTAATTGAACCATTCCTCAAGGGTAATCAATCTAAAACACGACGTTTCAACTTTATACAACTATTAATAAAAATTTGATATTACTAATATATAATATATATGCTAAATAAATGATTTAATAAAAATCATTTATTTTTGTCATTGGGCGTTTTGTCGTTGAGCGTTTTGTCGGATGGCGTTTTGTCAAGTGTCAAAAGGTTTGGGATGAGTTACCACACCATTATTTTCTCTGCCCGTCTCTCCAGGTGCGGGGCATAATCAATCGATAAAATAAGAATGATGTTATAGTAGTAAAAACTTAAAAAATGTTTTATTTAAAATTAATATTATTCTAGTATAATTACAATGTTTGCATAAAGAATATGTTCAAAAAATTTAAAATACAAATCTGAAAAAAACTAAATATTTTTTTAAAAATTTTTGTTATAAAAATTAAATCATCTGATATTCATATATGTTATGTAATATTTTAGAACAGAAAGATTTAAATAAATATTATAAAATTTCATATAGAAAATTAATTGAAAAATAGCGTATGAATTGAGTCGATACACTGAGAATAGGGTTAAAAATGTTTATTTTGCCATAAGGGCAAAATTCTTTAATTTTTCCGAAAAATTTTTAATTTACATATTGACTAAATTAAATTTAAAAGACATGGCGCTCCTGGTCAGATTCGACGCAACAGCATTGTTGCGGGCCGACGGGGGTCGGCCCGAAAATAGGTAAATAAATATAATTGAAAAAAATTGAAATGCAAAAAACACAAAAAATACAAAAAAGAAGAAGAAGAAAATAAATATAATAAAAAATTATAATAGGGACAGCTTGTTTGTTTGGTTTATATTGTTTGTTTGGTTTTAAATAAGGAAAATTTTTAATTCTTATTTAACTTCTACAGCATGAAAAGTGCAAGATAATAAAAATTAGAGTAATGAATTTTAAAAAAGAAAATTTTTTTAAAACTAAGGAATTTACTTGGTAAAAAAGAGATAAACAAAGCAATTAATTAGGGATAAAATTCAATAGCCCCGGAAAAATTTAAAATTGTATAATTTCTAGAAATGATAAGGACAGCTGCTTGATGGAATAAATTGGAAAAGAAAGGAAAATGGAAAACAATAAATTTTAATGGGAGCGTAGGATGATTTAATTTGCCATTGAATTGTTAAACTTTTTTCCTCCAAAAATAAAATTTAACAAAAATATTGTTTGTTTGGTTTTAAATAAGGAAAATTTTTAATTCTTATTTAACTTCTACAGCATTTATAATAATTTTTATTCCATTTAATCAATTATCAATTTTAATTATCGTTAAATGTTGAATGATAATCATTAAAATATTAAAAATACTTATAAAATGTTGAAAATGTGGATATTGTCGTTAGACAATAAATTTAAATGTTATAATTATTATAATACTAATAAGTATTCCTAATATTGGTATATGGGGAAATCTACGATCATAATTCGAAAATTTCACATTTAAATGTAGCCACTATAAACAAAAAATTTTATATGAGAGACTACGGAGAGTATTATTTTTATTAAAAAAATTAAAGAATTATTTGTTTTATCAGTAAATTATCATTATTATAAAAAAGATTTTAATTCATAATAGAGATCAATACAAAATATAATTTTAACTCTATAATATTAAACTAACATCAGATAATTTTCAAAAATTATAGAACAATAAAGAAATGAATAAATCTTTATATCAATTTTTAAAAATTTTTAGAAATGGAGTATGAGGTCGAACCATATTAAACAAAAAAATTCAAAAACGAACGAATAAAGTATTTTATTTAATTATGATCCTACTTGGGAAACAGTGGATAATCTCGTATTTTTATTTTCAATTCTAACATATTAAACAAAAATAGATAATTTTCAAGAATTATAGAAAACTAAAGAAATAATATTATTATTATATTATAATATTATAGATTATAAATATATTTAAATAATTGATTTTATGTGTTCATTCTTTTAAGATTACGAATAAAAATCTAAATTTTATACTGTTATTAATATATTATTTTCTATTATTACAAAACGTTATAAATTGGTTCTGCTTATTATAAGAGCAGTATTTAGTGCAATACAATCTTTGTAAAATGTTAATCAACAGTACAAATTAAAGGCCTGATACTTCAGCAAACGCAGCAGAAAATGCAAATTAACAAATGCAAATTTCAAAAAAGTTTGTAAATTATTTTTTGTTAAGTTAAAATAATATTGAATAATTTGAATATTAAATTGGCATGTTTATAAAAAATCTGTGGATTATACCGACTCGGTACTTTTCGGTACTACTGGTATTGGTACGGTACTGATGAGATTTGGGAATTTTCGGTACTCATTCAATACCAGTACTTTTCGGTACTACTGGTATTGGTACGGTACCGATCGACTTCCCAGTACCGCGGTAGTACCGATTTTTCGGTACTGGGATTTTCCCATTTTTCTTTTATATATTTTTATAAAAAGGAGCATTTTTGACCATTGGCCATCTAAAATTTCAAAAATTTTCGCCTGCGGCGCTAACAAAAAAGAAGTATGGCTTCTTAGCTTTCCAAAATTCTTAAAATTTTCATCAACAATTTTGCCATAATTCAATTTTCATCACAAATTATATATGGTTTGCTACAAATTGATCCTTAATTTCTCCAGATCAAATTTTATCACCGATTCAATAACTAAGAAGAATTTGTGGGGTTTTTTGAGTAGGAGGGGTGAGAGGAGTTTGATCGATAAGATAGATATCAGGAAATTGGTAGGAGCAGCGGGTATTAGATATAAGATTTGGTAAAGATGTCGAGGGATTGTGATTATTAAAAAGATAATCACAATAATCACAATTCTAATAATCATTAAAATCCATATCCCCTGCCGTTATTCATCCATATCCCGTTATTCATCCATATCCCGTTATTCATCCATATCCCCTGCTATGCCCCTCCTTGATTCATCGATATCCGCAAAATCGCTGATATCCATCCCCCTTAATCCTTTATCTACCGATACCCTCAAGTCCCCAATTATCCTTTCAAATACAACATATCCTCCTTAATCCTTCTTTAAACCTGATATCCTTCAAATCTACTGACTAGATTAATTGTTTCGAAGCATATCATCTCTTAAACATAATTCTGGATTTTATTTAGTCAATAAAAATGCTTAAACAATGATATTTTTGCATATTATCCCATTTTACTGCGAGTACCGAAGTACCGCGGTAGTACCGAAAATTTTTCGTCGGTACTTTTCAATACCAGTACTTTTCGGTACTACTGGTATTGGTACGGTACTGATAAGATTTGGGAATTTTCGGTACTCATTCAATACCAGTACTTTTCGGTAGTACTGGTATTGGTATTGAAAAAATCCATTTGCCGAACACTAATTCGAACTATTGCTGAAGATATTGAAGGACTCAAGTGTACATTAATAGAATCATAAGCTTTCATAAGCTTTTAAAGAATTAAATTTTTTGTTTAATAATTAAATTTTTATCAATTTTTATTTAAAAAGCATAAAAAATATTTTCAATAAAAAATTGAAAAACAACTCTTTAAATAATTTTTTAACTCATTAATTAATTATTAAATTTCGTTTAATATTTATGAATATTTAATGAAAATACTAATTATTAGAGCTGTCCGAGACTCTTGGTCTTGGTCTTGGAACCAAGACTTTTCTTGGTTTTTTTCGGTCTTGGTCTTGGGGTGTTTGTCTTGGTCTTGTCTTGGTTTTATTTTTTGGTCTTGGTTCCCACTTGGCCTTTAGAAAATCTCAAAATTTTCGCCTGCGGCGCAAAAAGATAGGGATAAAATAGAGTATGGATATCAGCCCACCATCGCTCAATCACCCAGGTCCCCCAACTTTATAATATTACTTTTGATCCCTCTTAATCCACTTAAATTCCCCTTTAAACTCAATATCCTCCTTAGAAAATAATATTATATCGATAAAATTGTACATATTTTTAAAATAATTATCCAAGTTTAATGTAGTTGAAACACGTCTTTCAAGACAAAGTTTAAAAAATTAAATAATTAAAATTTATTTTAATTTTTAATAATAACAGTTTAAAAATTCCAAATATTTTATCAAAAATAGCAACATAAAAAGTTATATAATTTTGTGTTTTTATAGAATTAAATTATATATCTATGATCATAAACTAGTGACATGAAATACCAAATCATATAGAACAGAGGAAAGCATGATTGAAAAAAATGTCTGAAATTTTAAAATATTACAAAATGCTAATTTTGATATAAGACATTAAATACAAGCTAATATAAAGTTAATTTATATTATTATAATGATTTATTAAAATATTTAAAATAATTTGTAAAGTAAAATTTATGAAAAATTATTTTGAAATTTCAGTTGATTAAAATTATATTTATTGAAATGTTAAACTAAAATTCGTTAAAATTTTGAGATTATCAAGGAAAAAGCTTGAGGTCTGTGGAAACAAATTGGTACAAATAAGAAATAACATCTTATTTATGTATGTCTGAAAAACAAATAAACTAATAATAAATTATAAAATAGTTTAAATATATAAAATTAAAATAATATCATTAATTATTTAAAATATAAAAAATTAAATATTGGAAATTAAATATTTAAAAAATCAAAGAAATTAAATATTTAGAGCAAAATAAAGAAAATATTAGGCAGGAAGATGAAGAATATGTAAATTTATTTATTGTTTATTCTATGATATAAAATATAGCAGAATGTTAAAATTAATTAGAATAGGTAAATTGGGAGACCATAATTTAACAAATTAAAATTTGAAAAAAATTAAATAAAATTGAGAAATGTTAATTAAAACTGTGGATGAATTCGCACAAGCGTTGAGAAGGCTTTAGAGATTACCCGACTAGCTTTAAGAAATGAAAGTTTAAATTTATTGTTTTTTTAATTTTAAAAACCATAGTTGGCGAACTCCACAAGAAATTTCAGGATGAAAATGTTAATAATCCTTTTTCTTCTTCAATTTGATCTGGTTTATTTTTTATTCTATTTTGGAATGAAAAAATGATATTTATCAATCTAGAAATAGTCAATGGCGCAATTGTTCTGTTATCAATCTTTTCTCAAAAAATAAATTATGATTGTATTAAATAATAAATAAATAATTAGAGACAAAAACTAATATAAGTTCATCAAGAATGATTGGCGGCGACGGGTTCTATGACCAAGAGCAAATTATACATTTTGGTTCGAGTGTGAGTTGTTATTGTTTTTTAAATATGTAAACATTCTTTATAAAATTCCATTTGTTTGAATAGAGAAAATTGAGTTAAAATTAATTTAAATTGAATTGAAAATATCAAAACGACTACATTATTCTATATTGCAATAATAATTCACTAGTTTTAAAAAATTAAACATGCATTGACAAGGGAAATGGTAGAATTTTATTTATTCAATCAAAGACAACACAATTAATAACCAAAAATAATATTACGAAATAATAATTATAACTTATTCAACAATAACCATCTTGACTTTGTGTAAGATATTATGTTGTATATTATAATAGATTAAATAGATTAAATAATTTAAATTTTAATTAATCGAAAATAAATACGAATATTAATCTATAAAAAAACATAAATTGTTCTAAATTCAACATTAAAGATATTGCAACTGATCCAGAGCTAAATATGGGATAATAACAGTGAGCTATATTTATAATTTATGTAAACAAATATGGTTAATTATAATAAAATGTTAAATTGAAAGAAATAAAAAGTAAAAGATTCTGTAAAAAGAATTGATAAAAACTATTTTAAATATGCAAAACTATAACAATAAATAAAGATTTCATCAGAGTAAACCAGAAATTTATTTAATTAAAATATATACTTTAAATTAGATTTGAAACAAAAACGAAAGAAAGAATTAAGAACTATATAAATGTGAATATAAATATGTATAATTTTTTAATATTAGAAATTATAAATTAAAAGACTTGGACTGGACATCTGAACAATGGGGTAATGTACGTTGGAGTGATGAATCGAAGTTCAATTTATGTAATACTGATACAATCTGTATAATATTACAAATATGCATAATTTTTTTTAATATTAAAAATTATAGATTAAAAGAAAGTAAAAATTAAATATTATTAATATTAATTAAATATAAATATATTTTATTATGAAATTATTTGCCCATTTTTATTTGCCAGAAATTATTTGCCCGTCCTGGAAATTGTTGTAAAATGATTAATTAAATGTTAATAAAAAATATAAAATTATTTATAAATTTAATATTAAATAAAGACAAAAACTAAATTTTTGTCGCGGAATGCGACATTGATGTCCTTTCTAAGAAAGGACATCGATAGGCCGGGTGCCGGGTTGCTTCTCTTAGAGAAGCAACAATATTTCCTTCAGCGTTGCTTCTCTAAGAGAAGCAACCAGTCACCTTTTTCCTACTTTCTCTCCCTATGGGAAAGAATAATTCTTTTTATTTTTTAGACATAAGTAGGCTTGGCTTTTTACAACAACAACAATCTCTCTCTCCAACAAATAAATCCAACTCCATTCTCACAATTCTTCAACATCTTCTCCCCTCCTAGGCACATCAATAAAAGTAAATGAATAAATAAAAATTTATATATAATTTTTCTGTTTTAATTTTTTAAATATTCTTTTAATTTATTTTTTAATTTAAAAGTTTTCAAGCTTTAATTTATTTAATATGTAAATTTAAGTATTTATTTTTAAAATAAACATTTTACTCTTTTAAATTTATTTCTTTAAATATTTTAGGCTTTAATTTTAAACTAGGTCAATTTTAGGTTTTATTTCTCAAATAAACAATTTAATTTATTCTCTTTAATCTAATTTCTTTTAACTTTTAATTTCAGGAAATTAAGTTTAATTACCAAGTTTAAGAATTTTACAAAGCGATATGGGACAATATTTTTGAAAATATTGCAATAAGTATAGTGTGAAGTTTATTTATGAGATTTATTTAAAATATTAAAAATATAAATCTCTATATAATTTAAAATATTTAAAAAACCAGAAAATAGAACTTTCTGAATTATTAAAAAATAAACTTGTCATAACTATAATAAAATATTTTGTTAAATTAAAATATAAATAACCACCGAGTGAGTTTAAATCATCAAATATAAATAAATAATGCTTGTTTTAATTGAAATTAATTAATATAAAATAAATTGATTCATAATTAAGCAAACTGTAATATATAATATTAGAATTAAAAAACTTCGGTAACCATTCTGAGCAATTTTGACACCGATCAGAATAATTATAAGTAGTAAATTAGTTGTTTTAAAGAGTAATATAATTTAAAAAATTTAAAATATTAAGAATAAAAATCTTTGTATAATTTAAAATACTCAAAAAACAGAGAAAATTTATTCTCCAAGTTTAAGTGGAAACACTTTCCCAAGATCTTTTTAAATTTAATCTAATTATTGAGAAATTCAGTAAAAAATATGTTTTCTAAATAATGATAGATTTTATTTTGATTTATAAAGATAAAAGTCTGGCCGATTGTTTTCAATTAAAAAATAAAATAGAAAAGATAAATAATTGGGAAAAGAAAAATAATAAAGAAAATTGCCCACGTTTTTAACTATTGGGAAATAAAGCTAATACATGCACTAAACAATTGTTTTCGAAAAAGGGTTCAATTTTTAGAACACCAACCCCGCCTCACTAAACTCTTATAAAATTAGTAATTTTTCCCCCTTTGTCTTGTCAGTTCTCGAATTTATAAAAATTTAAAAAATATAAATATTAAGCCTTTTTATTGGAAATTATTTAGGAAGAATTATTTAAAAAAATTAAATTTAATTCAAAAATTTTAGATTTTGGAATTTTTTATTATTGAAGAATTAATTTGGTCAGATTTGGTGCTCCCAGGCGGCAAATTTCTCATCTTCATCAGTTCAAATGATATGAAAAAATTAAATTGGAAATACGGTATACATTAGTGTATTTATTATGAAATTAATTATAGATTTAATATTAAAAAAGGTAAATAAAAAAATTTTAAAGGAGAGCATTATCGGACAACATTTTTTTAAGTTATTAATTAAAAAGTGAATTTAGTTGGTTTTAAGGAGTAATATAATTTAAAGAATTCAAAATATTAAGAATAAAAATCTTTGTATAATTTAAAATATTTAAAAACCAGAGAAAATTTATTCTCCAAGTTTAAGTATGTATTAACCCGTTTGTTCAAGCTTAAGTTTAAATATTGTTCAAGCTTGAGTTTAAAATTTAAGTATAAACACAATTTCAATAATAAAGATGAAAAAATTTGTGAAAAATATTTTGATTGATTTTTAATTATAATTTCAAAAAGAATCGTAAATGTTTTGATAATATAACCAAAGTAAAAAGTAAATTTAGCTGGTTTTAAAGAGAATGTGTATAAAGCATCATAATCATAAAACAATTAAATCATAAACACTAGTTATCAATAATTTTAAACTGTGCGTAGTAAATTTTATATTCTCCTTTTATAACTTTACTTAATTACACAAATTTCCTTTTGTAAAAAAGACCTTCGATGGGAATAATTCATAGAATACTACTAAATTTTAAAAATAATTTCAACTCAAATTAATTTAAAAGGAAATTTAAATTAAATTTTTTAAACAAAATTATTATATTAATTACTCGATGCAAAAAACATATACATATTAATATGTCAGAGTAATCTAACATATTAAACGATCCTTTCACAGAATACGGTCAAAAGCTCATCAGAGTCTCGAAAGAAGATGTATGGAAATTCATCAGGCTATTTTTTAAACACACTTATCTTTTAAAAAAATATATCCTCTTTTTACACAAATTAAAAAAATATTATATATATTTGAATATATTAAAAAAATTTTGAATATTTAAAAATTTTAATATATTAAAAAATAATTTAGTTTATAAAAAAGAATTAAAATAATATTTTTATATTTTATTATTAAAGTAATTTATGAAAATTATAATTTATAACACCAATTATTTAAATATAGAATTTAATTGATCGGAAAAAATTCTTTAATTATCAAATTATTTTTTATTGGTAAGTCAAAATCTCGAAAATATACACTAAACTTTTTAAATCGAAATAGTTAATTTAATATTAAGCATAAAATAAATTTAATATTAAGCACTAAAAATGAACAAAAAGACCATATTACTTAAAATCATTATTTTACTACTTGTTGATCAAATTACTTAGATGACACTAAAAAATAAATTTAAAGTTTAGCTAATGAAAAGCTAAAATTATTAGATAAAATTTTTTCAATTTAAGATATTTTATACACCTTGACAAGTTCAAGTGCATTTTTGACTATTACTGTTCAACAAAATGAGCAAAAAATTAGTAAGATCAGTAGATATTAAGTAGAATGGAGATGCTCATTAAAAATAAATAAATTAAAAAATTTTTTATATTAATTAATAGAAAATTTAATTAATAGATTAATTAACTATTTCAGGATGAAGAAGTTAATCTGATGATAGTACATTTTGTTTAAAAAAATGTTAACCTGTTTAAATGTAAAATGCATATCTTGCATATCTTCATAAGTTTTAAGCTTTAAACTAAAAAATATTACTATTTAAATCAGATTATAATATTATTGTAACAACATTTGTAAGATTAACAAAGATGCAATTTAATAATGCTAATTAATTAATAATTACAATGATTCCAAACTGAACAATTTCATTTGATTAAATGAGACCACACTAGTAATCACAAAATTTTTTTTTTTAATCATAAATAAATTAATCATAAAATAAATTTTCAAAATTGGTGAGCAGGGCGAAGAAGGTGAAAATTACATTTAAACCAAAATAAGAATCAATTTGAAAAATAACAATTTGATAAAGATCGAGGTAAATCCAAAGAAAAATATTTTAAATTAATTTGAAACATTTGAAATCATCCTTAAGTTCGCGGAAGAATCAATCCCATCAAATATCAATTATCTAAAGATTTAGATTTATTATTTTTTGAATTTTATAAAAATTTAAAATATGTACTATATATAAAAATATTATAAAATTGTTTGGATTATATTTTTTGGATTAAAACAGATTAAAAATTAAATTTAAATATTAAAATATTTAATTTAAATAAATTAATAAAAATAAATTATACGAATACTACGCATTAAATCATTGAACATATTTATATGGTTATTTAAAAAATACTAATTTAAATATATAATTTTATTATAAAAATAATTACAACAAGATTTACTAAATTTTAAAAATAATTTGAACGAAATTAATTTAAAAGAAGCTTAAATTAATTTTTTTTAAATTATTATATCAATGACTCGAATCAAAAAATATATACATATTTATATGTCAGAGTTAATGAATGAGAAAAGAAGGAAAATAGTCTAGATAATCTCTTGTATTAACTTGACTCAATGCACAATAACCAAACAAAGAGCAATCTATTGGACTAACATATCAAACGATCCTTTCACGGAATACAGTCAATAGTTCATCAGAGTCTCGAAATAAGACTGTAAATTTAGCCAAGACATGAAAATAAAACTCGTGAAAAATATAAAGAAAATTTTCTCGTACAAAACAACAACCTACAGAAGATCTCAATCAAGAAATGGGCTCGATCAAATAAGAAATCAAACAATACCATTGAAAGAGATATGTACACACATTTAGAATGTACACACTAAAATGTACATTTCAACTCAAATTAATTTAAAAAGAAATTTAAATTTTTAACAAAATTATTAAATCAATGACTTATCTCATCATTAAAATTAAAAATAGACTTTCTTTATAGCAAATTCCTTAACTGGGAGATTTTGAAGATTTTTATAAGTTTTACTTAGTTAGGCGTTTGGAACAGAATCAAGGAATTAACAATTTATTAACACTATTTCTGCCCCTGCACGAGCAATTATGTTAAATTAAGCAGTCTCTTAAAAACATCTGCTTTTTTAATTCAGGAAATTTCTTCCCCAAATTCTATTCAAGAATCAAATTTCAGCTCATCTGCAAACATTAGATTATTAGATATATACACTTTTTAGCTAAATATTACTAAAATCTACATATTTTTTAAATAAATGTCATTAATTATTTAAATAAGGAGATAATATCTTCGAAAATAGCAAACATTTACATATCTACTCAGTGTTGTCGCAGAGAATATCTAAAGTAAATGTCCGTTGTATTTTACTTTTCGAATAGCTTCGCTTTCATTTATTCTCATTACTTTTGGACTTTTTTCCAATCAATATAACCAAAAAAATATTTTATTTATCCAAGAACAAATTTATTACTACAAAATATTAAAATTTTTTAGTTTTTTTAAACAACATTTACATAACTATTAAATTATTAATTGAAATTATTAACATTTATAATATCATCATAGAAATTATAAAAAATAATTTATTAAAAATTATATCTTTATTAAATAAATAAATTTATTCAAATTTTGAGACTTAGCTATTATTGGTCAACACACCCAAGCGGAAATTACTGAAGTGCTGTGCAGCAATTGCTTGCAAGGAGAAACAGATTTCCATTATAAAAAAGATTTTATTTAAATTGTACATAACCTAATTTAAACAAAATTAAAATACAAATATTTGCTTTAAGCATATACCAAATAATAGATAATATTAAAAAATAATCATTTAAATGCAAATAATAACAAAAATTGTTTAACTTTATAACTATATTTAAAAGTTATTATTAAAAATTTATAAAAGTATTATAGTATAAAATTTTGTAATTATATATTTTGTAAATAAATTTTCTCATATATCAAAATTTAAAATTTTAAGTAGATCTAGACAATAAGTTAGATTAAATTTTAATTAATTGAAAATAAATATGATAATACAGGGTGCGGCAATTTTTCCGCCACTTTTGTTTTGGCCATATCTGGCTTCAAACTTAACAAAAATTCGTAATTCCTTTTTTATTTTAACCCCAAGACTTTGAGAAACTTTTTGATACCAAAAAATGGGAATTTAGTTCAAAGACGCTTCTAATAAACGCCTCGAAACATCCAAACGCGTCAAAAAACATTTTTAATCCCAAAGTTTAATTAATCATAACTTTGTTCAAAATCATCAAATCCAAAAGATTTTGATACCAATCGACTCTTCTCATTCAGGAGCATCGAAATAGCTTATAATTTCATTTTTGGAAATTTTACTCAAAAAATTTATATTTGCAAAAATGATTTTAATTTATCATTCAGAGATCCATATCTCGGTTCATTTTCGCCGAAGCTGCCTGATTTTTACGTCTTTCGAATCAGATTTCAGAGTTGATTCGAATGATATAAAGATTTCCCATATCAAAATTTTAGTCTTGAATCTAGGCCAATTTTTACTAAAAAAATCTTGCTCAAACTTTAGTTAACTAAATTATAAAATTTTAAGGATATTTTGGTATCAAAAAGTTTCTCAAAGTCTTGGGGTTAAAATAAAAAAAGAATTAACAATTTTCATTAAGTTTGAAGCCAGATATGGCCAAAACAAAAGTGGCGGAAAAATTGCCGCACCCTGTATATAATAATTAAACAAAAAATCTAATTTGCTCTATATTTCTCATTAAGGATGTTTAGGATGATCCAGAACTACATTTGTAATAATAACAGCGTGCTGTTTGCCCATGATTGAGGAAATTTTTACGAGAAATTAAAAATTGCAAAATTTTCAAAATATTTATTGTTTTTTGTTTCGTTGGAACTCTACAACATGAACTATAGAAAACGAAATAAATTTAAAAAATCTTATTTGATGGAATATAATAATATTAATTATACTGAATTAATAAAATAACAACAGATAAATTAATTAACAGCAAATTATTATTAGTATATATTTATTTCAACAATAAATAAATTTTTCAGTCATTCAAAATAGTTAGTTTTTATCACAACTATAAAAAATATTTAATTATAAAATTAAGATACATTTAGTAGTGTTATTTTTTGAGATATAACCTTAGAGATATGTCTCTGTATTTATAATTGCAAATGTTTAATAAAATCATAAAATTATTAAAAATAATAATTTTTGATGGAAATTTATTTATAAATCTAAAATAATAAAATTGGCCTCTAATATGAAAATAAATACAAAGTAATTCGTTATTATTTGCAATTCTTACAAATTTTATAATTTGAATAAAAAGAAGAAGAATAAGAACTCCAGTTTCGAAAGCAAAGTTAAAGAAATTAAATAGCTAGTTTTGATTATAGCATAAAAATAAAAAATTTCAACATTCCTTTCCTTTATAGACAAAGGAATTAAATTGATAACTTTTCCTTGAAGAGCTGTAAAAAATATAAGTAACGCAGAAACACTACAAAAAATTTTCCTAATAAAAATATTTAAACTCGGTACTAAAACGTATTAACAACAATTTAATCACTTTTGCTACACATCACAATCACAACAAATTCTTAACACCAATTAAAGTGTTAACAACAATTTAACAAAGTGTTAACAACATTAAAATAAAAAATTGTAAATATAGTAATTTTGATATGATTTAAAAACAAAAATAGAAAAATCTATTGTGAAAAATATTCACAAAAATATATTAGTTAATTATAAAAATTAATTAAAAAATGTTTTATTTAAAATTAAATTTATTATATACAACTTCCAATCTATACCAACTTCCAACACTGCAAATAAGAAAGTTTGGTGGAAACAGACGAGAACGGCTGGATTTTTATGAAAGTTTTAAATGCGCCGATGACAATACTGTTGCACTAAATAAATATGAATATAAATACAAATATGTATTAAAATATCAAGCTCTGTGATTATAAGTGTTTAATTTGAATGGTTGTAGTCGGTCAAAAATTTCTATTACTATATCAGAATAAAGAAAAAAATAAAAATAATTTTGAATATGGAAATAATTTTAATTGATTTAATTAAATTCTTATCGTAGTGGTGGAAAATATTAGGTGGTGGAAAATATTAAGTTGATTTCATAAAAAAAGTTAATATTATAAAATATTAATTTAATAAAATATTTTTAAAGGAAAATTTGCATATAATTAAAATTTAAAAAACAGTCATGTAATTAACATTTAAAATAATTTTTAAACATTCATTTTATCTGAAAAATATTCTAGGTAGTGGTTGAGAATATTTTTGTAATTTTTCAACCAAATAAGAAACATTGAAATTTATAAGTGTTCTAGAAAATTCTTATGTTGGAAATTACTTTATACTTTACTTTTTACTAAATTTTACTTTTTACTTATGTTATATTAAAAAATATTTGGGATTCTTTATAAAATTATAGAATAACTTCACACAAAGTTGTTTCTATAAAAATGGTTTTTCTGTCTTAGAAAACCAGTAATTCATGAATAAATTATTTTAATGAAAGTATTATATGTGGTCAACTATTCGAAAACAATAAAATATTAATAATGTTATAAAACTAAAGTTACAATGGATTATGAAATAAAATAGTATTTATTCACTACAAAGATTGTATTATAATAATTAATGCATAAATTAATTAGATAGAGGCTATTTAATTTTAGAACTATTTAAAAATTTGTAGAAAAATAGTAAATTATATAATTTTTTAATTGCACTACAACATTTCGATTTTATTCAATTGATCAACAGATTTTTAAACACTGACACTATTCTTTTATATTTACTTATTGAAATTGATGAAATGAAAGTTGATAAAAATTATGTTCATAGTTTTATGTATTGAAAATAATACAAAATTAAAATAAAGTTAAATTTATTAAAACATTTATAAACCTTAAATCATCTTTTTAAATCAATACCCAACAGTAAAGACGGATAAAAGACATATAAAAAATTTATCTATAAAAATTTATGCCGAAAATTTATTTACTTTGATATTAGAATTTAAGATAATAAAGAAATCAAAATTAAATAAAAAAAATAAGAAAATTCTTTATTAAAAATTCTTTTAAACAAATTTCATATAGTTCAAAATGTTTATATTGAGCTTTTTAAATTTAAAATAAATTCACCGAAAACGTTTTACTATTTCAGCAAAAAAGAACTGAGAGCTGACAAAATATAAATAATTGAGTTTTGAAAACTTATTCATACAAAAATTAATAGTTTTAGCAGTATCATAAATAAGATAAGAACTAATCCAAATTTATAAAAAATTAAACCTTCGGAATAATTAAAAAAATATTTGTCATTATTATAATGATATATTGTTGAATTAAAATATAAATTAACATTGAGTGAATTTAAATCATGAAAAATAATAATGCTTGGATTAAATGAAATTAATTAATATAAAATAAAACCCTGCGCAACCCATCCAAACTCATAATTCATGAAAACCAGTATAAATTAACAGTATTAATGAAAAATTACAGTTAAAATTCTTTTACACTTATCTTATTAGTTAAACATCAGATATCCTGCAAAATTTCCAACATTTTATATTAAAATAAATGATGAATCCGTAGTCAAAAAAAAAAGAAAAAACATAAAGGAAATAAATCTGTCTAGGACATTAATGTCATTTTCAATGTTCATCCCCATAAATAAAAACTGTCTTTTTTAATAAAAATTAAAATAAATTAAAAAATAAATTAAAAAATGGCTTTTATAATTTATCTATTTAATTTAGAAAAATAAAATTACATATATAATTGCTAAAAGCATATACAAAATAATAAATTAAAAATTTGAAAAAATATTCATTTAAAATAGAATAATAACAAAAATTATTTAATATTTATGATACATTTAAAAGCTATTATTAAAAATTTATCAAAGAATTAATGTATAATATTTTGTAATTAGTATCATTACGAAATAAATTTTCTCACATATCAAAAGTAAAATCTAAATTTTTAAGTAAATTTTTAAAAATCAATTTTTATAATAAAAAATATTAATTTATCTAGCTTAAAAAGTTTCTTACCGTTTTTTTTCTTTCAATTTCTTAATTAACATTATTTAAATTAAATTTTTCCTTTATAACCAAACTACTAATTATACATTCATTGGTTTGGGTGTAAATCGTTATTGTTTTCTAAATAAATAAATAAATATTCTTTAATAAAATTCTATTTGTTTGAATAAAGTAAATTGATTAAAATAATTTAGATTGAATTATTATGTATTATTAAATTGAGATTACGAGACGACTACAAAATGCTATTTTGCAAAAAATATATTTAAGAAAAATTTAAAAGAAAATTACTATTAATTCAATTTTTAAAAAAATTAACACTTTAATCGGCAAGAAATTTGGTAGAATTATATTAGCTACACAACACAGAATTATATTCGGGCACACCACAACACACATAAAAGCACAATTAATAAAGAAGATATTTATATAGCATCTAGACTTAGTTAAGATGCCATATATTATTAAAAAATAAATTAAGTAGGATTCAATAATTTAAATTTTAATTAATTGAAAATAAATATGATTAATAATCTAAAAAAGGAAAACAAAATTTGCTCTAAATTTATAAATAAAATAATAATAACAGCGAGTTATATTTATAATCAACACATCGCAAAGCCACCTAAATACTTGTCTTCTACCAATCATTCTTCATTACTTCTTCAACAAATCCTTCTTCTAACCTTCTCCCATATTACAGTAGCTCTGATAATTTTAATTGAGAAGTGAAATATTTAAAATTTATTACTACAATTAGGTTTAATTGTATATCTCTCTCTTGTAAAAAATAGATAGAATATGAAAAATATAGAAATAGAATATTTGAAAAATATATAATATTAAAAAAATATTTTCGCAATGTTTTCACAACGACATAAAGCAAAAATTTTAATTATAGTTAATAACGTTATAAGTAGTTTTAATATATAAAACATTTTTTATAAAAAAAAATGTTGTCCAGCAAATTGAACAACAATTTTCCAGAAATTCCGCAAAAATCATGCAACATTGCAGTAATAATGACAATAAAGTATAGCCCAAAGGATGAAAATATAAAAAGTATTAAAAAATTCTATTAGTCGGAAATATATGTCGTATTTAGAACATATTCTCTTATATATTTTAAATTTTTTAATACACAAAAATATTAAAAAATTCAAAAAAATATAAAGAACAGTTTTGAGAAGGCACCAAACTCAACAATTAATGTGATAAAAAATACACTTATAATTCAATCTTTGAAAAGTCGTGCAATTGAAACAATGGAAACTCCTGCAGTTCTTAGAGCAACAACTCTCGAAAATGTTCCAACACCTGTGCTAGCAAGACTGCCTAACAAAAGGAAATTTTATTTATTTCTCTAAAATATTCTTTGTGGCAATTAATTTAATTAAAAAAAATTAATTAAAAAAATTCCAAACAATTAATTTAAAATTGTTTGGACTCTTTCTATTTATTAAACAAAACAATTTATTTTTTGTTTATTACTTGACGCATTTTGTTATTACTTATAAATATTGACTTTTTGTATTGACTTTTTGAAATACTAAAATTATAACTAATTTTAAAAATCAATAAAATTTTAAAAAATCAACTTTATAAATATTTTAAAATACTTTAAATTAAAAATAAAAAAACTCTTGAATAATTTTTTAATAATTTATTCAATATATAAAAATGTAGTCTTCTGTAGAAATAAAACAAGAAAAACAATTAAATTATAAAACGACTACAAAATAATATTTTGCAAAAAAAATATGTACGGAAAATTTAAATGAAAATTACTTTTAATTCATTATTTAAAAAAATTAACACTTTAATCGGCAAGAGATGTGGTAGAATTTTATGCAGTCACGTCACACAGAATTAAATTTGGGCACACCTCAACACACATAAAAGCATTTTAATAACCTAAAAGAATATTTATATGGCATCTAGACTTAGTTAAGATGCCATATATTATTAAAATTAAATTTTAATTACTTAAAAATGAATACGAATAATAATCTAAACATGGAAAACAAAATTTGCTCTAAATTTTTAATTAAACATATTCCTACAAATCCGGAACTACATTTGTAATAATAACAACGAGCTATATTCATAATAAAAATAAATATGGTTAACGATAATAAAATTTAAATCTGTAAAAATTAAGTAAAAGATTCTTTAAGAAGAATTGATAAAAAGTATTTAAAATATGAAAAACTATAACAATAAAAAACAATTCTATCAGAGTATATCTTTACTTCGCGTTCCTTGGGACAAACAACAGATGAATCTAATGATTGCTCTTATTATCAAAAAATTACAAATATTAATTAAATTAAATTAGTTCATGACCGAAACTGTTTATTTTTTCATGAATTTTTAAGTAATTATTTTTATAAATCTTCAAACATTTTAACAAATTACTATTTAATATCTTTACAATATACGCCAAACGGTTGTAGTATTATTTTTGGTTGTAATACTCTGAAGTGATTGGAACCCTTCAGGGAATTTGGTGCCGCTTTAATTAAATATAGTTTAAAAATTAATATTAGAAACAAAAGAAAGAATGAATTAAATAACCATATAAATGTGAATATAAATTACAAATATGTATAATTTTTTCTAGTATTAAAAATTATAAAATAAAAGATATTAAAAATTAAATACATATTAATATTAATTAATATATAAAACCCAATATTCACATACAAGCTATTTTCAATTTGAGAAAAAAACCCTTTGTAAGCATATTAATTCAATATAAATAAAAAAAATTACTTTAATTTTCTAGTGGATTACAACATTAAAGCTCGATGATGAGATTGATAGAATTGTTTTAGAGGAAAATTTATTTAACTTAATCTTTTATAAAAAAATCTTATTTTTAGGCAAATCAATTGATGAAAATATGGATGAAAATTTAGAAAATGAACCAATTTTAAATAAAAATTAATTTATGATGAAATTGAAGAACCGATTCTAAATGAAGAAGATTCAGCAAACTTTGTGGTCAGAAGATATAAAGACAGACCAATGTAAAAATTTAAATATTAGATTCTAAAATGTTAAGCCTCACCGTGGTTTTCGTTAATCCAAATCAAAAAAATGTTTTCAAATGTGTATTAATTAAATTCCATTTTATTTTTGGGTATTTTTTACAAAATCACTCTTCAAAATTTTCAGTTTTAAAATGCTCGTGTCCAACCTTAAACTTGCCCGTTTTTATAAAAAAAAATTTATTTTTTAGCTTGCCTCTACTTCTATTCTTACACTTCAAGAACCTCCATTGCTTCAACCTGTGATTTTTTAAAATTAAATTTCAAATTTTTTTTCAAATTCAAATATAATAAAAAGTTAAAATTTTTAAATAAATTTCACAATTTTCAAGAACTAAATATGATAATAAAAATTTAAAATATTTAAATTTATTGAATTAATTAATACATTTTTATATTATTTATATTTAATATAATATTTAAATTATTTAAAAATATTTAAATTCCTACAATAAAATATAAATATTTAGAGAGAAATAATGTATACATATTAACTGTAATGTATATTAATTAATATTTGTTTGCGCTGATTATCAAATTAAATAAAACTTAATTAATTCTTAATCTATTGACCACATTCGACAAGAAAACTAAATAATTTATAAATTGATGGACAACAAATTTAAAATAAAAAATTGATAGAAATGTATTTACGAATTATAATATTTAAGAATATTTACACTGAAAAGGTGGCAAAAATAATCGAGTCTCCAGTGAAAATTCTGAGAAATTTTATAAAATAACAAAATTTTATTTAAAGACAATTTATTTGATATTATTATTAAATCATATGAAAATAAATTACAACAACAAATTTTATGCAACATCTCACACAATCAATTACACAGAATTCAACAAATTAATTATAAGTAAGAACGCGATTTTTATTAAGCGATTATAAAAATAAACTCCATCGAAAAAAAATTTTTTTATAACTTTAAAATTTAATATTTGATATAAAAATAGGACCAATATACATATTATTGCAAAATATTTTTATCAAACAACAATATAAATAAATAAAATATTTTAAATTTTTAAATCATTATTAAAAAAGATGGTAATGAATGAAGTGAAGTAATTAAATATGGACATGTACATTAGAGGATATATGCATATACGTTCAAAACTTTTAAAAGCGCTATAAAATTAAATGGTCTGCTATTAAATGTTAGAAAGTCAGGAATAATAAAAATAACGATATTGCTTAAAATAACAAGTTTGATTCGAGGTTATGCGATAAAAATAGGTAGTGTTATTTTTCTTATTGACAGATGAGAATGTATAAAAATAGTACAAACAAAAAACTGGTTATTTTCTGCGCTTCTCTGTCATATTTTATATTATATTCGTAATGTTTCAATAAATAGGTGTATGATTTGAAAATATAATTTTGAAGGATTAATAATAAGATAAAGATGTATTAAGATTTCAACCATTGATGGGGTGGCTTCGTGAGCTATTTCAGGATTGTTCAGGATTAAATTTTCAAAATTTAATTTAGATCACTTCCAGAACATTTTTGTATCGAACCCGAGCAAAAAATTATTCAAAGGGTAAGAAGGAAAAATTCATTTAGAGACTCAGCAAGAATAATAAGGAATCAGGTAAATTTATCAAGTATTTTGAATATTCTCTCACTCTACCGTAATCCTTCTATTTCTGAAGACCCATTATCATTAGTATATTAGAGAACTGATTCTGGTAATGGGGTTCTATGTAATTAGGAAGGCGGGAATTATAATTAAGAACGTATTCGAAGTTCGTGAGCATGGTGTAATAGTGATGGGTATAGAAACCGATACCCAAAAATCGGTCACTTGACCCAATGCCTGACCAAATATTAGTTTCAAACCCAAATATCCCGGATTCCCATTTGTTTTGCTTGAACTTGGGGTCAATCTAGAAAGAAAATTTCGGGTGGAAATTAAAGAAAGGGATTCCAAATAATATCTATAAATTTAATTACAGCTCCACACTCGTGCGCACTTTCTCAAAAGAACAATAGGCCAGCTAAGAGGCCGAGAGATGGCAAATAAAATTGATCAAAAATCAAGAATAATATTTCCTATTGCTTTTATAATTATGAATATATGCTATTGGTCTTACTATTTGATTCTCAATTGATAAAAAAATATATAAAGATTTATTAAAATATGTATTTTAATTTAGAAATTAGAAAGAAGCCTGAAACCAAGGATATATCGGTTCAGTTCAGGATATCAAAAGACAAGCAAACCCGACGGTCATATTCGGAACCCATTATCAAGGCTAGAGTTTGGGTGGTCGGGATCAGACGTAAAATCGCGATTGGGATTTTGGAATAATAATCCCGATCCCGGCCCAATTCCGACTGGGGGATCTGGATTGACCGAGATCGGATCGGGAGGAGAGATCAGGATTCGGAATAATGATCTTGAATGCCCCTCTGGGAGATGATTGAAAAATAGAATGCCTTGCATTCAATTAGAAAAATACGGGGTATATTTACATATTTCCAGGATTCCTAAAAAGTAACGGATCCGACTAGTGTGCTATCCAGGGGTGTCCGCAATTGCGGATTGCGTAAATTGCGTGGCTTTTTGGACTTGCGGTCTGCGGATTGCGGCTGCGGAAATTTTTGTTCATGTGAGGCCCCCTGAAGCTAGCTCACGAAGCCACCCCATCAATGGTTGAAATCTTAATACATCTTTATCTTATTATTAATCCTTCAAAATTATATTTTCAAATCATACACCTATTTATTGAAACATTACGAATATAATATAAAATATGACAGAGAAGCGCAGAAAATAACCAGTTTTTTGTTTGTACTATTTTTATACATTCTCATCTGTCAATAAGAAAAATAACACTTAAAAAAGCCTAGTCAACAAAAAATAAACGAGGAAAGGAGCCTTTTGAGTAGAATTACAAAATAATTGAGGGGTTGATCAGCGAGGGACTCAACCAGCCCTAATAAAAATACATTCATTTTTATAGAATCGGCTGGCAGGAAAAGAGGAACATTTTTAAATGTATACAAGGATGAAAACACACACCGGCCGGAAATATTTTATTTTTTTACGTTAAAGTGCATACTTTACTAAATTGTTTTTTAATTCAATTTTTTTCCAAGAAGAGAATTATGGATCCGGAATCCCCGGATCATAGATGTTTCCATGGATCGGGGTGATTTTTAAGGCTCTAGGGGATTTCCCAGTTATCCACTAGCCCTATCCAGGAGGGTATATGATTCATATTTAAGGCAATAGTTTCTGTACCAATCGGAAATACAGGATGTGAGACACCCGTGAGATATTCTGGATATCCGAAAATTTTCGGTTCTCATATTGGATTAGGAGATGAGGCAATTTTCCAGGATCCGTCAACCACCCCTGAGGGGAAAAGCTTACTGTATTTAAGGCAAGTTTAAATTATCGTTTGATAGGATATCAGGGAATTTTCCAAAATAAGCTACCTTATCCTGTATATTTCTTTAAATTATTATTAAATCTGTTTAATTTGGGATATTTTATTAACATAAAAGATATTTCTAAACTTGCTAAAATTGATTTATCTTCTCGGGATTTAACCTTGACTTTAAGCAGGAAATTTTCCCTTCATAAATATTTTTATTTTTAAAATTATTTTCCCTTTTTTCAACTTTCATTAATTATTAGTCGGAAAGTTTGCGAGAGTGCTAGAGTAAAGCAAACAAAAGAAACTTGCCCAAACATTCTTTTAAATTAGTAGAGTTCCTTTCTTACTATTTTTTTTCTAAATTAGTGTGGTTAATGGAAATTGAATTTTTGCGCGATTTTATTCTCTCCATAGACAATTTTACTATTTTTTCCCTCTAAAAAATTTTATTTTTTCCTCCAAAAAAATTTTTTAATTTCCTTTAAAAAAAATTTAATTTCCTTTAATTCCAATTTAAGTAATGACCGATTTATTGGCTCAAAGAGATTCCACTGGAATTTATTATGAGCCCTACTCGGGCGATTTTAGGCAGTGCATTTATGAGGAGGCTGATGTTCAAGGCCGTAATGAGCGCTACGAATTTAGGTCAATCTGAATAAAATATTTAGAGTAATTTATTTTTATTTTGCGATTTTAGTATATTTTCTCCTATACTACATATAAAATAAAATTAAGAACAAATTAAAAATACCTATTAAATAGAGAACAATATGTTGGGGTATATATCAATATCTTGAAAATCTCGATAAGAGATTACCGAAATCTCTCATCGGATCATAATCCTGAACTCAAGGGTATACAATCGAACCCAAAATTTATATACACCCTCGAGTTTAAATAAGTTTATAAATTTTGGTTGGCCACTGGTTAGGAATGGGCACAGAGTGCATTGCCAATGAGATGCCTTCTATGCTCCATTCACCTCCATTCTTTATATCTATGATTTTTTCTGTGCCGATGGGGTAAATAAATTAAAGGTCCTTCTTATGATAACTAGAGTTAACCCTCCTTGTAGCTCCTTACCCCTATGAGTGGTACCTCAATTCTAAAGCTTTGTTTTGTCCCTAAAATTTATTATTTTATTTTATTTTCAAAATTATTTTTCTATCTAAATTTCAATTAAAAAATAAAATCAATTCAAAAAATAATATTTTTAAAGATGTGATGCGCATTTGTCTTGTTGTGGTCGGGCGTGTTGCATACCTGCAGCGGCCGCTGCCCCTATACCTTTATGGCTGCTTATTCTCCTATTGCTTCTAGCATTACTTTTACTCCTTGTATGGGAATTTTAATTATTTTTTTAATTAAAAAAAATTTAATTAAATATTAGGCTTTACTCTACCTACTTTACAAATTGTGCTGTGCCAAGCGCAAGGGTGGAGTGAAGGAAACCGGCAAGAGATGTAATATTTTAATTTAAATTTTAGTTTTTTAAATACTAATTTTCATTGTTCAAGTCCTCTAGAACAATTCGAAAATCCCTCTAAAGGTCATTATTTTAAAGGATTACGGTATTCACTCATTCATTTAATTTAATGCACCTTTAACCTTTTTACCCCAAAAGCACTAGTTTTTAATTTAAATTTTAACTAATCTAATTATCATTTTAATCAGTTATTGATAGCATTAGAGAAAGGTCCGAAATTTAGATCTCGAAAAAAAATCTCGGTCACAGAAATTTTCGAGAATCAATCTTCATTCTCACAATCATTTGTTGAGCTTTATCGAGATTTTTCGAAAGCAAAGAGAGATTTTTCGAAAGCTAACGAGATTTTTCGAAAGCTAATGAACAAATTAGTGAACAAAATAAAAGTTTGAAAAATCTAAATCGGCAAGTATTATTTAAAAACGGCAAGTCAAAAGTGAATTAAAAATCGAAGAAAATGGCAAGTGCTTTGTTGGCAGTTTAGAGAAAATATTAGAGGAAAACAGGGTTGATTAGAAAAAAAATAAAAATTAAAAAATATTTTTAAAGTCAAATTCTTCGAGAATCCAGGCTTCCTCGCCGTTCTCCGCCAGTTTTTTCAACCTGCTCGATTTCTTCGTGGAATTCCTCCTCAAAAGTTTCCTCCTCATGGAAGGATCGTCGGAAAGGTCCACCACGCTAAATTTTTTGTTAAAAATATTCTCTCAAAATTATTCATTATAATAATTCTATTACTGTCAGTCTACTATAAGATACCTCCCTTTGACTGATAATTCATATCCCAGATCCCAGACTTCTTATTTGCACAAGAAATTGTCGTTCCATTTCCCGAAGATCGTGAACCCAGTTTCCCTAAGATCCTGAATTTCCGAAAATTTTCTGGGAAGGGAATTCACGATTCCTGAAATTGGGAACTAAATTTCCTCTGGAATTGCCGATCATCGAAATTAGGAATTTATTTTGTAGACGACAGGGTCCCCAGTCTATCTTAATGTACGGTTATGCACCTTCCCCGACCTTGTTGACCAACTAATTTAAAACATTAATTAACTTGTGAACACCTTTAGTTGGGGTATCTTATAGTTAAATCACAAGCATATCAACTTACCTGTCCACTTTCACCGGTTCTCACCTCCTCAGTCTTCCGTCCTCCATTAGGCATTTCAGCATAGCTAACTCGATCACTTTAATATCTCATTTAAATTTTCAAAACAATGTTAGAATAACCGGAAGAATCGATCTCTATCAGCATCCCTATCAATTTCCCCATAATCAGCACCTCCTCGATATCCATCTCCATATGGACGTGTTCCTCTCGAACGACGGGTTGTGGAGGCTAAATAATTTTTGGGTTAAGTTCACAACATATAGGTTAACTTGTTATTTTTTTAAATTTGTGTTAATTATAGAAGGCTAGGAGTGTCGTATGAGAATTGGGATTGATATCTCTTAAAATCTCGTTTTCAGAAAAAACTTTGCTTTCGAAAAATCTCGATAAAGCTCAACAAATGATTGTGAGAATGAAGATTGATTCTCGAAAATTTCTGTGACCGAGATTTTTTTTCGAGATCTAAATTTCGGACCTTTCTCTAATGCTATCAATAACTGATTAAAATGATAATTAGATTAGTTAAAATTTAAATTAAAAACTAGTGCTTTTGGGGTAAAAAGGTTAAAGGTGCATTAAATTAAATGAATGAGTGAATACCGTAATCCTTTAAAATAATGACCTTTAGAGGGATTTTCGAATTGTTCTAGAGGACTTGAACAATGAAAATTAGTATTTAAAAAACTAAAATTTAAATTAAAATATTACATCTCTTGCCGGTTTCCTTCACTCCACCCTTGCGCTTGGCACAGCACAATTTGTAAAGTAGGTAGAGTAAAGCCTAATATTTAATTAAATTTTTTTTAATTAAAAAAATAATTAAAATTCCCATACAAGGAGTAAAAGTAATGCTAGAAGCAATAGGAGAATAAGCAGCCATAAAGGTATAGGGGCAGCGGCCGCTGCAGGTATGCAACACGCCCGACCACAACAAGACAAATGCGCATCACATCTTTAAAAATATTATTTTTTGAATTGATTTTATTTTTTAATTGAAATTTAGATAGAAAAATAATTTTGAAAATAAAATAAAATAATAAATTTTAGGGACAAAACAAAGCTTTAGAATTGAGGTACCACTCATAGGGGTAAGGAGCTACAAGGAGGGTTAACTCTAGTTATCATAAGAAGGACCTTTAATTTATTTACCCCATCGGCACAGAAAAAATCATAGATATAAAGAATGGAGGTGAATGGAGCATAGAAGGCATCTCATTGGCAATGCACTCTGTGCCCATTCCTAACCAGTGGCCAACCAAAATTTATAAACTTATTTAAACTCGAGGGTGTATATAAATTTTGGGTTCGATTGTATACCCTTGAGTTCAGGATTATGATCCGATGAGAGATTTCGGTAATCTCTTATCGAGATTTTCAAGATATTGATATATACCCCAACATATTGTTCTCTATTTAATAGGTATTTTTAATTTGTTCTTAATTTTATTTTATATGTAGTATAGGAGAAAATATACTAAAATCGCAAAATAAAAATAAATTACTCTAAATATTTTATTCAGATTGACCTAAATTCGTAGCGCTCATTACGGCCTTGAACATCAGCCTCCTCATAAATGCACTGCCTAAAATCGCCCGAGTAGGGCTCATAATAAATTCCAGTGGAATCTCTTTGAGCCAATAAATCGGTCATTACTTAAATTGGAATTAAAGGAAATTAAATTTTTTTTAAAGGAAATTAAAAAATTTTTTTGGAGGAAAAAATAAAATTTTTTAGAGGGAAAAAATAGTAAAATTGTCTATGGAGAGAATAAAATCGCGCAAAAATTCAATTTCCATTAACCACACTAATTTAGAAAAAAAATAGTAAGAAAGGAACTCTACTAATTTAAAAGAATGTTTGGGCAAGTTTCTTTTGTTTGCTTTACTCTAGCACTCTCGCAAACTTTCCGACTAATAATTAATGAAAGTTGAAAAAAGGGAAAATAATTTTAAAAATAAAAATATTTATGAAGGGAAAATTTCCTGCTTAAAGTCAAGGTTAAATCCCGAGAAGATAAATCAATTTTAGCAAGTTTAGAAATATCTTTTATGTTAATAAAATATCCCAAATTAAACAGATTTAATAATAATTTAAAGAAATATACAGGATAAGGTAGCTTATTTTGGAAAATTCCCTGATATCCTATCAAACGATAATTTAAACTTGCCTTAAATACAGTAAGCTTTTCCCCTCAGGGGTGGTTGACGGATCCTGGAAAATTGCCTCATCTCCTAATCCAATATGAGAACCGAAAATTTTCGGATATCCAGAATATCTCACGGGTGTCTCACATCCTGTATTTCCGATTGGTACAGAAACTATTGCCTTAAATATGAATCATATACCCTCCTGGATAGGGCTAGTGGATAACTGGGAAATCCCCTAGAGCCTTAAAAATCACCCCGATCCATGGAAACATCTATGATCCGGGGATTCCGGATCCATAATTCTCTTCTTGGAAAAAAATTGAATTAAAAAACAATTTAGTAAAGTATGCACTTTAACGTAAAAAAATAAAATATTTCCGGCCGGTGTGTGTTTTCATCCTTGTATACATTTAAAAATGTTCCTCTTTTCCTGCCAGCCGATTCTATAAAAATGAATGTATTTTTATTAGGGCTGGTTGAGTCCCTCGCTGATCAACCCCTCAATTATTTTGTAATTCTACTCAAAAGGCTCCTTTCCTCGTTTATTTTTTGTTGACTAGGCTTTTTTAAGTGTTATTTTTCTTATTGACAGATGAGAATGTATAAAAATAGTACAAACAAAAAACTGGTTATTTTCTGCGCTTCTCTGTCATATTTTATATTATATTCGTAATGTTTCAATAAATAGGTGTATGATTTGAAAATATAATTTTGAAGGATTAATAATAAGATAAAGATGTATTAAGATTTCAACCATTGATGGGGTGGCTTCGTGAGCTAGCTTCAGGGGGCCTCACATGAACAAAAATTTCCGCAGCCGCAATCCGCAGACCGCAAGTCCAAAAAGCCACGCAATTTACGCAATCCGCAATTGCGGACACCCCTGGATAGCACACTAGTCGGATCCGTTACTTTTTAGGAATCCTGGAAATATGTAAATATACCCCGTATTTTTCTAATTGAATGCAAGGCATTCTATTTTTCAATCATCTCCCAGAGGGGCATTCAAGATCATTATTCCGAATCCTGATCTCTCCTCCCGATCCGATCTCGGTCAATCCAGATCCCCCAGTCGGAATTGGGCCGGGATCGGGATTATTATTCCAAAATCCCAATCGCGATTTTACGTCTGATCCCGACCACCCAAACTCTAGCCTTGATAATGGGTTCCGAATATGACCGTCGGGTTTGCTTGTCTTTTGATATCCTGAACTGAACCGATATATCCTTGGTTTCAGGCTTCTTTCTAATTTCTAAATTAAAATACATATTTTAATAAATCTTTATATATTTTTTTATCAATTGAGAATCAAATAGTAAGACCAATAGCATATATTCATAATTATAAAAGCAATAGGAAATATTATTCTTGATTTTTGATCAATTTTATTTGCCATCTCTCGGCCTCTTAGCTGGCCTATTGTTCTTTTGAGAAAGTGCGCACGAGTGTGGAGCTGTAATTAAATTTATAGATATTATTTGGAATCCCTTTCTTTAATTTCCACCCGAAATTTTCTTTCTAGATTGACCCCAAGTTCAAGCAAAACAAATGGGAATCCGGGATATTTGGGTTTGAAACTAATATTTGGTCAGGCATTGGGTCAAGTGACCGATTTTTGGGTATCGGTTTCTATACCCATCACTATTACACCATGCTCACGAACTTCGAATACGTTCTTAATTATAATTCCCGCCTTCCTAATTACATAGAACCCCATTACCAGAATCAGTTCTCTAATATACTAATGATAATGGGTCTTCAGAAATAGAAGGATTACGGTAGAGTGAGAGAATATTCAAAATACTTGATAAATTTACCTGATTCCTTATTATTCTTGCTGAGTCTCTAAATGAATTTTTCCTTCTTACCCTTTGAATAATTTTTTGCTCGGGTTCGATACAAAAATGTTCTGGAAGTGATCTAAATTAAATTTTGAAAATTTAATCCTGAACAATCCTGAAATAGCTCACGAAGCCACCCCATCAATGGTTGAAATCTTAATACATCTTTATCTTATTATTAATCCTTCAAAATTATATTTTCAAATCATACACCTATTTATTGAAACATTACGAATATAATATAAAATATGACAGAGAAGCGCAGAAAATAACCAGTTTTTTGTTTGTACTATTTTTATACATTCTCATCTGTCAATAAGAAAAATAACACTTAAAAAAGCCTAGTCAACAAAAAATAAACGAGGAAAGGAGCCTTTTGAGTAGAATTACAAAATAATTGAGGGGTTGATCAGCGAGGGACTCAACCAGCCCTAATAAAAATACATTCATTTTTATAGAATCGGCTGGCAGGAAAAGAGGAACATTTTTAAATGTATACAAGGATGAAAACACACACCGGCCGGAAATATTTTATTTTTTTACGTTAAAGTGCATACTTTACTAAATTGTTTTTTAATTCAATTTTTTTCCAAGAAGAGAATTATGGATCCGGAATCCCCGGATCATAGATGTTTCCATGGATCGGGGTGATTTTTAAGGCTCTAGGGGATTTCCCAGTTATCCACTAGCCCTATCCAGGAGGGTATATGATTCATATTTAAGGCAATAGTTTCTGTACCAATCGGAAATACAGGATGTGAGACACCCGTGAGATATTCTGGATATCCGAAAATTTTCGGTTCTCATATTGGATTAGGAGATGAGGCAATTTTCCAGGATCCGTCAACCACCCCTGAGGGGAAAAGCTTACTGTATTTAAGGCAAGTTTAAATTATCGTTTGATAGGATATCAGGGAATTTTCCAAAATAAGCTACCTTATCCTGTATATTTCTTTAAATTATTATTAAATCTGTTTAATTTGGGATATTTTATTAACATAAAAGATATTTCTAAACTTGCTAAAATTGATTTATCTTCTCGGGATTTAACCTTGACTTTAAGCAGGAAATTTTCCCTTCATAAATATTTTTATTTTTAAAATTATTTTCCCTTTTTTCAACTTTCATTAATTATTAGTCGGAAAGTTTGCGAGAGTGCTAGAGTAAAGCAAACAAAAGAAACTTGCCCAAACATTCTTTTAAATTAGTAGAGTTCCTTTCTTACTATTTTTTTTCTAAATTAGTGTGGTTAATGGAAATTGAATTTTTGCGCGATTTTATTCTCTCCATAGACAATTTTACTATTTTTTCCCTCTAAAAAATTTTATTTTTTCCTCCAAAAAAATTTTTTAATTTCCTTTAAAAAAAATTTAATTTCCTTTAATTCCAATTTAAGTAATGACCGATTTATTGGCTCAAAGAGATTCCACTGGAATTTATTATGAGCCCTACTCGGGCGATTTTAGGCAGTGCATTTATGAGGAGGCTGATGTTCAAGGCCGTAATGAGCGCTACGAATTTAGGTCAATCTGAATAAAATATTTAGAGTAATTTATTTTTATTTTGCGATTTTAGTATATTTTCTCCTATACTACATATAAAATAAAATTAAGAACAAATTAAAAATACCTATTAAATAGAGAACAATATGTTGGGGTATATATCAATATCTTGAAAATCTCGATAAGAGATTACCGAAATCTCTCATCGGATCATAATCCTGAACTCAAGGGTATACAATCGAACCCAAAATTTATATACACCCTCGAGTTTAAATAAGTTTATAAATTTTGGTTGGCCACTGGTTAGGAATGGGCACAGAGTGCATTGCCAATGAGATGCCTTCTATGCTCCATTCACCTCCATTCTTTATATCTATGATTTTTTCTGTGCCGATGGGGTAAATAAATTAAAGGTCCTTCTTATGATAACTAGAGTTAACCCTCCTTGTAGCTCCTTACCCCTATGAGTGGTACCTCAATTCTAAAGCTTTGTTTTGTCCCTAAAATTTATTATTTTATTTTATTTTCAAAATTATTTTTCTATCTAAATTTCAATTAAAAATAAAATCAATTCAAAAAATAATATTTTTAAAGATGTGATGCGCATTTGTCTTGTTGTGGTCGGGCGTGTTGCATACCTGCAGCGGCCGCTGCCCCTATACCTTTATGGCTGCTTATTCTCCTATTGCTTCTAGCATTACTTTTACTCCTTGTATGGGAATTTTAATTATTTTTTTAATTAAAAAAAATTTAATTAAATATTAGGCTTTACTCTACCTACTTTACAAATTGTGCTGTGCCAAGCGCAAGGGTGGAGTGAAGGAAACCGGCAAGAGATGTAATATTTTAATTTAAATTTTAGTTTTTTAAATACTAATTTTCATTGTTCAAGTCCTCTAGAACAATTCGAAAATCCCTCTAAAGGTCATTATTTTAAAGGATTACGGTATTCACTCATTCATTTAATTTAATGCACCTTTAACCTTTTTACCCCAAAAGCACTAGTTTTTAATTTAAATTTTAACTAATCTAATTATCATTTTAATCAGTTATTGATAGCATTAGAGAAAGGTCCGAAATTTAGATCTCGAAAAAAAATCTCGGTCACAGAAATTTTCGAGAATCAATCTTCATTCTCACAATCATTTGTTGAGCTTTATCGAGATTTTTCGAAAGCAAAGTTTTTTCTGAAAACGAGATTTTAAGAGATATCAATCCCAATTCTCATACGACACTCCTAGCCTTCTATAATTAACACAAATTTAAAAAAATAACAAGTTAACCTATATGTTGTGAACTTAACCCAAAAATTATTTAGCCTCCACAACCCGTCGTTCGAGAGGAACACGTCCATATGGAGATGGATATCGAGGAGGTGCTGATTATGGGGAAATTGATAGGGATGCTGATAGAGATCGATTCTTCCGGTTATTCTAACATTGTTTTGAAAATTTAAATGAGATATTAAAGTGATCGAGTTAGCTATGCTGAAATGCCTAATGGAGGACGGAAGACTGAGGAGGTGAGAACCGGTGAAAGTGGACAGGTAAGTTGATATGCTTGTGATTTAACTATAAGATACCCCAACTAAAGGTGTTCACAAGTTAATTAATGTTTTAAATTAGTTGGTCAACAAGGTCGGGGAAGGTGCATAACCGTACATTAAGATAGACTGGGGACCCTGTCGTCTACAAAATAAATTCCTAATTTCGATGATCGGCAATTCCAGAGGAAATTTAGTTCCCAATTTCAGGAATCGTGAATTCCCTTCCCAGAAAATTTTCGGAAATTCAGGATCTTAGGGAAACTGGGTTCACGATCTTCGGGAAATGGAACGACAATTTCTTGTGCAAATAAGAAGTCTGGGATCTGGGATATGAATTATCAGTCAAAGGGAGGTATCTTATAGTAGACTGACAGTAATAGAATTATTATAATGAATAATTTTGAGAGAATATTTTTAACAAAAAATTTAGCGTGGTGGACCTTTCCGACGATCCTTCCATGAGGAGGAAACTTTTGAGGAGGAATTCCACGAAGAAATCGAGCAGGTTGAAAAAACTGGCGGAGAACGGCGAGGAAGCCTGGATTCTCGAAGAATTTGACTTTAAAAATATTTTTTAATTTTTATTTTTTTTCTAATCAACCCTGTTTTCCTCTAATATTTTCTCTAAACTGCCAACAAAGCACTTGCCATTTTCTTCGATTTTTAATTCACTTTTGACTTGCCGTTTTTAAATAATACTTGCCGATTTAGATTTTTCAAACTTTTATTTTGTTCACTAATTTGTTCATTAGCTTTCGAAAAATCTCGTTAGCTTTCGAAAAATCTCTCTTTGCTTTCGAAAAATCTCGATAAAGCTCAACAAATGATTGTGAGAATGAAGATTGATTCTCGAAAATTTCTGTGACCGAGATTTTTTTTCGAGATCTAAATTTCGGACCTTTCTCTAATGCTATCAATAACTGATTAAAATGATAATTAGATTAGTTAAAATTTAAATTAAAAACTAGTGCTTTTGGGGTAAAAAGGTTAAAGGTGCATTAAATTAAATGAATGAGTGAATACCGTAATCCTTTAAAATAATGACCTTTAGAGGGATTTTCGAATTGTTCTAGAGGACTTGAACAATGAAAATTAGTATTTAAAAAACTAAAATTTAAATTAAAATATTACATCTCTTGCCGGTTTCCTTCACTCCACCCTTGCGCTTGGCACAGCACAATTTGTAAAGTAGGTAGAGTAAAGCCTAATATTTAATTAAATTTTTTTTAATTAAAAAAATAATTAAAATTCCCATACAAGGAGTAAAAGTAATGCTAGAAGCAATAGGAGAATAAGCAGCCATAAAGGTATAGGGGCAGCGGCCGCTGCAGGTATGCAACACGCCCGACCACAACAAGACAAATGCGCATCACATCTTTAAAAATATTATTTTTTGAATTGATTTTATTTTTTAATTGAAATTTAGATATAAAAATAATTTTGAAAATAAAATAAAATAATAAATTTTAGGGACAAAACAAAGCTTTAGAATTGAGGTACCACTCATAGGGGTAAGGAGCTACAAGGAGGGTTAACTCTAGTTATCATAAGAAGGACCTTTAATTTATTTACCCCATCGGCACAGAAAAAATCATAGATATAAAGAATGGAGGTGAATGGAGCATAGAAGGCATCTCATTGGCAATGCACTCTGTGCCCATTCCTAACCAGTGGCCAACCAAAATTTATAAACTTATTTAAACTCGAGGGTGTATATAAATTTTGGGTTCGATTGTATACCCTTGAGTTCAGGATTATGATCCGATGAGAGATTTCGGTAATCTCTTATCGAGATTTTCAAGATATTGATATATACCCCAACATATTGTTCTCTATTTAATAGGTATTTTTAATTTGTTCTTAATTTTATTTTATATGTAGTATAGGAGAAAATATACTAAAATCGCAAAATAAAAATAAATTACTCTAAATATTTTATTCAGATTGACCTAAATTCGTAGCGCTCATTACGGCCTTGAACATCAGCCTCCTCATAAATGCACTGCCTAAAATCGCCCGAGTAGGGCTCATAATAAATTCCAGTGGAATCTCTTTGAGCCAATAAATCGGTCATTACTTAAATTGGAATTAAAGGAAATTAAATTTTTTTTAAAGGAAATTAAAAAATTTTTTTGGAGGAAAAAATAAAATTTTTTAGAGGGAAAAAATAGTAAAATTGTCTATGGAGAGAATAAAATCGCGCAAAAATTCAATTTCCATTAACCACACTAATTTAGAAAAAAAATAGTAAGAAAGGAACTCTACTAATTTAAAAGAATGTTTGGGCAAGTTTCTTTTGTTTGCTTTACTCTAGCACTCTCGCAAACTTTCCGACTAATAATTAATGAAAGTTGAAAAAAGGGAAAATAATTTTAAAAATAAAAATATTTATGAAGGGAAAATTTCCTGCTTAAAGTCAAGGTTAAATCCCGAGAAGATAAATCAATTTTAGCAAGTTTAGAAATATCTTTTATGTTAATAAAATATCCCAAATTAAACAGATTTAATAATAATTTAAAGAAATATACAGGATAAGGTAGCTTATTTTGGAAAATTCCCTGATATCCTATCAAACGATAATTTAAACTTGCCTTAAATACAGTAAGCTTTTCCCCTCAGGGGTGGTTGACGGATCCTGGAAAATTGCCTCATCTCCTAATCCAATATGAGAACCGAAAATTTTCGGATATCCAGAATATCTCACGGGTGTCTCACATCCTGTATTTCCGATTGGTACAGAAACTATTGCCTTAAATATGAATCATATACCCTCCTGGATAGGGCTAGTGGATAACTGGGAAATCCCCTAGAGCCTTAAAAATCACCCCGATCCATGGAAACATCTATGATCCGGGGATTCCGGATCCATAATTCTCTTCTTGGAAAAAAATTGAATTAAAAAACAATTTAGTAAAGTATGCACTTTAACGTAAAAAAATAAAATATTTCCGGCCGGTGTGTGTTTTCATCCTTGTATACATTTAAAAATGTTCCTCTTTTCCTGCCAGCCGATTCTATAAAAATGAATGTATTTTTATTAGGGCTGGTTGAGTCCCTCGCTGATCAACCCCTCAATTATTTTGTAATTCTACTCAAAAGGCTCCTTTCCTCGTTTATTTTTTGTTGACTAGGCTTTTTTAAGTGTTATTTTTCTTATTGACAGATGAGAATGTATAAAAATAGTACAAACAAAAAACTGGTTATTTTCTGCGCTTCTCTGTCATATTTTATATTATATTCGTAATGTTTCAATAAATAGGTGTATGATTTGAAAATATAATTTTGAAGGATTAATAATAAGATAAAGATGTATTAAGATTTCAACCATTGATGGGGTGGCTTCGTGAGCTAGCTTCAGGGGGCCTCACATGAACAAAAATTTCCGCAGCCGCAATCCGCAGACCGCAAGTCCAAAAAGCCACGCAATTTACGCAATCCGCAATTGCGGACACCCCTGGATAGCACACTAGTCGGATCCGTTACTTTTTAGGAATCCTGGAAATATGTAAATATACCCCGTATTTTTCTAATTGAATGCAAGGCATTCTATTTTTCAATCATCTCCCAGAGGGGCATTCAAGATCATTATTCCGAATCCTGATCTCTCCTCCCGATCCGATCTCGGTCAATCCAGATCCCCCAGTCGGAATTGGGCCGGGATCGGGATTATTATTCCAAAATCCCAATCGCGATTTTACGTCTGATCCCGACCACCCAAACTCTAGCCTTGATAATGGGTTCCGAATATGACCGTCGGGTTTGCTTGTCTTTTGATATCCTGAACTGAACCGATATATCCTTGGTTTCAGGCTTCTTTCTAATTTCTAAATTAAAATACATATTTTAATAAATCTTTATATATTTTTTTATCAATTGAGAATCAAATAGTAAGACCAATAGCATATATTCATAATTATAAAAGCAATAGGAAATATTATTCTTGATTTTTGATCAATTTTATTTGCCATCTCTCGGCCTCTTAGCTGGCCTATTGTTCTTTTGAGAAAGTGCGCACGAGTGTGGAGCTGTAATTAAATTTATAGATATTATTTGGAATCCCTTTCTTTAATTTCCACCCGAAATTTTCTTTCTAGATTGACCCCAAGTTCAAGCAAAACAAATGGGAATCCGGGATATTTGGGTTTGAAACTAATATTTGGTCAGGCATTGGGTCAAGTGACCGATTTTTGGGTATCGGTTTCTATACCCATCACTATTACACCATGCTCACGAACTTCGAATACGTTCTTAATTATAATTCCCGCCTTCCTAATTACATAGAACCCCATTACCAGAATCAGTTCTCTAATATACTAATGATAATGGGTCTTCAGAAATAGAAGGATTACGGTAGAGTGAGAGAATATTCAAAATACTTGATAAATTTACCTGATTCCTTATTATTCTTGCTGAGTCTCTAAATGAATTTTTCCTTCTTACCCTTTGAATAATTTTTTGCTCGGGTTCGATACAAAAATGTTCTGGAAGTGATCTAAATTAAATTTTGAAAATTTAATCCTGAACAATCCTGAAATAGCTCACGAAGCCACCCCATCAATGGTTGAAATCTTAATACATCTTTATCTTATTATTAATCCTTCAAAATTATATTTTCAAATCATACACCTATTTATTGAAACATTACGAATATAATATAAAATATGACAGAGAAGCGCAGAAAATAACCAGTTTTTTGTTTGTACTATTTTTATACATTCTCATCTGTCAATAAGAAAAATAACACTTAAAAAAGCCTAGTCAACAAAAAATAAACGAGGAAAGGAGCCTTTTGAGTAGAATTACAAAATAATTGAGGGGTTGATCAGCGAGGGACTCAACCAGCCCTAATAAAAATACATTCATTTTTATAGAATCGGCTGGCAGGAAAAGAGGAACATTTTTAAATGTATACAAGGATGAAAACACACACCGGCCGGAAATATTTTATTTTTTTACGTTAAAGTGCATACTTTACTAAATTGTTTTTTAATTCAATTTTTTTCCAAGAAGAGAATTATGGATCCGGAATCCCCGGATCATAGATGTTTCCATGGATCGGGGTGATTTTTAAGGCTCTAGGGGATTTCCCAGTTATCCACTAGCCCTATCCAGGAGGGTATATGATTCATATTTAAGGCAATAGTTTCTGTACCAATCGGAAATACAGGATGTGAGACACCCGTGAGATATTCTGGATATCCGAAAATTTTCGGTTCTCATATTGGATTAGGAGATGAGGCAATTTTCCAGGATCCGTCAACCACCCCTGAGGGGAAAAGCTTACTGTATTTAAGGCAAGTTTAAATTATCGTTTGATAGGATATCAGGGAATTTTCCAAAATAAGCTACCTTATCCTGTATATTTCTTTAAATTATTATTAAATCTGTTTAATTTGGGATATTTTATTAACATAAAAGATATTTCTAAACTTGCTAAAATTGATTTATCTTCTCGGGATTTAACCTTGACTTTAAGCAGGAAATTTTCCCTTCATAAATATTTTTATTTTTAAAATTATTTTCCCTTTTTTCAACTTTCATTAATTATTAGTCGGAAAGTTTGCGAGAGTGCTAGAGTAAAGCAAACAAAAGAAACTTGCCCAAACATTCTTTTAAATTAGTAGAGTTCCTTTCTTACTATTTTTTTTCTAAATTAGTGTGGTTAATGGAAATTGAATTTTTGCGCGATTTTATTCTCTCCATAGACAATTTTACTATTTTTTCCCTCTAAAAAATTTTATTTTTTCCTCCAAAAAAATTTTTTAATTTCCTTTAAAAAAAATTTAATTTCCTTTAATTCCAATTTAAGTAATGACCGATTTATTGGCTCAAAGAGATTCCACTGGAATTTATTATGAGCCCTACTCGGGCGATTTTAGGCAGTGCATTTATGAGGAGGCTGATGTTCAAGGCCGTAATGAGCGCTACGAATTTAGGTCAATCTGAATAAAATATTTAGAGTAATTTATTTTTATTTTGCGATTTTAGTATATTTTCTCCTATACTACATATAAAATAAAATTAAGAACAAATTAAAAATACCTATTAAATAGAGAACAATATGTTGGGGTATATCAATATCTTGAAAATCTCGATAAGAGATTACCGAAATCTCTCATCGGATCATAATCCTGAACTCAAGGGTATACAATCGAACCCAAAATTTATATACACCCTCGAGTTTAAATAAGTTTATAAATTTTGGTTGGCCACTGGTTAGGAATGGGCACAGAGTGCATTGCCAATGAGATGCCTTCTATGCTCCATTCACCTCCATTCTTTATATCTATGATTTTTTCTGTGCCGATGGGGTAAATAAATTAAAGGTCCTTCTTATGATAACTAGAGTTAACCCTCCTTGTAGCTCCTTACCCCTATGAGTGGTACCTCAATTCTAAAGCTTTGTTTTGTCCCTAAAATTTATTATTTTATTTTATTTTCAAAATTATTTTTCTATCTAAATTTCAATTAAAAAATAAAATCAATTCAAAAAATAATATTTTTAAAGATGTGATGCGCATTTGTCTTGTTGTGGTCGGGCGTGTTGCATACCTGCAGCGGCCGCTGCCCCTATACCTTTATGGCTGCTTATTCTCCTATTGCTTCTAGCATTACTTTTACTCCTTGTATGGGAATTTTAATTATTTTTTTAATTAAAAAAAATTTAATTAAATATTAGGCTTTACTCTACCTACTTTACAAATTGTGCTGTGCCAAGCGCAAGGGTGGAGTGAAGGAAACCGGCAAGAGATGTAATATTTTAATTTAAATTTTAGTTTTTTAAATACTAATTTTCATTGTTCAAGTCCTCTAGAACAATTCGAAAATCCCTCTAAAGGTCATTATTTTAAAGGATTACGGTATTCACTCATTCATTTAATTTAATGCACCTTTAACCTTTTTACCCCAAAAGCACTAGTTTTTAATTTAAATTTTAACTAATCTAATTATCATTTTAATCAGTTATTGATAGCATTAGAGAAAGGTCCGAAATTTAGATCTCGAAAAAAAATCTCGGTCACAGAAATTTTCGAGAATCAATCTTCATTCTCACAATCATTTGTTGAGCTTTATCGAGATTTTTCGAAAGCAAAGTTTTTTCTGAAAACGAGATTTTAAGAGATATCAATCCCAATTCTCATACGACACTCCTAGCCTTCTATAATTAACACAAATTTAAAAAAATAACAAGTTAACCTATATGTTGTGAACTTAACCCAAAAATTATTTAGCCTCCACAACCCGTCGTTCGAGAGGAACACGTCCATATGGAGATGGATATCGAGGAGGTGCTGATTATGGGGAAATTGATAGGGATGCTGATAGAGATCGATTCTTCCGGTTATTCTAACATTGTTTTGAAAATTTAAATGAGATATTAAAGTGATCGAGTTAGCTATGCTGAAATGCCTAATGGAGGACGGAAGACTGAGGAGGTGAGAACCGGTGAAAGTGGACAGGTAAGTTGATATGCTTGTGATTTAACTATAAGATACCCCAACTAAAGGTGTTCACAAGTTAATTAATGTTTTAAATTAGTTGGTCAACAAGGTCGGGGAAGGTGCATAACCGTACATTAAGATAGACTGGGGACCCTGTCGTCTACAAAATAAATTCCTAATTTCGATGATCGGCAATTCCAGAGGAAATTTAGTTCCCAATTTCAGGAATCGTGAATTCCCTTCCCAGAAAATTTTCGGAAATTCAGGATCTTAGGGAAACTGGGTTCACGATCTTCGGGAAATGGAACGACAATTTCTTGTGCAAATAAGAAGTCTGGGATCTGGGATATGAATTATCAGTCAAAGGGAGGTATCTTATAGTAGACTGACAGTAATAGAATTATTATAATGAATAATTTTGAGAGAATATTTTTAACAAAAAATTTAGCGTGGTGGACCTTTCCGACGATCCTTCCATGAGGAGGAAACTTTTGAGGAGGAATTCCACGAAGAAATCGAGCAGGTTGAAAAAACTGGCGGAGAACGGCGAGGAAGCCTGGATTCTCGAAGAATTTGACTTTAAAAATATTTTTTAATTTTTATTTTTTTTCTAATCAACCCTGTTTTCCTCTAATATTTTCTCTAAACTGCCAACAAAGCACTTGCCATTTTCTTCGATTTTTAATTCACTTTTGACTTGCCGTTTTTAAATAATACTTGCCGATTTAGATTTTTCAAACTTTTATTTTGTTCACTAATTTGTTCATTAGTCTTTTATTTTTCCTTTTTATCACATTATCTCATTCACTTCACTGATAAAAAATAATACTTACTTTCTAAACTTTAATTTAACAAATATAAGGTGTGAAACATAAAATTACAGTAGATTGATTCAATATTAGACCGTTTATTTTGATTTACCCCCTTAGAGGCTACAGTATTCGACTAAACTTCAGCCCTGTGGGTGTCGAATGGATGCTCTAGCTAAAGCTGGGATTCATTAATACTCCCTTAGAGGCTACAGTATTCGACTATCCTTCAGACCGTGGGTACCGAATTGAGGCTCTAGCTAAAGCTGGGATTTATTAAAACTTTTGCCAACTACCCGCAACTATTTTATAGTTAAGTAATATTATCCAGAGACTATCCGCTAAAACATGTAGTAACCATCTTTCAATTATAAAAGATTATTGGTTTCATTCTGGGTTTTACAATACTCCCGTTCATCACTCCCCCTCTCTCTCCTGTTATAAGACTCCCCTTTAATGAAAACTCGCTAATAAAGGACAGCTTAGTTGAACTCGTAAGAAAATTCATAGAAGGTACAAAACTTAGCAAAATTTAAGAGTGTCAGCTACTATGACATAAATCTGGAAGTTACTTTTTAAAAGAATTATTATTATTAAGCCCCTCGCCCACAACCAATAATTGAAGAAAACTAAAATTAAAATTAATAAAATTTTATGGAAAAATTTTTATGAATTTTAAAATTAATTTATAAATAAATTCAATTAAAAGATAACTTCAGCTTCAAAGGATAGACCATTTATAGACATAAATTACAATATATTTTTATTTTAAATATATACTGATCATTAAAGTAAAACTGCAGCAAGTAACATTTTAAAATAAATTTCACAAAATAATAAATATTAAAATCAGAATAAAAATGGATATAAAATTTGAAATAATATTTAATCTAACATCCCAGCAACGCCACAAACTCATCTTAAATCGGCATATTAAATAAATAATATTTTAAAATTAATTTTTAAATAAATTCAATTATACAGATAACATTAATAATTAAACCAAAATAATATTAAAAATTTATTTATAAATGATTCCGTTAAAATAAATCTAAACATACTACAAGTAACATTTTAAAATAAATTTCCCAATAATAAATATTAAAATCAGAATAAAAATTAAATATAAAATTTGAAATAACCACCACAACTTACACCTCCTATTCATCTTAATCTTCATCAATTTATTAAAGTATAAAATTAATTTACCAAATTTTCAAATAAAAAATATTCTAAATTTTAAATAAAAATAAAATTAAATTTACAATTAATTACCTATGTTATATTTACAATTAATTAAAATTATTTTACAAGACATAATTTATATAATTTGGCTATTGAATGAATAGAAAAATTTTTAAATACAATTCCTTCACCGACCCAGTCATGGTTAAACTCAAACGCATTTTATCAAATTAAAATTGATATACAAAGAAATATGATAAGCGTTTCAACAAAATTTAAATTATTAAGTTTTATAAAAAATAAAATCTCAAAATAAAATTACCATTAATTAAATATTGATAATAAAATAAAATTGACAATATAGTAGTTACTGTATAAAGATATAAAATATATAAAAATTTAAAAATAAATCTTCCGACTCAGTAAACAAGACTTGAGTTTTCTGCGTATTATCAAAATAAATATTATGAAAAATAAAAATAATTTTTGAGATAAATCCATTTTAGATATAAATGCTGCTGCATAAAACAAAGGGTTATAGCATTAAAATATAATTGTACTATTCTCTATTTATCTAAAATAATAATCGTTAAAATTAATTTACAAATTAAACCTTAAATAAATAAAATTTAACATTAAAAATTATTAATGAAAATTATTTTGTAAATTTTAAATTGAAGAAAAACATCAAGAAAAGAACAACGTCACAGAAACATTTTATTTAAAAATTAATTAAATGTCACAAAAAAATCTATTCAAAGAATAAAATTAATTTTAAATATAATTATTTATACATTATCAAGTAATTTTTAAACAAAATTAAGAAAATAAAAAAAATATGCGGATCAAGAAAATAATAATCTACTTAATGATAATTATTTAATTATTATGATTTTATTAATTTATTATATTACACGCTTATTAACAAATAAATTAACAAATACTAGCTTACTAAATAATAAATTTGTTACTCGGATTTATTCTCAAGATATGTTTTACGATGCCACAACTATTAATGTATTTGACAAAAATTAAAATAATACTCAGGAACTCTTTTGATTTAAGAATAAAATTATAAGTTAAAAAAGTAAATAATTTTAATAACAAATTATAAATACTGCTTTTTAAATTAATATAATAAATATCAATTGTTATCTTTTAATTTTTACTATTAAGGTTGTCGGAAAAAGACCGGATATCAGGATCCGAAAAAAAGAAATTTTCGGTTCGGATACCAAATCCCGATATCCTAAGGTTTCCAACTATACGACAACCTTAATCGCTACAACAGTATATTAAATAATGTATTTATTGTCATTTAATATTATTCAAAATAAGGATTAAATAGAGTTAGATTATCACAAATTTTATCATTACCACAATTTAAAAACCCAATTTTAAATATTGAAATAAAATTTTATAAACCCAATTTAATATAATTATATTCCCATTCTTCTCAATTAATTCAGCAAGGTTTATTATTAGCTTTCTTCGCTTTGAGCATTGCTTTAGGATCATGACAAACAAGTTTTCCCGTGCCACCCACATATGTAGGGCTGCATTGACAAACACCTTTTTTAAAAGTAGTGGTAGCTATAAGATAAAATTATATGTCTTTTAATCAAAGTCCCAAAAATTACTATAAAGAGGCGAAGTTTCTGTTCCAGGATCCGAACATTCGTGTGAAACAAATTCACATAGTTTGACTTGGCCATTTTTACAGTCTGAAATGAACGGAAATCTTATTATCTTATAGATATTTAAATATACACTGAAGATTTAGAATTTTTTGAAATAATATTTCATTCTTATCCCCATCAAAATTAAAGTACCGTAAATATCCTAATTGTTGTGGATTATAACAAGGCTTTAATTAAGGTTCTGCCCGTCAGGGTTCTGCCCGTCTTTTCTTCACGAAAAAGAAGAAAAGATGGTATTGAGATCTTATCGGCCAATCTTACATTAATAATTTTAATATATAATGTTTTATGCTTTTCCCAGCTTTTAACTTTTACACTTCCATATACATATTTTTTAAATAAAATAAAAATCTTTCTTTTAAAATAAATAAAATTATTTTATAATAATTAATAATAGAGTAAGGTAGAGGTTTAAATCGCCCAGTCTACGGCCCTTTTAAATCTTTAAATTAAAATGAATTGTTCAACTTTCAATACTAATATAAGCCCTGGGCTTATATTTTTCAATAACCCCCATCGGGCGGACTTCTAATAAGGCATGGGCTTCTATTAGGGCATGGGCTTCTATTAGGATATTTACGGTAAATATAAAAATTTCTTACTTATATCACAACCAGCATCCACATTCACAAAGAATGTCAAGTGAAGCAAAAATATGATTGCGACGAAACTCATGTTTAAATTTAAATTTTTCTTGTAAAGCTTAAATAATTCATATTTATTCAAGAATATTAACCCAATTTGTCTCAAAACCTTTAGAATTGAAAATCGGTCCCTATAAGCATTTCACTTCCCATAATACTTAAGGGAAGTATTGGGCCTATTTGGTCCCAAGTTACCTAGCAGCATTTATGAAGCTTAGGCGGGAATCAAACGATCTAAAAGGATAAAAGAGAAAGCTTAGTCCTATAAGCGGTGAGCGAAATCCCTAGCAATAACTACGATGAGGTCGCAGGTCAATCCTGCCCGGTAGCTAAACTTATATTAGCCATACCCCTTATCTGGAATATTACCTCTAATATTTATTAAATAGTAGAGGTTTATCGAACTCATTTGTGGCAATAAAAATTTTAATAACAAAAATCTGGCGTAAGACAGCTAGCTTAGCTAGTCTTTATAAATATAAAGTGAATTGCGTCAATCTCTTTTGTGAGAGAAATTTTTATTTTTTATTACCAGCTGTATATATTTTAAAAATAGAAAACTTAGCTATCTCTAAAACTTTGTATCTTTCTATAATTTTTTATAATAAATTTTTTATTGAATGCGAAAAATCAAGTATAAACAATAATTAAATTTTAAATATTCCTTTTATGGAATAAAATATTTTATTTGGCAATATCTCCAAAAAACTTCCAAAATCGTGCTAGAAATCAGTTAGAATTTTATTTAAAAAAATTAATTTTATATTCATAAATCAATTTTAAAATTAAATTTTATTAGAAATATTCGCGTTTACCGTATTTTCTCGATTAATTCCCCTGGGGAATTATTTTTTCAACCCAACTCTAGCTTGGGGAATTAAATAGAGGGGGAATTATTCACGTTATGGCATTTGAACGTGCAGTAGGGTATTTGGGGGTGTGGAATTATTGTTTCAACCCAACTCTAGCATGGGGAATTAATCGAGAGAGGGAATTATTCGAGAGGGGGGAATTAATCAGGAGAGGGGGAATTAATCGAGAAAATACGGTAATTGTTATTTTTTGCAGGCCAACTCCCTTAACGTTAAATTAAATCGCTTAATTGCCTTATAAAATTTCTTAGCTTTGAGACCCTATTCAAATCGAGCTTAGAATGATATGATGCCCAGAGAGGATTTAACAGACAATCAGTGCTTCCATTAATGTCCTTATTATATACGATATTCATGCTGTGGAAAAATTCATTGGATGGGATATGGAATTGAACCATCCTGGAATGAGCCCAGACCGAAGCACAACCGACTGTCCAACCCGATGATGGGTTATTTATTTTCATTTATATTCTTTCTGCAAGTGCGGACACAACAGTAATAAACTCGTATGACTAAAATAAATACAATTTTTTGACAGATTTATCCATTGAAAATATAAAAGATAACTGAAAAATATCTAAAATTATGCCGAAATATAAAGTTTAAAATCAAATTATAATAGTCTATCTATGACTGGATATTCCTTAATGATGAATAAATTGTATGTATTCAGCAATGTGAGGTAGCTAAAATTAAGAGGCTATCGCTTAGGCAGGTCCCCCACCCCTAATTCAAGTAGCCAAACAAATATTAGAAATCGTCTATAATGCCGTCTTGCGTTTTGCGGAAAAAATAATATTCAAAATAAGGAGAGACAAAATCGCGTCTCCTTAATTTCAATGCTATTTTCTTCCGCAAAACGCTTTTTATGTAAGCACGTCATTTAGCGGAGTGTAGCTAAAACTAAAGGTCCGTCTGTATTTCTGATTTAATGGGACCTCAAAGAGGAATTTTTAAAAAGTTGAATTTATAAGGATATACTCAAGGTTATAGTCCTCATCTAAGGATAAAAACTAGCACTCGGGATCTCCAGATAAAAAGAAACCTAATCGCCCAAATAAAATAAGTTCGACATCTAAATATAGAGAAAGAAAATTTGAAAATTTAAAGAGTTGACAGATTTTTTTGTTTAACAGCCAATCTAACTAATGCTTCTTGCTTTCTTTCATGTCTCTCAATCAGTTAAAAATAACTGGGGTATTGTAAGCAGCGTCATTGCTAAAAATTTAAAATTTCAATAATACATTTACATACCTAAATAGAAGGGACAGAGAATTTTAATGATATCAAGAGGTTCGTTATAACGGGCACTTTATGAGGAAATCTTGGCCAAGAGAAGCTAAGATCCAATGACCGATCTCGTCAGATCGGTCTCGTTAAATCGGTATTTTATGGATAGCCCTTCCCCTTTAGTTTGAGTATCAGCTAATCTCTCCTTTGGGCATTTTATTTTCCTCAAGCAATCGACAACAAGTGTTGTTGCTTGCCCAAAATTTTAGTCGATAAAAATAATTTTAATTCAAAACTACCGATACCGTTATGTAATCCACTTCATTCTAATGGGAATGACATTTTGGGAAAATGGGAATATGTTAAGTGGGAATGATATTTTTTTAAGTAGGAGATATATCCTAAATGGGAATAATATTTTAAGAACCTGGCAAGTTGTTTCAATAACGAGGAATGTGTTCTAAAATAACGAGGAATGTGTTCTAAAATAACGAGGAATGTGTTCTAAAATAACGAGGAATGTGTTCTAAAATAACGAGGAATGTGTTCTAAAATAACGAGGAATGTGTTCTAAAATAACGAGGAATGTGTTCTAAAATAACGAGGAATGTGTTCTAAAATAACGAGGAATGTGTTCTTGTTTCGACTGGACCAGTCTCATTTCGTAAAAAAGTCTTACGACGGAAAGAGGAGTAATTAGAAGTCTAAAAGAAATATAAAAATATTTAATTTCCATTTAATCATACATTTAAATCTTTTAGATTTTGCCCCTTTATTATTTATTATTTTATATTATTCATTTCCGTTTCCTTAAGATTTCCATAAAAACTTAGGATTTATCTTTCTTTACATTATTAAACTCTAGCAGCGACTTTCGATCGCCACCAGCCTAATATAATTGTAATAATATTGCAAGAACGAGGTGAGAGTTCTGATAATGAAAGACTTGGCAGCCAAAAAAACAGACATAACTAATTAAATTTTAAAATAATTAAAACTATACGATTAAATATTAAAAAATAAAACAAAATTTTTTTGACAGATTTATGCATTGAAAATAAAACAGATAACCGAATAAATAAAAAATTATGCCGAAATAAAAATTTTAACTTGAAAAAGTTGTCGAATCCTTTCAAATTTTAAATCATTACATCCCATGAAGGTTACTTTAAAACAAAAATTGACTTAATATCATCTTTTCAAATTCTATATAATCCAAAAGCTTAACAATTAACCATTCCCTTATCTCCAGAAAATGTCGGAAGAGGACGATCAAATTACCTCCCTTCACCTAATTTTTCTTTACATCCATTCTGCTTTATTTTTTATATGATCGGATTTCTGATCCGTATTTGGATCCTAAATGTGGATATCCGTTCATTGTTTTGAGTAATCTATGTTTTAGAATGTCAGACACTTCCTCAACGCTGCTCAACTCCCCACCTTAACTATTCTATTTTTTAGAATGTCAGATCCTCAACGTTACTCAGTTCTTTGAGAGTAGATCGAAAATAGAGCGAATACGGTGCTATGAAAACAGAAAAATATAAAGGAAAATTGTGCAAGATGGGGGAGAGTTACTGTTCTCAAAAATTAATTTCGGCACCTAAAAATATAGAAAGAAAATTTGAAATTTAAAGGAGAGAGGTTTTTTGTTTAGCAGCAAATCTAACTAATGTTTTGCTGTTTCTTGTAGTCAGTCAAATAAGTCTTCTAATAAGTCAGTTCCAGACTTAGAAGTAACTTTTGTTTGTTCATTTCCTCATTGCTAAAATTTAAATTATATTAAGCCAGATGAATCTAGATACATCAAACTCGAAGGGTAAGAAAAAACGGGGCTCTATCGAAAGGTCTGTTAAATCGAGAGCCATCGAGAGTCATTTCTAAGGGACTTGATCAACCCAGAAGGTCTTCTCGAATGTTCCGATCACATCTTCTTCCCTTGTATCCTATAACAACTGGAAAAGGGCCCATCGCTTCGGCGCATAGTTATAAGAAGAAAGTATTTTACTATTGTAATTTGATAAAGAATCTATTTAAGACGCTCAAAACTTACATGGACGTTAAATAGAGGTTCAAAGACAGGGTTTTTTTGTTTCTGAACAAAAAACCTCTCTCCTTTAAATTTCAAATTTTCTTTCTATATTTTTAGGTGCCGAAATTAATTTTTGAGAACAGTAACTCTCCCCCATCTTGCACAATTTTCCTTTATATTTTTCTGTTTTCATAGCACCGTATTCGCTCTATTTTCGATCTACTCTCAAAGAACTGAGTAACGTTGAGGATCTGACATTCTAAAAAATAGAATAGTTAAGGTGGGGAGTTGAGCAGCGTTGAGGAAGTGTCTGACATTCTAAAACATAGATTACTCAAAACAATGAACGGATATCCACATTTAGGATCCAAATACGGATCAGAAATCCGATCATATAAAAAATAAAGCAGAATGGATGTAAAGAAAAATTAGGTGAAGGGAGGTAATTTGATCGTCCTCTTCCGACATTTTCTGGAGATAAGGGAATGGTTAATTGTTAAGCTTTTGGATTATATAGAATTTGAAAAGATGATATTAAGTCAATTTTTGTTTTAAAGTAACCTTCATGGGATGTAATGATTTAAAATTTGAAAGGATTCGACAACTTTTTCAAGTTAAAATTTTTATTTCGGCATAATTTTTTATTTATTCGGTTATCTGTTTTATTTTCAATGCATAAATCTGTCAAAAAAATTTTGTTTTATTTTTTAATATTTAATCGTATAGTTTTAATTATTTTAAAATTTAATTAGTTATGTCTGTTTTTTTGGCTGCCAAGTCTTTCATTATCAGAACTCTCACCTCGTTCTTGCAATATTATTACAATTATATTAGGCTGGTGGCGATCGAAAGTCGCTGCTAGAGTTTAATAATGTAAAGAAAGATAAATCCTAAGTTTTTATGGAAATCTTAAGGAAACGGAAATGAATAATATAAAATAATAAATAATAAAGGGGCAAAATCTAAAAGATTTAAATGTATGATTAAATGGAAATTAAATATTTTTATATTTCTTTTAGACTTCTAATTACTCCTCTTTCCGTCGTAAGACTTTTTTACGAAATGAGACTGGTCCAGTCGAAACAAGAACACATTCCTCGTTATTTTAGAACACATTCCTCGTTATTTTAGAACACATTCCTCGTTATTTTAGAACACATTCCTCGTTATTTTAGAACACATTCCTCGTTATTTTAGAACACATTCCTCGTTATTTTAGAACACATTCCTCGTTATTTTAGAACACATTCCTCGTTATTGAAACAACTTGCCAGGTTCTTAAAATATTATTCCCATTTAGGATATATCTCCTACTTAAAAAAATATCATTCCCACTTAACATATTCCCATTTTCCCAAAATGTCATTCCCATTAGAATGAAGTGGATTACATAACGGTATCGGTAGTTTTGAATTAAAATTATTTTTATCGACTAAAATTTTGGGCAAGCAACAACACTTGTTGTCGATTGCTTGAGGAAAATAAAATGCCCAAAGGAGAGATTAGCTGATACTCAAACTAAAGGGGAAGGGCTATCCATAAAATACCGATTTAACGAGACCGATCTGACGAGATCGGTCATTGGATCTTAGCTTCTCTTGGCCAAGATTTCCTCATAAAGTGCCCGTTATAACGAACCTCTTGATATCATTAAAATTCTCTGTCCCTTCTATTTAGGTATGTAAATGTATTATTGAAATTTTAAATTTTTAGCAATGACGCTGCTTACAATACCCCAGTTATTTTTAACTGATTGAGAGACATGAAAGAAAGCAAGAAGCATTAGTTAGATTGGCTGTTAAACAAAAAAATCTGTCAACTCTTTAAATTTTCAAATTTTCTTTCTCTATATTTAGATGTCGAACTTATTTTATTTGGGCGATTAGGTTTCTTTTTATCTGGAGATCCCGAGTGCTAGTTTTTATCCTTAGATGAGGACTATAACCTTGAGTATATCCTTATAAATTCAACTTTTTAAAAATTCCTCTTTGAGGTCCCATTAAATCAGAAATACAGACGGACCTTTAGTTTTAGCTACACTCCGCTAAATGACGTGCTTACATAAAAAGCGTTTTGCGGAAGAAAATAGCATTGAAATTAAGGAGACGCGATTTTGTCTCTCCTTATTTTGAATATTATTTTTTCCGCAAAACGCAAGACGGCATTATAGACGATTTCTAATATTTGTTTGGCTACTTGAATTAGGGGTGGGGGACCTGCCTAAGCGATAGCCTCTTAATTTTAGCTACCTCACATTGCTGAATACATACAATTTATTCATCATTAAGGAATATCCAGTCATAGATAGACTATTATAATTTGATTTTAAACTTTATATTTCGGCATAATTTTAGATATTTTTCAGTTATCTTTTATATTTTCAATGGATAAATCTGTCAAAAAATTGTATTTATTTTAGTCATACGAGTTTATTACTGTTGTGTCCGCACTTGCAGAAAGAATATAAATGAAAATAAATAACCCATCATCGGGTTGGACAGTCGGTTGTGCTTCGGTCTGGGCTCATTCCAGGATGGTTCAATTCCATATCCCATCCAATGAATTTTTCCACAGCATGAATATCGTATATAATAAGGACATTAATGGAAGCACTGATTGTCTGTTAAATCCTCTCTGGGCATCATATCATTCTAAGCTCGATTTGAATAGGGTCTCAAAGCTAAGAAATTTTATAAGGCAATTAAGCGATTTAATTTAACGTTAAGGGAGTTGGCCTGCAAAAAATAACAATTACCGTATTTTCTCGATTAATTCCCCCTCTCCTGATTAATTCCCCCCTCTCGAATAATTCCCTCTCTCGATTAATTCCCCATGCTAGAGTTGGGTTGAAACAATAATTCCACACCCCCAAATACCCTACTGCACGTTCAAATGCCATAACGTGAATAATTCCCCCTCTATTTAATTCCCCAAGCTAGAGTTGGGTTGAAAAAATAATTCCCCAGGGGAATTAATCGAGAAAATACGGTAAACGCGAATATTTCTAATAAAATTTAATTTTAAAATTGATTTATGAATATAAAATTAATTTTTTTAAATAAAATTCTAACTGATTTCTAGCACGATTTTGGAAGTTTTTTGGAGATATTGCCAAATAAAATATTTTATTCCATAAAAGGAATATTTAAAATTTAATTATTGTTTATACTTGATTTTTCGCATTCAATAAAAAATTTATTATAAAAAATTATAGAAAGATACAAAGTTTTAGAGATAGCTAAGTTTTCTATTTTTAAAATATATACAGCTGGTAATAAAAAATAAAAATTTCTCTCACAAAAGAGATTGACGCAATTCACTTTATATTTATAAAGACTAGCTAAGCTAGCTGTCTTACGCCAGATTTTTGTTATTAAAATTTTTATTGCCACAAATGAGTTCGATAAACCTCTACTATTTAATAAATATTAGAGGTAATATTCCAGATAAGGGGTATGGCTAATATAAGTTTAGCTACCGGGCAGGATTGACCTGCGACCTCATCGTAGTTATTGCTAGGGATTTCGCTCACCGCTTATAGGACTAAGCTTTCTCTTTTATCCTTTTAGATCGTTTGATTCCCGCCTAAGCTTCATAAATGCTGCTAGGTAACTTGGGACCAAATAGGCCCAATACTTCCCTTAAGTATTATGGGAAGTGAAATGCTTATAGGGACCGATTTTCAATTCTAAAGGTTTTGAGACAAATTGGGTTAATATTCTTGAATAAATATGAATTATTTAAGCTTTACAAGAAAAATTTAAATTTAAACATGAGTTTCGTCGCAATCATATTTTTGCTTCACTTGACATTCTTTGTGAATGTGGATGCTGGTTGTGATATAAGTAAGAAATTTTTATATTTACCGTAAATATCCTAATAGAAGCCCATGCCCTAATAGAAGCCCATGCCTTATTAGAAGTCCGCCCGATGGGGGTTATTGAAAAATATAAGCCCAGGGCTTATATTAGTATTGAAAGTTGAACAATTCATTTTAATTTAAAGATTTAAAAGGGCCGTAGACTGGGCGATTTAAACCTCTACCTTACTCTATTATTAATTATTATAAAATAATTTTATTTATTTTAAAAGAAAGATTTTTATTTTATTTAAAAAATATGTATATGGAAGTGTAAAAGTTAAAAGCTGGGAAAAGCATAAAACATTATATATTAAAATTATTAATGTAAGATTGGCCGATAAGATCTCAATACCATCTTTTCTTCTTTTTCGTGAAGAAAAGACGGGCAGAACCCTGACGGGCAGAACCTTAATTAAAGCCTTGTTATAATCCACAACAATTAGGATATTTACGGTACTTTAATTTTGATGGGGATAAGAATGAAATATTATTTCAAAAAATTCTAAATCTTCAGTGTATATTTAAATATCTATAAGATAATAAGATTTCCGTTCATTTCAGACTGTAAAAATGGCCAAGTCAAACTATGTGAATTTGTTTCACACGAATGTTCGGATCCTGGAACAGAAACTTCGCCTCTTTATAGTAATTTTTGGGACTTTGATTAAAAGACATATAATTTTATCTTATAGCTACCACTACTTTTAAAAAAGGTGTTTGTCAATGCAGCCCTACATATGTGGGTGGCACGGGAAAACTTGTTTGTCATGATCCTAAAGCAATGCTCAAAGCGAAGAAAGCTAATAATAAACCTTGCTGAATTAATTGAGAAGAATGGGAATATAATTATATTAAATTGGGTTTATAAAATTTTATTTCAATATTTAAAATTGGGTTTTTAAATTGTGGTAATGATAAAATTTGTGATAATCTAACTCTATTTAATCCTTATTTTGAATAATATTAAATGACAATAAATACATTATTTAATATACTGTTGTAGCGATTAAGGTTGTCGTATAGTTGGAAACCTTAGGATATCGGGATTTGGTATCCGAACCGAAAATTTCTTTTTTTCGGATCCTGATATCCGGTCTTTTTCCGACAACCTTAATAGTAAAAATTAAAAGATAACAATTGATATTTATTATATTAATTTAAAAAGCAGTATTTATAATTTGTTATTAAAATTATTTACTTTTTTAACTTATAATTTTATTCTTAAATCAAAAGAGTTCCTGAGTATTATTTTAATTTTTGTCAAATACATTAATAGTTGTGGCATCGTAAAACATATCTTGAGAATAAATCCGAGTAACAAATTTATTATTTAGTAAGCTAGTATTTGTTAATTTATTTGTTAATAAGCGTGTAATATAATAAATTAATAAAATCATAATAATTAAATAATTATCATTAAGTAGATTATTATTTTCTTGATCCGCATATTTTTTTTATTTTCTTAATTTTGTTTAAAAATTACTTGATAATGTATAAATAATTATATTTAAAATTAATTTTATTCTTTGAATAGATTTTTTTGTGACATTTAATTAATTTTTAAATAAAATGTTTCTGTGACGTTGTTCTTTTCTTGATGTTTTTCTTCAATTTAAAATTTACAAAATAATTTTCATTAATAATTTTTAATGTTAAATTTTATTTATTTAAGGTTTAATTTGTAAATTAATTTTAACGATTATTATTTTAGATAAATAGAGAATAGTACAATTATATTTTAATGCTATAACCCTTTGTTTTATGCAGCAGCATTTATATCTAAAATGGATTTATCTCAAAAATTATTTTTATTTTTCATAATATTTATTTTGATAATACGCAGCAAACTCAAGTCTTGTTTACTGAGTCGGAAGATTTATTTTTAAATTTTTATATATTTTATATCTTTATACAGTAACTACTATATTGTCAATTTTATTTTATTATCAATATTTAATTAATGGTAATTTTATTTTGAGATTTTATTTTTTATAAAACTTAATAATTTAAATTTTGTTGAAACGCTTATCATATTTCTTTGTATATCAATTTTAATTTGATAAAATGCGTTTGAGTTTAACCATGACTGGGTCGGTGAAGGAATTGTATTTAAAAATTTTTTCTATTCATTCAATAGCCAAATTATATAAATTATGTCTTGTAAAATAATTTTAATTAATTGTAAATATAACATAGGTAATTAATTGTAAATTTAATTTTATTTTTATTTAAAATTTAGAATATTTTTTATTTGAAAATTTGGTAAATTAATTTTATACTTTAATAAATTGATGAAGATTAAGATGAATAGGAGGTGTAAGTTGTGGTGGTTATTTCAAATTTTATATTTAATTTTTATTCTGATTTTAATATTTATTATTGGGAAATTTATTTTAAAATGTTACTTGTAGTATGTTTAGATTTATTTTAACGGAATCATTTATAAATAAATTTTTAATATTATTTTGGTTTAATTATTAATGTTATCTGTATAATTGAATTTATTTAAAAATTAATTTTAAAATATTATTTATTTAATATGCCGATTTAAGATGAGTTTGTGGCGTTGCTGGGATGTTAGATTAAATATTATTTCAAATTTTATATCCATTTTTATTCTGATTTTAATATTTATTATTTTGTGAAATTTATTTTAAAATGTTACTTGCTGCAGTTTTACTTTAATGATCAGTATATATTTAAAATAAAAATATATTGTAATTTATGTCTATAAATGGTCTATCCTTTGAAGCTGAAGTTATCTTTTAATTGAATTTATTTATAAATTAATTTTAAAATTCATAAAAATTTTTCCATAAAATTTTATTAATTTTAATTTTAGTAAAACGTTTGTTATGATTATTCTATTTATAAATTTAAATTTAATTTTATAATATATGCTGCTGAGTTTAACCAATTTTGTGGACTGTTGTTTGAATTATAATTAAATATTATTTTAATTTATATTCATTTTATAGCCTTATTATAGTAATTATGAATTATCAATATTAATCTTTTATTTTTCAATCAGCATTTATCTCCATTTTTTGAATCTGTTTAAAAATTATATTTTTATTTTTGTAAAATCTTCCATAAAATTTATTAATATTAATTTTGTTCAAACGTTTATTATATTTAATTATAATTTAATTTAATTTGATAAAGTGAACTGCTCTGTCATATCGTGTCTGTGGATTGCTTGAATTATAATTATTATTTAAAATTTTATATTCATTTTATAGCCTTATATCAGGGTTTCGATCTCGAATTTTTAAAAATCCGCAAAATTGATCGAAAAAATCCGCATTTTATATCAAAAATCCGCAAAAAATTATCAAACCCAAAAATTGAATTAAAATCACTTTATGCATGGTATTTTTCGTCTTCTACAATTGAATTAAGCAATTTTTTTATTACTAACGATCATCTTATGAAAATCCAACAACTATCTGAAAAATCACACTTGCATTTTTGTCGCGGAAGATGTCGCAAATTTTTATTTTTTCCATTTTCAGCGCCGCAGGCGAAAATTTTTTTAATTTTGGAAGATCCTTGAGCCAAAAATCGTTCATTTTTAGGCCAGGAAAAAATTTTGAGGATTTTGGAAGATCAAGGACACAGATTCCTTCCTTTTTTGCGCGCAGCCGAAAATTTTGAGAATTTGGGAAGGCCAAGAAGCCAGATTTCTTCCATTTTCAGCGCCGCAGGCGAAAATTTTGAGGATTTTTGAGGTCTTAGCGGAAAAATAATGACATTTTATGCTAAAAACCACAAGAAAATATAAAAAATCCTCATAATCTTCAAAAGACCACAAAAATCCGCAAATCCGCATTTTAAAAAATAATCCTCATCGCCCTATCAAAAAACCACAAAATGAGGAAAAATCCGCAGATATCGAAAATTTATTTTAATTTAACCCTAGAAAAATTTTTAGTGACTAATTTATCAAGTAAATATACTACAAAATTATACATAAATCTTATGACAAATTTATGGCATTAAAGTTTGCGCATCAAGCATATAATAATTTACTTAATGATAATTATTTAATTATTATGATTTTATTTATTTATTATATTCCGAGCTTATTAATAAATAAATTAACAAATACTAGCTTAATAAATAATAATTGTGTTACTCGGATTTATTTCCAAGATATGTTTTACGATGCCACAACTTTTATTTTGCAAACACCTTTATTAAAAATTAATAATTTATTTTAATCTAATCCTATAGAAAAATTTAGAGGCTATTTATCGAGTAAAAATATACAGAATTATAAATTTTATTTTATAAAATAATAAACAGGCAAGAATCCAAAATAGTATAATGCATTATACCGAATAAATTAATTTTATAAATATAAAAATTAAAAATCATCGTCAAGAAATTAACGTTAGCAATGACAGCATCGACAACACTCTAAATTACGTATATCACCAGGATTCACAAAAGCGATCATAATATTTTATAAATTATTAAAAAATCAAAAATAAAAAATTAAAAACAGATTTATTAAATTTAAAAATAATTGGTTAAAATTAAAATAAAAAATATTTATTTTAATGTTTAAAATTAATAAATTAAATTGTCATTAAGCGATATTTCATAAAAATTAAAAATTTTAAAATTTGAAATAAATATAAATTATTATTATATTTCTATAAAATTGAAATTAATTTTGAGGTTATTAATAAATTATTTATCAAAATATTTTTAAATCAGATATTTTTAAAATAAAAATAAAATTAATTATTGATAATTAACTTCTCCAGAGCAACATTAACCGTTCTAAATAACAAAATATTTATATTTTATATTAATAATTTACCCAAAATAACCAAAATATTAATTAATAATTACTTTAATCATGATAAAATTAATTTTAAAATTCATATCTGCTATAATATAAGGCAGGGTTTCGATATCTGCGGATTTTTCCTCATTTTGTGGTTTTTTGATAGGGCGATGAGGATTATTTTTTAAAATGCGGATTTGCGGATTTTTGTGGTCTTTTGAAGATTATGAGGATTTTTTATATTTTCTTGTGGTTTTTAGCATAAAATGTCATTATTTTTCCGCTAAGACCTCAAAAATCCTCAAAATTTTCGCCTGCGGCGCTGAAAATGGAAGAAATCTGGCTTCTTGGCCTTCCCAAATTCTCAAAATTTTCGGCTGCGCGCAAAAAAGGAAGGAATCTGTGTCCTTGATCTTCCAAAATCCTCAAAATTTTTTCCTGGCCTAAAAATGAACGATTTTTGGCTCAAGGATCTTCCAAAATTAAAAAAATTTTCGCCTGCGGCGCTGAAAATGGAAAAAATAAAAATTTGCGACATCTTCCGCGACAAAAATGCAAGTGTGATTTTTCAGATAGTTGTTGGATTTTCATAAGATGATCGTTAGTAATAAAAAAATTGCTTAATTCAATTGTAGAAGACGAAAAATACCATGCATAAAGTGATTTTAATTCAATTTTTGGGTTTGATAATTTTTTGCGGATTTTTGATATAAAATGCGGATTTTTTCGATCAATTTTGCGGATTTTTAAAAATTCGAGATCGAAACCCTGATATAAGGCTATAAAATGAATATAAAATTTTAAATAATAATTATAATTCAAGCAATCCACAGACACGATATGACAGAGCAGTTCACTTTATCAAATTAAATTAAATTATAATTAAATATAATAAACGTTTGAACAAAATTAATATTAATAAATTTTATGGAAGATTTTACAAAAATAAAAATATAATTTTTAAACAGATTCAAAAAATGGAGATAAATGCTGATTGAAAAATAAAAGATTAATATTGATAATTCATAATTACTATAATAAGGCTATAAAATGAATATAAATTAAAATAATATTTAATTATAATTCAAACAACAGTCCACAAAATTGGTTAAACTCAGCAGCATATATTATAAAATTAAATTTAAATTTATAAATAGAATCTTCCATTTTCAGCGCCGCAGGCGAAAATTTTGAGGATTTTTGAGGTCTTAGCGGAAAAATAATGACATTTTATGCTAAAAACCACAAGAAAATATAAAAAATCCTCATAATCTTCAAAAGACCACAAAAATCCGCAAATCCGCATTTTAAAAAATAATCCTCATCGCCCTATCAAAAAACCACAAAATGAGGAAAAATCCGCAGATATCGAAACCCTGCCTTATATTATAGCAGATATGAATTTTAAAATTAATTTTATCATGATTAAAGTAATTATTAATTAATATTTTGGTTATTTTGGGTAAATTATTAATATAAAATATAAATATTTTGTTATTTAGAACGGTTAATGTTGCTCTGGAGAAGTTAATTATCAATAATTAATTTTATTTTTATTTTAAAAATATCTGATTTAAAAATATTTTGATAAATAATTTATTAATAACCTCAAAATTAATTTCAATTTTATAGAAATATAATAATAATTTATATTTATTTCAAATTTTAAAATTTTTAATTTTTATGAAATATCGCTTAATGACAATTTAATTTATTAATTTTAAACATTAAAATAAATATTTTTTATTTTAATTTTAACCAATTATTTTTAAATTTAATAAATCTGTTTTTAATTTTTAATTTTTGATTTTTTAATAATTTATAAAATATTATGATCGCTTTTGTGAATCCTGGTGATATACGTAATTTAGAGTGTTGTCGATGCTGTCATTGCTAACGTTAATTTCTTGACGATGATTTTTAATTTTTATATTTATAAAATTAATTTATTCGGTATAATGCATTATACTATTTTGGATTCTTGCCTGTTTATTATTTTATAAAATAAAATTTATAATTCTGTATATTTTTACTCGATAAATAGCCTCTAAATTTTTCTATAGGATTAGATTAAAATAAATTATTAATTTTTAATAAAGGTGTTTGCAAAATAAAAGTTGTGGCATCGTAAAACATATCTTGGAAATAAATCCGAGTAACACAATTATTATTTATTAAGCTAGTATTTGTTAATTTATTTATTAATAAGCTCGGAATATAATAAATAAATAAAATCATAATAATTAAATAATTATCATTAAGTAAATTATTATATGCTTGATGCGCAAACTTTAATGCCATAAATTTGTCATAAGATTTATGTATAATTTTGTAGTATATTTACTTGATAAATTAGTCACTAAAAATTTTTCTAGGGTTAAATTAAAATAAATTTTCGATATCTGCGGATTTTTCCTCATTTTGTGGTTTTTTGATAGGGCGATGAGGATTATTTTTTAAAATGCGGATTTGCGGATTTTTGTGGTCTTTTGAAGATTATGAGGATTTTTTATATTTTCTTGTGGTTTTTAGCATAAAATGTCATTATTTTTCCGCTAAGACCTCAAAAATCCTCAAAATTTTCGCCTGCGGCGCTGAAAATGGAAGAAATCTGGCTTCTTGGCCTTCCCAAATTCTCAAAATTTTCGGCTGCGCGCAAAAAAAGGAAGGAATCTGTGTCCTTGATCTTCCAAAATCCTCAAAATTTTTTCCTGGCCTAAAAATGAACGATTTTTGGCTCAAGGATCTTCCAAAATTAAAAAAATTTTCGCCTGCGGCGCTGAAAATGGAAAAAATAAAAATTTGCGACATCTTCCGCGACAAAAATGCAAGTGTGATTTTTCAGATAGTTGTTGGATTTTCATAAGATGATCGTTAGTAATAAAAAAATTGCTTAATTCAATTGTAGAAGACGAAAAATACCATGCATAAAGTGATTTTAATTCAATTTTTGGGTTTGATAATTTTTTGCGGATTTTTGATATAAAATGCGGATTTTTTCGATCAATTTTGCGGATTTTTAAAAATTCGAGATCGAAACCCTGATATAAGGCTATAAAATGAATATAAAATTTTAAATAATAATTATAATTCAAGCAATCCACAGACACGATATGACAGAGCAGTTCACTTTATCAAATTAAATTAAATTATAATTAAATATAATAAACGTTTGAACAAAATTAATATTAATAAATTTTATGGAAGATTTTACAAAAATAAAAATATAATTTTTAAACAGATTCAAAAAATGGAGATAAATGCTGATTGAAAAATAAAAGATTAATATTGATAATTCATAATTACTATAATAAGGCTATAAAATGAATATAAATTAAAATAATATTTAATTATAATTCAAACAACAGTCCACAAAATTGGTTAAACTCAGCAGCATATATTATAAAATTAAATTTAAATTTATAAATAGAATAATCATAACAAACGTTTTACTAAAATTAAAATTAATAAAATTTTATGGAAAAATTTTTATGAATTTTAAAATTAATTTATAAATAAATTCAATTAAAAGATAACTTCAGCTTCAAAGGATAGACCATTTATAGACATAAATTACAATATATTTTTATTTTAAATATATACTGATCATTAAAGTAAAACTGCAGCAAGTAACATTTTAAAATAAATTTCACAAAATAATAAATATTAAAATCAGAATAAAAATGGATATAAAATTTGAAATAATATTTAATCTAACATCCCAGCAACGCCACAAACTCATCTTAAATCGGCATATTAAATAAATAATATTTTAAAATTAATTTTTAAATAAATTCAATTATACAGATAACATTAATAATTAAACCAAAATAATATTAAAAATTTATTTATAAATGATTCCGTTAAAATAAATCTAAACATACTACAAGTAACATTTTAAAATAAATTTCCCAATAATAAATATTAAAATCAGAATAAAAATTAAATATAAAATTTGAAATAACCACCACAACTTACACCTCCTATTCATCTTAATCTTCATCAATTTATTAAAGTATAAAATTAATTTACCAAATTTTCAAATAAAAAATATTCTAAATTTTAAATAAAAATAAAATTAAATTTACAATTAATTACCTATGTTATATTTACAATTAATTAAAATTATTTTACAAGACATAATTTATATAATTTGGCTATTGAATGAATAGAAAAAATTTTTAAATACAATTCCTTCACCGACCCAGTCATGGTTAAACTCAAACGCATTTTATCAAATTAAAATTGATATACAAAGAAATATGATAAGCGTTTCAACAAAATTTAAATTATTAAGTTTTATAAAAAATAAAATCTCAAAATAAAATTACCATTAATTAAATATTGATAATAAAATAAAATTGACAATATAGTAGTTACTGTATAAAGATATAAAATATATAAAAATTTAAAAATAAATCTTCCGACTCAGTAAACAAGACTTGAGTTTGCTGCGTATTATCAAAATAAATATTATGAAAAATAAAAATAATTTTTGAGATAAATCCATTTTAGATATAAATGCTGCTGCATAAAACAAAGGGTTATAGCATTAAAATATAATTGTACTATTCTCTATTTATCTAAAATAATAATCGTTAAAATTAATTTACAAATTAAACCTTAAATAAATAAAATTTAACATTAAAAATTATTAATGAAAATTATTTTGTAAATTTTAAATTGAAGAAAAACATCAAGAAAAGAACAACGTCACAGAAACATTTTATTTAAAAATTAATTAAATGTCACAAAAAAATCTATTCAAAGAATAAAATTAATTTTAAATATAATTATTTATACATTATCAAGTAATTTTTAAACAAAATTAAGAAAATAAAAAAAATATGCGGATCAAGAAAATAATAATCTACTTAATGATAATTATTTAATTATTATGATTTTATTAATTTATTATATTACACGCTTATTAACAAATAAATTAACAAATACTAGCTTACTAAATAATAAATTTGTTACTCGGATTTATTCTCAAGATATGTTTTACGATGCCACAACTATTAATGTATTTGACAAAAATTAAAATAATACTCAGGAACTCTTTTGATTTAAGAATAAAATTATAAGTTAAAAAAGTAAATAATTTTAATAACAAATTATAAATACTGCTTTTTAAATTAATATAATAAATATCAATTGTTATCTTTTAATTTTTACTATTAAGGTTGTCGGAAAAAGACCGGATATCAGGATCCGAAAAAAAGAAATTTTCGGTTCGGATACCAAATCCCGATATCCTAAGGTTTCCAACTATACGACAACCTTAATCGCTACAACAGTATATTAAATAATGTATTTATTGTCATTTAATATTATTCAAAATAAGGATTAAATAGAGTTAGATTATCACAAATTTTATCATTACCACAATTTAAAAACCCAATTTTAAATATTGAAATAAAATTTTATAAACCCAATTTAATATAATTATATTCCCATTCTTCTCAATTAATTCAGCAAGGTTTATTATTAGCTTTCTTCGCTTTGAGCATTGCTTTAGGATCATGACAAACAAGTTTTCCCGTGCCACCCACATATGTAGGGCTGCATTGACAAACACCTTTTTTAAAAGTAGTGGTAGCTATAAGATAAAATTATATGTCTTTTAATCAAAGTCCCAAAAATTACTATAAAGAGGCGAAGTTTCTGTTCCAGGATCCGAACATTCGTGTGAAACAAATTCACATAGTTTGACTTGGCCATTTTTACAGTCTGAAATGAACGGAAATCTTATTATCTTATAGATATTTAAATATACACTGAAGATTTAGAATTTTTTGAAATAATATTTCATTCTTATCCCCATCAAAATTAAAGTACCGTAAATATCCTAATTGTTGTGGATTATAACAAGGCTTTAATTAAGGTTCTGCCCGTCAGGGTTCTGCCCGTCTTTTCTTCACGAAAAAGAAGAAAAGATGGTATTGAGATCTTATCGGCCAATCTTACATTAATAATTTTAATATATAATGTTTTATGCTTTTCCCAGCTTTTAACTTTTACACTTCCATATACATATTTTTTAAATAAAATAAAAATCTTTCTTTTAAAATAAATAAAATTATTTTATAATAATTAATAATAGAGTAAGGTAGAGGTTTAAATCGCCCAGTCTACGGCCCTTTTAAATCTTTAAATTAAAATGAATTGTTCAACTTTCAATACTAATATAAGCCCTGGGCTTATATTTTTCAATAACCCCCATCGGGCGGACTTCTAATAAGGCATGGGCTTCTATTAGGGCATGGGCTTCTATTAGGATATTTACGGTAAATATAAAAATTTCTTACTTATATCACAACCAGCATCCACATTCACAAAGAATGTCAAGTGAAGCAAAAATATGATTGCGACGAAACTCATGTTTAAATTTAAATTTTTCTTGTAAAGCTTAAATAATTCATATTTATTCAAGAATATTAACCCAATTTGTCTCAAAACCTTTAGAATTGAAAATCGGTCCCTATAAGCATTTCACTTCCCATAATACTTAAGGGAAGTATTGGGCCTATTTGGTCCCAAGTTACCTAGCAGCATTTATGAAGCTTAGGCGGGAATCAAACGATCTAAAAGGATAAAAGAGAAAGCTTAGTCCTATAAGCGGTGAGCGAAATCCCTAGCAATAACTACGATGAGGTCGCAGGTCAATCCTGCCCGGTAGCTAAACTTATATTAGCCATACCCCTTATCTGGAATATTACCTCTAATATTTATTAAATAGTAGAGGTTTATCGAACTCATTTGTGGCAATAAAAATTTTAATAACAAAAATCTGGCGTAAGACAGCTAGCTTAGCTAGTCTTTATAAATATAAAGTGAATTGCGTCAATCTCTTTTGTGAGAGAAATTTTTATTTTTTATTACCAGCTGTATATATTTTAAAAATAGAAAACTTAGCTATCTCTAAAACTTTGTATCTTTCTATAATTTTTTATAATAAATTTTTTATTGAATGCGAAAAATCAAGTATAAACAATAATTAAATTTTAAATATTCCTTTTATGGAATAAAATATTTTATTTGGCAATATCTCCAAAAAACTTCCAAAATCGTGCTAGAAATCAGTTAGAATTTTATTTAAAAAAATTAATTTTATATTCATAAATCAATTTTAAAATTAAATTTTATTAGAAATATTCGCGTTTACCGTATTTTCTCGATTAATTCCCCTGGGGAATTATTTTTTCAACCCAACTCTAGCTTGGGGAATTAAATAGAGGGGGAATTATTCACGTTATGGCATTTGAACGTGCAGTAGGGTATTTGGGGGTGTGGAATTATTGTTTCAACCCAACTCTAGCATGGGGAATTAATCGAGAGAGGGAATTATTCGAGAGGGGGGAATTAATCAGGAGAGGGGGAATTAATCGAGAAAATACGGTAATTGTTATTTTTTGCAGGCCAACTCCCTTAACGTTAAATTAAATCGCTTAATTGCCTTATAAAATTTCTTAGCTTTGAGACCCTATTCAAATCGAGCTTAGAATGATATGATGCCCAGAGAGGATTTAACAGACAATCAGTGCTTCCATTAATGTCCTTATTATATACGATATTCATGCTGTGGAAAAATTCATTGGATGGGATATGGAATTGAACCATCCTGGAATGAGCCCAGACCGAAGCACAACCGACTGTCCAACCCGATGATGGGTTATTTATTTTCATTTATATTCTTTCTGCAAGTGCGGACACAACAGTAATAAACTCGTATGACTAAAATAAATACAATTTTTTGACAGATTTATCCATTGAAAATATAAAAGATAACTGAAAAATATCTAAAATTATGCCGAAATATAAAGTTTAAAATCAAATTATAATAGTCTATCTATGACTGGATATTCCTTAATGATGAATAAATTGTATGTATTCAGCAATGTGAGGTAGCTAAAATTAAGAGGCTATCGCTTAGGCAGGTCCCCCACCCCTAATTCAAGTAGCCAAACAAATATTAGAAATCGTCTATAATGCCGTCTTGCGTTTTGCGGAAAAAATAATATTCAAAATAAGGAGAGACAAAATCGCGTCTCCTTAATTTCAATGCTATTTTCTTCCGCAAAACGCTTTTTATGTAAGCACGTCATTTAGCGGAGTGTAGCTAAAACTAAAGGTCCGTCTGTATTTCTGATTTAATGGGACCTCAAAGAGGAATTTTTAAAAAGTTGAATTTATAAGGATATACTCAAGGTTATAGTCCTCATCTAAGGATAAAAACTAGCACTCGGGATCTCCAGATAAAAAGAAACCTAATCGCCCAAATAAAATAAGTTCGACATCTAAATATAGAGAAAGAAAATTTGAAAATTTAAAGAGTTGACAGATTTTTTTGTTTAACAGCCAATCTAACTAATGCTTCTTGCTTTCTTTCATGTCTCTCAATCAGTTAAAAATAACTGGGGTATTGTAAGCAGCGTCATTGCTAAAAATTTAAAATTTCAATAATACATTTACATACCTAAATAGAAGGGACAGAGAATTTTAATGATATCAAGAGGTTCGTTATAACGGGCACTTTATGAGGAAATCTTGGCCAAGAGAAGCTAAGATCCAATGACCGATCTCGTCAGATCGGTCTCGTTAAATCGGTATTTTATGGATAGCCCTTCCCCTTTAGTTTGAGTATCAGCTAATCTCTCCTTTGGGCATTTTATTTTCCTCAAGCAATCGACAACAAGTGTTGTTGCTTGCCCAAAATTTTAGTCGATAAAAATAATTTTAATTCAAAACTACCGATACCGTTATGTAATCCACTTCATTCTAATGGGAATGACATTTTGGGAAAATGGGAATATGTTAAGTGGGAATGATATTTTTTTAAGTAGGAGATATATCCTAAATGGGAATAATATTTTAAGAACCTGGCAAGTTGTTTCAATAACGAGGAATGTGTTCTAAAATAACGAGGAATGTGTTCTAAAATAACGAGGAATGTGTTCTAAAATAACGAGGAATGTGTTCTAAAATAACGAGGAATGTGTTCTAAAATAACGAGGAATGTGTTCTAAAATAACGAGGAATGTGTTCTAAAATAACGAGGAATGTGTTCTAAAATAACGAGGAATGTGTTCTTGTTTCGACTGGACCAGTCTCATTTCGTAAAAAAGTCTTACGACGGAAAGAGGAGTAATTAGAAGTCTAAAAGAAATATAAAAATATTTAATTTCCATTTAATCATACATTTAAATCTTTTAGATTTTGCCCCTTTATTATTTATTATTTTATATTATTCATTTCCGTTTCCTTAAGATTTCCATAAAAACTTAGGATTTATCTTTCTTTACATTATTAAACTCTAGCAGCGACTTTCGATCGCCACCAGCCTAATATAATTGTAATAATATTGCAAGAACGAGGTGAGAGTTCTGATAATGAAAGACTTGGCAGCCAAAAAAACAGACATAACTAATTAAATTTTAAAATAATTAAAACTATACGATTAAATATTAAAAAATAAAACAAAATTTTTTTGACAGATTTATGCATTGAAAATAAAACAGATAACCGAATAAATAAAAAATTATGCCGAAATAAAAATTTTAACTTGAAAAAGTTGTCGAATCCTTTCAAATTTTAAATCATTACATCCCATGAAGGTTACTTTAAAACAAAAATTGACTTAATATCATCTTTTCAAATTCTATATAATCCAAAAGCTTAACAATTAACCATTCCCTTATCTCCAGAAAATGTCGGAAGAGGACGATCAAATTACCTCCCTTCACCTAATTTTTCTTTACATCCATTCTGCTTTATTTTTTATATGATCGGATTTCTGATCCGTATTTGGATCCTAAATGTGGATATCCGTTCATTGTTTTGAGTAATCTATGTTTTAGAATGTCAGACACTTCCTCAACGCTGCTCAACTCCCCACCTTAACTATTCTATTTTTTAGAATGTCAGATCCTCAACGTTACTCAGTTCTTTGAGAGTAGATCGAAAATAGAGCGAATACGGTGCTATGAAAACAGAAAAATATAAAGGAAAATTGTGCAAGATGGGGGAGAGTTACTGTTCTCAAAAATTAATTTCGGCACCTAAAAATATAGAAAGAAAATTTGAAATTTAAAGGAGAGAGGTTTTTTGTTTAGCAGCAAATCTAACTAATGTTTTGCTGTTTCTTGTAGTCAGTCAAATAAGTCTTCTAATAAGTCAGTTCCAGACTTAGAAGTAACTTTTGTTTGTTCATTTCCTCATTGCTAAAATTTAAATTATATTAAGCCAGATGAATCTAGATACATCAAACTCGAAGGGTAAGAAAAAACGGGGCTCTATCGAAAGGTCTGTTAAATCGAGAGCCATCGAGAGTCATTTCTAAGGGACTTGATCAACCCAGAAGGTCTTCTCGAATGTTCCGATCACATCTTCTTCCCTTGTATCCTATAACAACTGGAAAAGGGCCCATCGCTTCGGCGCATAGTTATAAGAAGAAAGTATTTTACTATTGTAATTTGATAAAGAATCTATTTAAGACGCTCAAAACTTACATGGACGTTAAATAGAGGTTCAAAGACAGGGTTTTCTGAAGGCTTTCCTTCAATCTTCCACCTATTACCAATGGAATTTCCAATTTCCCAATCAGCAATCAATCCGACCAGCTCTTTAATATCCATTATATAGTTTATCCCAACTCCTGGTATATCTTCATAGGTTTGGAGGACATGAACTTTTCCACTATTCCTAAAATCTAAAAACAATGGAAATTATTAAATTACTAATATCTTTATTTTGCAAGAAACATACTAGCATCCACACTTAAAATCTCCAATTTTTCGAGAATCTTCTCAATATTCACGACTGAACCTTTTTTATAACCATTCGCATCACGTAGAACACGAACAGAATAACCATTAGCTAAATTTAAAAATTATTTGAGGATAAAGGGAGATCTGTATAGGATTTAAAAATTTAAATAGAAGGCGAAAGCGTAGTACCTTGCTAGAATATTCATAACTTAAAGATACATTGTTTAAAATTTTTGATTTTATGTTTAATCATAGATAACACTCCATTCTATATTATGGCAAAAAATAAAATTTTTAACTCCATTTTAAAAAAAGTTATGATTTTTTCCCAAAATAGGGGGAAATGAGAAAAATCGTCGACGCCAAACCGGATGCGTAGTGTCAAGTCGGTGCGACCAAGGTCCATGTCTTATGATATGGGACCAGAAGGCGAAGCGCAGCTAGCTATAACTGCTAGAAGTTTAGGATCGTTTACTGTCTGTGTCTAAACTTTTACCAGATCTTACTTAAATTAGGCGTTTATTAACCTTTCCAAATTACTTTTATATTAAATCTGGGCGAAGCTTAAGCTTAATATCTATAATTACGTCGTTTCGGATCGTTTACAAGCTCGAATTCTGTTGCATCAGTTGGATCAATTGGGAGCTCTCCACCTCCAGAACTTCCTGTCTCTTTATCTCCAGGATGCTTTTCCGTTCCTTTAGAACTTCCTGCCCCCTTAGCTCCAGCTTTAGTTCGCTTTTTGTCTCCTCCAGGATTTTTTTCTTCCTCAGCTTCACGTCGCCTTCCTCTTCGAGAGCTTCCTGATCCTCTAGTTCCCATTGCATATTCAATGCAAATCAACGAAAAAATCAAAAAGAAAATCATTCTTTTTTTAAAGCTTAAGGAAGTCATCTGGAGAATTTGGAAATATAAGTATTATATATTAGGTAAATCAGGCAAAACAAATTAAAAACAAAAGGGATTGTCTATTCTAAATATATTCATATAAATTTAAAAAATTTAAAAAATTTAAAAAAATAATTTAAACTGGTTGTTGTTGGGCATTCAATGCTTATTTATGCGGTCCCATAGCTCTGCCGAACATGTCCATCGAGGCGGAGCCTGCCCTGACAAGCGCGCAGGCTGTAAATTTCTCTAACAGCATTATATACATCATTAAACAACAAATCCCGAATTAAAACATGTTCGTAGCCTACAAACATATACATACATAAAATTTTATTTTGGCAGTCAAATTCGGCAAGAAAGGCAATTGCTATCATTAAACAACAAGACGATTGAATGCTTGCCTAGCATTGGCAAGGATAAATTTTTGAAAATAGTTGAGCGAGTGCGCTAGCAAGGCAATAGGCAAGGCACTCGACTCTCGCTGCGATTATTGACAATTCATGTGTATAAAGCGGCGCTCTCCTTTCTATGGAAGCATTGGGCAAGAGGCCCTCTCGATTCTTGCCTCTCGTTAGCTATTTCTTAATTAAATGCCTTGCAAAATCATGTGGATGGCCTCGAGATTGTCAAAAAAAAATCAATTAAATAAAGCAATTTAAATTTACGTTGCCCTTTTTTATAATTTAAACAAAATTTAACTCTAAAAAACATACAACATTTGTTGTAAATTTGGCCAAAAGTTGTTTTTATAAAGGAATGGTCATGTGCAAGGTCACGTGATGCCATTTTGGCATTACATTTACCGTAATATAGCCTGACGCTTGTTATTAAGATGTAATGAACTTTAATTTGCTAATACAGGTTCAGAAACTCGAGTTTATTATACCTAATAAAGTTGGGTTGGACTCGAATGCTATGAAGATTCAATGATTACATTGAGGCTCCTCGCCACTGTTGGCGTATATCGGATAAGAGTAAGATTGTGCCCTTAATGCTTTGAACCTTCAATAATTAAAATCTTGCTCCTCCCCAGTCCCAACTTAACACACACAAATCTATTTTAAAATAACACATAAATCTAATCAAAATCCTTCCAAAACATTATCAATTATAAGCAGGAATGTTATCAAATCCTGGTCGGATAAACATATGTTGAGCTCTTTTTGCCTCAGGAGTTTCTACAACTTTCTCCAATGGATGCTCGGCTTCTCCAAGTAGATGTCGAGCATCTCCTGTACGCGTGTCTATGGGTATAGGCATTGGAATGTCAATTTCTTCTAGTGGATCGCTTGTCACTGGCCTGAAATTTATACTGTACTAATTTTAAGGAGTTTTGGACAGGAATTTTGGACAAAAATGGTCCGAATCGGCCCTCAAAATCGAGTCATGCATAGGATAATTGGACTTAAAGTGACCCTTATTGTCAAGACCGGCTCGAATAGAACCCTGCCTGACTCGAAAACTTCGACTCTAATACAGTAAGTAAAAGTTTTCTCAAATAGGTAATTCAAAGAAATTTTATCAGCAGTATAATTTGAAATATGACATATGTTCTAAACTCAAAATTCATTTTAAGATCTTTCAGTTCCTTCTTATTCTATTGGGTTATACGAAGCAACATGTTCAGACCGAGCCCTAAAATTGAAGCATATAATAAGAGTACGGTAAAAGTTTGGCTTCAAGCGGGCCTCGATCTACGAGACTCTCACAGTTATTTCTAGGTGCTTTAGACTTTAGATAGCAATACAAAGTTGCTCTACCGACTGAGCTTTAAATTTGACTTATGCTCCTTTTTAGAGCCAGGCCTTATTTCTGGCTCAGAATTTTTCTTAAAATACTCGAGTAAGGTCCTTTCTTAATTCTAAAATTTATTCCATACCTATAAAACGCGTGTTGTGCCCTTTGCGGACTTTCGGAACGACGGCTGAGTACAGTAGCCAAGGATTGACGTGAGCCTCGAAGTTCTCTCTCAACAGCCTGGATTGGGATTGGAGCAGGAATATCCATCTCTTCAACTGGAGATGGCAAAATTTTTGGGGATGGTGAAGGCCTTGGAGTTGGTTTCTTTGGTGGTGTTTTTGTTGGAGTTGGTTTGCCTTCTTCAATTATTGGTTGTGGGCGAGGGGCTTAATAATAATAATTCTTTTAAAAAGTAACTTCCAGATTTATGTCATAGTAGCTGACACTCTTAAATTTTGCTAAGTTTTGTACCTTCTATGAATTTTCTTACGAGTTCAACTAAGCTGTCCTTTATTAGCGAGTTTTCATTAAAGGGGAGTCTTATAACAGGAGAGAGAGGGGGAGTGATGAACGGGAGTATTGTAAAACCCAGAATGAAACCAATAATCTTTTATAATTGAAAGATGGTTACTACATGTTTTAGCGGATAGTCTCTGGATAATATTACTTAACTATAAAATAGTTGCGGGTAGTTGGCAAAAGTTTTAATAAATCCCAGCTTTAGCTAGAGCCTCAATTCGGTACCCACGGTCTGAAGGATAGTCGAATACTGTAGCCTCTAAGGGAGTATTAATGAATCCCAGCTTTAGCTAGAGCATCCATTCGACACCCACAGGGCTGAAGTTTAGTCGAATACTGTAGCCTCTAAGGGGGTAAATCAAAATAAACGGTCTAATATTGAATCAATCTACTGTAATTTTATGTTTCACACCTTATATTTGTTAAATTAAAGTTTAGAAAGTAAGTATTATTTTTTATCAGTGAAGTGAATGAGATAATGTGATAAAAAGGAAAAATAAAAGACTAATGAACAAATTAGTGAACAAAATAAAAGTTTGAAAAATCTAAATCGGCAAGTATTATTTAAAAACGGCAAGTCAAAAGTGAATTAAAAATCGAAGAAAATGGCAAGTGCTTTGTTGGCAGTTTAGAGAAAATATTAGAGGAAAACAGGGTTGATTAGAAAAAAAATAAAAATTAAAAAATATTTTTAAAGTCAAATTCTTCGAGAATCCAGGCTTCCTCGCCGTTCTCCGCCAGTTTTTTCAACCTGCTCGATTTCTTCGTGGAATTCCTCCTCAAAAGTTTCCTCCTCATGGAAGGATCGTCGGAAAGGTCCACCACGCTAAATTTTTTGTTAAAAATATTCTCTCAAAATTATTCATTATAATAATTCTATTACTGTCAGTCTACTATAAGATACCTCCCTTTGACTGATAATTCATATCCCAGATCCCAGACTTCTTATTTGCACAAGAAATTGTCGTTCCATTTCCCGAAGATCGTGAACCCAGTTTCCCTAAGATCCTGAATTTCCGAAAATTTTCTGGGAAGGGAATTCACGATTCCTGAAATTGGGAACTAAATTTCCTCTGGAATTGCCGATCATCGAAATTAGGAATTTATTTTGTAGACGACAGGGTCCCCAGTCTATCTTAATGTACGGTTATGCACCTTCCCCGACCTTGTTGACCAACTAATTTAAAACATTAATTAACTTGTGAACACCTTTAGTTGGGGTATCTTATAGTTAAATCACAAGCATATCAACTTACCTGTCCACTTTCACCGGTTCTCACCTCCTCAGTCTTCCGTCCTCCATTAGGCATTTCAGCATAGCTAACTCGATCACTTTAATATCTCATTTAAATTTTCAAAACAATGTTAGAATAACCGGAAGAATCGATCTCTATCAGCATCCCTATCAATTTCCCCATAATCAGCACCTCCTCGATATCCATCTCCATATGGACGTGTTCCTCTCGAACGACGGGTTGTGGAGGCTAAATAATTTTTGGGTTAAGTTCACAACATATAGGTTAACTTGTTATTTTTTTAAATTTGTGTTAATTATAGAAGGCTAGGAGTGTCGTATGAGAATTGGGATTGATATCTCTTAAAATCTCGTTTTCAGAAAAAACTTTGCTTTCGAAAAATCTCGATAAAGCTCAACAAATGATTGTGAGAATGAAGATTGATTCTCGAAAATTTCTGTGACCGAGATTTTTTTTCGAGATCTAAATTTCGGACCTTTCTCTAATGCTATCAATAACTGATTAAAATGATAATTAGATTAGTTAAAATTTAAATTAAAAACTAGTGCTTTTGGGGTAAAAAGGTTAAAGGTGCATTAAATTAAATGAATGAGTGAATACCGTAATCCTTTAAAATAATGACCTTTAGAGGGATTTTCGAATTGTTCTAGAGGACTTGAACAATGAAAATTAGTATTTAAAAAACTAAAATTTAAATTAAAATATTACATCTCTTGCCGGTTTCCTTCACTCCACCCTTGCGCTTGGCACAGCACAATTTGTAAAGTAGGTAGAGTAAAGCCTAATATTTAATTAAATTTTTTTTAATTAAAAAAATAATTAAAATTCCCATACAAGGAGTAAAAGTAATGCTAGAAGCAATAGGAGAATAAGCAGCCATAAAGGTATAGGGGCAGCGGCCGCTGCAGGTATGCAACACGCCCGACCACAACAAGACAAATGCGCATCACATCTTTAAAAATATTATTTTTTGAATTGATTTTATTTTTTAATTGAAATTTAGATAGAAAAATAATTTTGAAAATAAAATAAAATAATAAATTTTAGGGACAAAACAAAGCTTTAGAATTGAGGTACCACTCATAGGGGTAAGGAGCTACAAGGAGGGTTAACTCTAGTTATCATAAGAAGGACCTTTAATTTATTTACCCCATCGGCACAGAAAAAATCATAGATATAAAGAATGGAGGTGAATGGAGCATAGAAGGCATCTCATTGGCAATGCACTCTGTGCCCATTCCTAACCAGTGGCCAACCAAAATTTATAAACTTATTTAAACTCGAGGGTGTATATAAATTTTGGGTTCGATTGTATACCCTTGAGTTCAGGATTATGATCCGATGAGAGATTTCGGTAATCTCTTATCGAGATTTTCAAGATATTGATATATACCCCAACATATTGTTCTCTATTTAATAGGTATTTTTAATTTGTTCTTAATTTTATTTTATATGTAGTATAGGAGAAAATATACTAAAATCGCAAAATAAAAATAAATTACTCTAAATATTTTATTCAGATTGACCTAAATTCGTAGCGCTCATTACGGCCTTGAACATCAGCCTCCTCATAAATGCACTGCCTAAAATCGCCCGAGTAGGGCTCATAATAAATTCCAGTGGAATCTCTTTGAGCCAATAAATCGGTCATTACTTAAATTGGAATTAAAGGAAATTAAATTTTTTTTAAAGGAAATTAAAAAATTTTTTTGGAGGAAAAAATAAAATTTTTTAGAGGGAAAAAATAGTAAAATTGTCTATGGAGAGAATAAAATCGCGCAAAAATTCAATTTCCATTAACCACACTAATTTAGAAAAAAAATAGTAAGAAAGGAACTCTACTAATTTAAAAGAATGTTTGGGCAAGTTTCTTTTGTTTGCTTTACTCTAGCACTCTCGCAAACTTTCCGACTAATAATTAATGAAAGTTGAAAAAAGGGAAAATAATTTTAAAAATAAAAATATTTATGAAGGGAAAATTTCCTGCTTAAAGTCAAGGTTAAATCCCGAGAAGATAAATCAATTTTAGCAAGTTTAGAAATATCTTTTATGTTAATAAAATATCCCAAATTAAACAGATTTAATAATAATTTAAAGAAATATACAGGATAAGGTAGCTTATTTTGGAAAATTCCCTGATATCCTATCAAACGATAATTTAAACTTGCCTTAAATACAGTAAGCTTTTCCCCTCAGGGGTGGTTGACGGATCCTGGAAAATTGCCTCATCTCCTAATCCAATATGAGAACCGAAAATTTTCGGATATCCAGAATATCTCACGGGTGTCTCACATCCTGTATTTCCGATTGGTACAGAAACTATTGCCTTAAATATGAATCATATACCCTCCTGGATAGGGCTAGTGGATAACTGGGAAATCCCCTAGAGCCTTAAAAATCACCCCGATCCATGGAAACATCTATGATCCGGGGATTCCGGATCCATAATTCTCTTCTTGGAAAAAAATTGAATTAAAAAACAATTTAGTAAAGTATGCACTTTAACGTAAAAAAATAAAATATTTCCGGCCGGTGTGTGTTTTCATCCTTGTATACATTTAAAAATGTTCCTCTTTTCCTGCCAGCCGATTCTATAAAAATGAATGTATTTTTATTAGGGCTGGTTGAGTCCCTCGCTGATCAACCCCTCAATTATTTTGTAATTCTACTCAAAAGGCTCCTTTCCTCGTTTATTTTTTGTTGACTAGGCTTTTTTAAGTGTTATTTTTCTTATTGACAGATGAGAATGTATAAAAATAGTACAAACAAAAAACTGGTTATTTTCTGCGCTTCTCTGTCATATTTTATATTATATTCGTAATGTTTCAATAAATAGGTGTATGATTTGAAAATATAATTTTGAAGGATTAATAATAAGATAAAGATGTATTAAGATTTCAACCATTGATGGGGTGGCTTCGTGAGCTAGCTTCAGGGGGCCTCACATGAACAAAAATTTCCGCAGCCGCAATCCGCAGACCGCAAGTCCAAAAAGCCACGCAATTTACGCAATCCGCAATTGCGGACACCCCTGGATAGCACACTAGTCGGATCCGTTACTTTTTAGGAATCCTGGAAATATGTAAATATACCCCGTATTTTTCTAATTGAATGCAAGGCATTCTATTTTTCAATCATCTCCCAGAGGGGCATTCAAGATCATTATTCCGAATCCTGATCTCTCCTCCCGATCCGATCTCGGTCAATCCAGATCCCCCAGTCGGAATTGGGCCGGGATCGGGATTATTATTCCAAAATCCCAATCGCGATTTTACGTCTGATCCCGACCACCCAAACTCTAGCCTTGATAATGGGTTCCGAATATGACCGTCGGGTTTGCTTGTCTTTTGATATCCTGAACTGAACCGATATATCCTTGGTTTCAGGCTTCTTTCTAATTTCTAAATTAAAATACATATTTTAATAAATCTTTATATATTTTTTTATCAATTGAGAATCAAATAGTAAGACCAATAGCATATATTCATAATTATAAAAGCAATAGGAAATATTATTCTTGATTTTTGATCAATTTTATTTGCCATCTCTCGGCCTCTTAGCTGGCCTATTGTTCTTTTGAGAAAGTGCGCACGAGTGTGGAGCTGTAATTAAATTTATAGATATTATTTGGAATCCCTTTCTTTAATTTCCACCCGAAATTTTCTTTCTAGATTGACCCCAAGTTCAAGCAAAACAAATGGGAATCCGGGATATTTGGGTTTGAAACTAATATTTGGTCAGGCATTGGGTCAAGTGACCGATTTTTGGGTATCGGTTTCTATACCCATCACTATTACACCATGCTCACGAACTTCGAATACGTTCTTAATTATAATTCCCGCCTTCCTAATTACATAGAACCCCATTACCAGAATCAGTTCTCTAATATACTAATGATAATGGGTCTTCAGAAATAGAAGGATTACGGTAGAGTGAGAGAATATTCAAAATACTTGATAAATTTACCTGATTCCTTATTATTCTTGCTGAGTCTCTAAATGAATTTTTCCTTCTTACCCTTTGAATAATTTTTTGCTCGGGTTCGATACAAAAATGTTCTGGAAGTGATCTAAATTAAATTTTGAAAATTTAATCCTGAACAAGCTTCTAGTTCACCTCGATATCCTTTTTAGTCGGGGATCTTCAAAATTAAACATATTCACGCTTAAATGGTTTTTGCCACTATTTTGGCGTTCAAGAGTAGTTTTTGAGCTTACTTCGGAATCCACATCTTGTTAAAATGAATTTAAAAAATTTTCAAATCTATTTCGATTAAAATTCACCTTCTTTCCCTGCAAGATCTGAATCGAACCTTTGTTGACTTTCCTGATTCTTACGCTTCTTGCTACTATTGCGTGATACCTCGTTTTTATGGCTTACGCTTCCATTAGATAAGACTCCGCAAACTTTTTTACGCCAATGTCTGAAATTATTTTTTTGAATAAATATTTTAGTGCTTTCCTCCTTTAGGCGAATCTTGTGATAAATCACTTGAGTTCCCTCTGATTTGATTAACTATGGCACCATTAAGTATGGGGAGAATTTTCTGCGGAGAATTGTGAATCTCTCCTTTTACAGTATCTCACTCCCTCCCTCTCAAACATCAACCAGAATACTTCGTCGTGTAAAGACTACTGCTCATCTCATTTACTCTTATGTCTGACTATGATTGTCAGTTCATGGAAAAACTTTGGATATCCTGCACCGAAATGAAAAACCGAACAGAAAATTCATCGTTTCCTTGGTTCGTTTGGGTTTCTATTAGCTTTTTTGGGATGTATCCTTCCTTGACTTTTCTTGGTTCCTATTCATGATCACCTCAATATCCGACTATAATTAACTACCTATGCATTTGTTCACTTGTCAAAATCCCTTTCTCAATCTGTCCATTATTTAGAGGGGATGTTGTGTTGATCAGCAAAGGATTAAATTGGCCAATATCGTTGTTATTAACAATATCCTCTTCATTATTAACTCCATTCCCGGGAGAAGCAGAAAATGCATTTGCAGCATTGAAAATTGACTGTAAGGTTTCTGAATCAACTACGAGCGGTGGTTGTTGATTGGAAGATGATTGAAAAATTTGAGGTAGTTCTTGGTTCTTGGCAAAATGAGCGATGGTATATTCAACCATTACAGCTGAGATAAAATTATGGAGTTTATTATGGGTTTGAATTCGGTCTTATCAAACTTCTGGGTTTTTTCGGTGTTGTTAATTCAATATGACCAGGGTCAGATTTAAATGACCGTTAAAACCTGGTTTTCTGAATAATACGAAGCTCAGAGCTACTTAGGCCTATAAATCCTGACCAGGCCTTAATTTGGCTCGAGTAAGATCCAAATCTCTTAAGAAGGTCCTACTATAATATTTTTATATTTTATTTACCAAAAACAAAAGCCAGACACAATCCCATCCATGAATCTATTGCCTTCATGTATGAAACTTCAGGCAATGCAAGTTTTACAGCGTTTGCTTGTGTTTCGATAGTAAGAAGTGTTGTAATTGACAGAGTTACACGGGCGGGAGCCGTATCTATATCTAGCCAGAAGTTGAACCTGAATTTGAATGATAAAGAGAGTCGAATTAAACTCGAATATCTCTCGATCTCTCTCGAAGCCTGACTAACTTCCAACCTCTTCTCATTATCTCAAAGCTCAATCTTCTCCCAATCTCTTAACGGCTTAACTATTTCTCAAAGCCCAACTACTTTTCAACCTCTCTCTAACTCTCTCAAAGCTAATCTATCTCTCAATCTCTTATGGCTCAACTATCTCTCAATCTTTCAAGGCCCAACTATCTTTTAATCTCTCAAGGACAAGCTATCTCTTAATCTCTTAACGACTTTCAATCTCTCACCTATCTCTCAAAGCTAATTTATCCCTCAATGTCTTAATCTCTCAAAGCCCAACTATCTTCCAATCTATAATATTTCTCAAAGCCCACGTCTCTCACTTATCTCCCTAAAGATTTTCGATTAAAAATTCACCATGATATAACGACAATTAGAGACGTAGGCACATAAGTCTGAATTATATGATGGAGCATTTCCCGTTCAACTGTTTCAAGTTATCTTTTTTAAATTTTTATTTTCAATATTATTTACCATAGAATACTGCAGTCATGCAGCTCCAAACCCCTAGGATTTCAAAAAAATTTACAATTTATTTATCAATATACCTATAGCATAAGTTCCGTTACATTCACCCATTCTATAAGGAAAATTTAATTAAAATATTAGAAACTTTTGAGGGATTTTTAAAATTTAGAACCTGATATCAACTAAGCGCATGTCTGATTTTAAAATTAAATTTTGTTGCAAAATTTTAGGTTTAAAATACCTGGCATTTTAATGTCAGGATTCCTATCAATAGGAGGTTTTATTTTCTTGGACCTTAAAAATTTCTTTTTAAATTTTATTTAATTTTGATTTATAGTAAGGTTATTAACGTTAATTTTAGTTGGACCTCATTATACGATACAACCTTGGTGCTAAGAAATATTATCTTATAATGAGTATTTCAAACAGGAGGCAGGGGACTTCACTTAAGCATTCTCACTCCCATCTCCCAACCAAGGAAAAAAGCAAATCTTAAATCGGGTATATCTTCTAGTTATTGTGCCTTCTAAAGAGGTCTGACTGTCTATAAAATTTTAAACCAGTTAAGCTCACCATCTAAGCCTCAAATGAGTTTCAGGATACGCATAGCTAAGTATCCTAAGTTCACATGTCTGCGAATCCAGCGGATATTTCCATAAATTCATCATGCATATAGCAACGAGAGAAATTCTCAAGTCATACCAAACCCTTTATTTTGTAAATTTTATTTTTTTAAATTATTTTTCTAAATTTTTCAAAGTCTCCACCTTCCATTCGGAAATATCCAAACATAAAAATTAGGTTCGGTTATTGACTGGAATGAGGCTTGTCGAGCATTAGCAAAATATATATCGGGACGCCAAATTTTCTAAAATATATTTGGGAAAATGTTTAACTCTTTGTTATGATAATGAATAAGTCATAGAGGAGTAAGATGGCCCTGTGGAGTGACTTTCCAAAGTGATTGTCCAGAAGGGGCCTTTGTCTGTTAAAGAGAGCTATGCTTTTCTAGGAGTTTGAGGTTATTCTAGGCGTATTTTTAAAGAAAGAGGGACGTTCGGAAGGGCTAAGCTCAGAATGGCTAAGATGGACGCCGGAAGGGCTAAGCTCCAACTCTTAAATGGAGTCTACTAAAAAATCTCATACTAAAAGGTTTAAAGGGACTGTCCTGAAGGGCAAGTCTTTTATCATTAAAATTTAAATTAATTACATTAAATATCTCTTTATCTCTGATGAGTAGAGGACCTGATCCATTATGCTTTAGACGTTCATCTCTCCATTCCTTTAGTTATAAAATTTTTGAAATTTCCCTAAAAATTACTTGATACATATAAACATCCAGTTGATAATCCATTGTTTGTGCACTGAAGCTAGAAATGCCTTCAATGAACATTGACATTGAGACGTTTGTTGCTAGTCCTGATAAGGCGGATTTAAAATTATCTTTTTGATAAGTATATGTAGTGGGATCTCGTTTATATACCCACTTGGAACTGAAAAACCGTGTATAAGAATTAGGGATTTCAGTGGGGATTGAGTGTTGAATGTTTCTTGAGATCGATCAATCACGATTTAAGATTGAGTGTCTCGCTTAATCAGCTGATTCCCAGAAAAACTATGAAAAGTCGTATATGTGGGGAATGAATTTGGGAAATGAGTGTTAATTTCTTGATGTCTTTTGAGATCACTCAGTCACGCTTGAGATTTAGGTCTAATCTACTAAGCACGCCCCTATCCAATGCAGTATAGTTTGAGAACGAGATCTGACTTTATAAAATATTCTTAATGAAAAATTAAATTGCCTTTATGTTGCGTTGGCGTGGCATATTTATTGTAGCGGTTTTCGTCTTCCAAACGAGCAATAAAATCTTTAATTAATAAATATTTATTCTGCTTTATCCAAGATTATCCAAAGTTATTTAATCAGTAGCATACCAATGAAGGAGGGGATAAAGAATAAGGGGAACATTAAGCTTCTAATGAGAGATAACTCCAGAACGTTGTGGTTGGTTGGGTATAGTGTTCGGCAAATGGAACCGAACAGTCGCGAACACTAGTTGGGTGAGCCTGATATGTGTTATCAATTTTCCAAGGGTTTTTCCAGGGTATTCAGCACCCTACATAAAATCTCTCACCTTTAGTAATGGGAACTAATGTCGTTGGTCTTTCATCATTAGGACCTCCACATACTGTATTCGATATAAATAGAAGTATAAATGACGGAATTAATTTAGATTTGAGCAAAGTTTTTGGAATAAATATTAATTGCATTTTTAGACTGAATTTTTCATGGATTTCAAAATTTTATCTCTGGATATTAAAGATCGGACAAACGGAAAAATCAAATATTTGATCAAATATCAATTTTTTAAATTTTGGAATACCATAAAAATCGGAGTATTTGAGGTATATCGGGGATATTAGGATATGGAGATGATATTGGAGGATTAAAATGGAAGTGGAGGGATTAAGGGGAATATTGGGGCTTTGGAGAGAACCATAAAATATAGGAGTATTTGAGAGTATATTGGGGATAAGGATTAAGGGGAAGCTAATTGAGGCTAAAGCTAAGCTTTGAAGCTAATTTGAGGCTAAAATCGAAATAAAATTTTATAAAATTTTCGTGTGAAATGAAAATTTCTAAAAAAGTTTGATAAATTTTTGTGCAAAAATAAATTATAATTATTTATAGAAGTTTCTCACTCAAAAAAATTTCGAATATTTATAGTTTTAAGAATCTTAGTTTGAGCAAACAAAAGTGATTTATGTTTTAAATTAAAACAAAAAGTGTGTTTTTATGATTTTAAAAATATTTATTTGTCAACAAGACTAAATTTTAATTAAAAATAAAGACTATGAATCATAATTGACAAAAATAAACAGTAGATTTATCGAGAAAAAGATCTGAAAAACAAATAAAGCCGAACCATACAGGGATCTCCATAGTAGAGACCGGACAAGACGAGATCTCGATCGAAAATCTCGGTTATCGAGATCAAGAATTTTTTGAGATATCGATTCTCTTTCGAAAATTTTTTGGGATTTATCTTGATCTCGATTTTCGTACAACACTCCTAGTCCGGTCTCTACTCTCTAGAGTGTATATGGATATCAGTTAATACTTTATATCTGATCACCTCTTGAGCCTAAAGAATTGACATATGAATGAGATAATATATAATTATGTGTAGGATTATGTGTAGGATAATTTGAGGTTAATGCGAGGATGAGTATTTAAGATCGGTGCCATGAATGGTCAAATAAAATGGTTAGAAATATGTTAGGAATATGCTAGATGGCTGGCAAGCTTCGTTTTCCATCATATCGCGAATATACTGTAACTGGGTTTAAGGTATTTTTTAAATTCAAAAACACATTAATTTAAAAAATAGACAAAAAATAAAGTAAACAAATTTTAAAAATGATGAAAATATTGGGAGAGGTATTTGAGGTAATTCGAGATGGTCACATGCTTGGAAAAGTTCATATTTGGTCAACAAAATATTTGAGCGGCAAATTAAAGTAATGAGAGCTTGAGGGAGTTATTAAGTGTGGGAATATTGTAATTTGAGTAAAAAGAATTTTTTTAATTTTCAGGAAATAATTTTTTGCTTTTTTTTAAATTATTAGATGATGATATAAAAAATAAAATTTTGAAATGAACTAAAAATTGGATTAATTTAAAATTAGATAATAGAAATAAATGAATTAATTTAATATGAAAGAGAGTAAATCCGTGGAAAATGAGTGAGTAAATCCGTCCGTTTTAAAATTTTAACTGTAGGGTACAGTAGGTTTCAAAGCTAACCCCTTGGTTCTGAAAAAATTTTATCCTATAATGAGTTGTATGTTAGATAGAGAATATCCCAGAAGCTGCCCTCGCATTTAGAGGGTTGTTAGGTGAAGACTATTTAACGCCGTCACTTCACTCTACGGTTGTCGGTTCTTGAAAAATCTTCGGATATCCGGAAACAAACAGAAGAACCGAAAGATCTCGGTTCTTCAGTTCGGTTCAATCAAGAACAGACAACTTTAATTTCACTCCCTTAGATAAAAGAATCATAACATATTTTTGCTTTTTTGAATAAAAATGAATGATTTTTGGCTTAATATTTAAATTCCAAAGCTAATAAATAATTATTAAATACAAAATATAAAAAAAAATAAATATAATATTTGCTAATATTTAGCAATAATATTTTTATTAATAAATTTTAATTAGATGTGGTTCTAAAAATATAATAAAAATAATTTTTTATTAGAATAAATAATTTAGAAAAATTTTAAAAATTATTCATAAGTTAAATATTTGTTCAAAAAATTATTAATTAAAAAATATTCCATTTTGATCTTTGTTCATTTTTCAAGCCAAACCTTTTTTCGCAACTGACAGCAATAAAAGCGTTCCTTTTTAGGCTTTAAAAAACGAACAAAAATTAGTACCTTTAGGCTTTCCTTTCATTTTTGGAAACTGTCAAATAAACTCAAAGTTGTCAATTGCATCTGGCAGAAAAGAGGAAGGGAGAGGGAAGGGAAGAGGGATGGGGATGGGGAAGGGAGAGGGAAGGAGGAAAATGTGTTTTATATTATTTTGCCCCTGCTGCGCATTCTTCAAAAAATTTTTTTTCATATTTGCTTTTAATTGTTCCCAGAAAATTCCTCAAAAATTTAAGTTGAATAAAAGAGGTATTAGTTTATTCTCTCTCTCACACTCAAAAAGAAGTATCTTGATAAAGCGTCCCCTTTTTGGTACCGAAATTAGCCTTCGTAAGTAGGAAAGAGCCGTCCTATCGAGAGTCGTATCTCTCTTAGACACATCCCTCGCACCGAACTGAGCTGACGTATTAGCGTGAGAGACGTGCTGGAGGTGAGAGATTGAGAGATGCTACCGAGATTCGATTGTATGAGGAAAATTGGGGAAAATTTAAGCTTTGAGTCGCTAAGACACATCCTCGGGACCGAATTATACTAATGAAAAGAGACGTGCTAAATCTTGTTAACCTCCATACTAGCACCCGACTATCTATCTAGATTTAACTAAGGCTCGAAAGATCCACGATGGTTTATATTCTGCGACCAAAATCCCTGCCTTAAGCTTCCAATAAGAAATATTATTGAAAAGTTATATTATTCGTATTAAAAAATATTTTTAAAAATCAATTTTTGGTTCAAAGATTCAAAAAAATACTCGAGAAAAAAGAAAAACACTTCAAATAATTGACAGCCGTCCCTTTTTTATTTAAAAATTTACAAGCCTAAGGCTTATGTACATAAATGTTTAAATGCAAATTATGAAAAATGACGGGTTGTTTTATTGCCCAGCCTAAGGGAACGCAGCGGGGAATAAATAAAATAAATGAAAAAAAGGTCGAGTGTCAATAATAGTGGGTTAAAAACTGCGGGTGGAAACAAATTAAACAGAAAAATAAAATAAAAATAAAATATTAAATTTAGATAAAAATGAAACTTTATAAGCAACTAATAATTATGAATTCACCAGAAATTTTTTAAAATTTTATCTATGTTTTAGGTCCGTTTGGATTGAAATTATTATTAGAAACTATACTTTTTAGCTTTAAAAATAGAGTTGTCAGTTCTTGGAAAATCTTCGGATATCCAAGCGAACCAAAGACCCTAACAGAAATTTTCGGATATCCGAACCGAACCGAGAAATCATCTGTTCGGTTCGATCCATAATCGACAACCCTTTTTAAAAATATTATTACTAAAGAAATTTCAAGTTGAAAAAATTTTGGAACATGCTAGGCATGGGTGGGTCGGAATTCCGATTTCCGACTTTCGACTTTTGAGCCTGTTCCGAGTTCCGATTTCCGACACCTCTGACAGTTCCGAGCCTGTTCCGATTGCCGAGTTCCGATTTCCGACACCTCTGACAGTTCCGAGCCTGTTCCGATTGCCGAGTTCCGATTTCCGACACCTCTGACAGTTCCGAGCCTGTTCCGATTGCCGAGTTCCGATTTCCGACACCTCTGACAGTTCCGACCCACCTCTAATGCTAGGGCGACAAAATTTATGATATTAATATTAAGTTTTTCCTAATATTAAGTTTTTCGTGTTTTTTCTAAAATTAAAAAAGCATTATAGTTTGGCTATTCATATTTACATAAATTTTAAATTAGGCTTAAAACAAGAGAAAATATTTTTAACTTTATTTAGCCTTACAAATAAAATTAAAAATTAAATTATAAAAAAATAAAAATAATAATTTTATTTGGAGTCGGAAACAAAATTTTATTTTAAAAATGGAGAGAAAATAACGGAAAAAATAATGAGAAGTTGAATTACTAGAAAATTTATAAAAAAATATTGACGCAAATATTGTACCCAAGCATATGCTTGTTAAAGCCATGAGAAAATTTTATTTTAATTTTAGTCCCGGAAGTTTTTGTGCCTTAATAATGAATAAATTAATTGTTTTAAATGTTTCTTTATTTAATTAATTGATGTAAAATGAACAGAAAATAGGGGAAGCTTGGAAAAAGCAGAGGTGGGCTAAGCCTTATCCTATAATGGAGATAAACTTGCCAGGGATGTGCTGACTTAGCTTTCTATAGGGTTGGGGTCATAAGGGCGAGGGGCCATTAGGGCGCCAGCCCTAGAAACTGACACTTAGGCGAAACTGAAATTTATGAAAATTTTCTCAAATTTCTTTAACATCATTGACTAACTCCTCCCGAAATTTAAGAATTTTTCATCGAATATTTCTGAAGTTATAGTCGATAAACCGCGAAAAATTAGGGTTTTTTCGGAAAATCAACATTTTTGGCCACAATTTCTGAAATTCCTGCTCAAAAATTCTGAAATTTTTGGAGAACGTAGATAAAGGCATGGTAGTTATTATTGCAAAATTTTATCTTTTTTGATAGGCACCTCACTGTTTTATAAGCTCGCGCCCTAATGGCCCAGTCCCTTCTATAGGACTTAGCTTTCATTCTATATGTAAAAATAAGGCAATTTTAAGCCTTATTCTTTACCTTTTAATGTTTTCCTCGAAACAATTATGTGCAAAGACCTAAAGCTCAATTGTTACACCCCCTTTATTGACCAATTTTCTTGTAAAATTATAAAAAGGAGAACAATTATAATATTTGTTTGAGTAATTTAAAAATTTATTTGGTCTAAGCGGAACGCGTTTTCAAAAATGAATTAAATTTTAATGGATTAAAAATTGAAAAAAATATTTTTGAGATTAATAAAATCTCCAAAAATTTTCAAAAAATAAATTTTAAAAAATTTGCAAAAATTTCGCAAAATTTTTTAGGAAAAAATTTTGTAACCAAAATTTTCTTAAGAAAACTTTATAAAAATTTAAAAAATATTTTTTTTAATTTTTAAAATTTAGTTTTGGTGCATTTAAAATTAAATTTAAAAATGTTTTAGTAAAGCTAAGGCTTAGTTTGTTGCTTAATTTGGGAAGGACTGGAATATGCTTTATAATTTAATTTTCTGGGGGAAAAGATATTTTTTAAAAAATAAACAAAATATAGAGGAATATTTTTAAAATATTTTTAAAAATTTAAAAGATGGATTTACTTTCCAGAGAAAAATATTAAAAAATATATTTAATTAGGGTTAAAAAATGACCCGACTCTGATCGAAAGATCAAGCGGGCCTAAAATAATGGCTTGCAAAAGACTCGTACCAGCCCGACCCGACAAAAACGAGCCGAAAACAATAATAAATAGGGGTAAGAAGGAAATACACTTTGCTCTCGTTAACTTTCGAATAACCCCACAAGTTGGACTACAAGATATGCAGTCCCAACACCTAGATACCCCCCGCCCCTTCGATCTAACAGCTAACAATCATGGGCGTGTAAATATGTGCTGATATAACGAGAGTCGCCATGATATAATGAATCTCTGTATAATCCCCACATAATGAGCTGACTGTTATGTACCCTTATTGACCCTCGATCGGATAGTAAACCATTCAACAAGTGTTAATATAACGAGTGGTCAAGGGAAATAAAACTGATTCTTGTTATAACACCATAAAATGGACTGTCCGACAACTAAAAGTTCAAAGATGTGTAAATAAGTGTAGTTATAACGAGATGACGATTATTTAATGGAAGGGGGTCTCTCTCGATTAGAGTGTCTCTCAATATGGACATGAAATTTAAAAAAGTAAATTAATGTATAAAATATGTATGAGCAGACAGATATTTTTACAAATAAAAAAATATATTTTGGTCTATAAAATTATTTTTACAAATTTTTGTGTGTTTAGCTAGCTAATAATAAACAAAATAAAATAATATTTTTTTATTTTAGCCTTGATAAAATCTTTTTTTTGGGGAAAAATACAAAAAAATGTTGACAGATTCACCATAAAAAAGCTAAAAACAAATATAAAAAGGGGTGAATAACTGGGAACGAAAAATAAAAAAAAGTGAGTAGGGACAAGGAATGATGACTATGTCAATGTATTATTGGCCTTAAAACGCGTGCGGTGTTAAGCGAAAAAATACTGAAAAAAATAAAAATGATAGTAAATGTTTGGGGGAAAGATTTAAAATGCTAGTAAAAATACAAAGAGATTGGGATAGTTTCAGAATTTTTGGTTGTCAATAGGTGAAGGCAAACAGACTAAAGACAGTCGCATTCCTGGAATACTCTTGTGTGGATTTTAAATAAAAGAATTTGTGGGGAATATTTTGTACAACTGTGAATAAATATTATACAAGAGAAAATACAAAATAATTTCCGGAAAATACAGAATATAATTTAATAAAATTTATTTCCGAAAGAAATTTATTCTGATTTACTCTGACCGGAAGGAATATAAAAATCCGGAAAAAGTTTAATTTAATATAGTCTATTTCCGGAAAACACAAAATAAAGTTACAAAATTCTGATTTATTCTGGTTGTACGCATACCAAAAAATCTAGGAATAAATTATTTCCGGAAAATAATAATCTAATTAATAATTCGATACTGAAAACAAGTCAAGTTTAATTTAATTTCCGGAAAACACAAATAAAGTTACCCAATTCTGATTAATTCTGTACGAATAAAATAAATAAATTACTTTAAAATTTTCCGGAAAATACAAAATTTAATACTTCATAATATTCGGAAGAAGTTTAATTAAATAAAGTTTAGTTTATTTCCGGAAAACACAAATAGAATTAATTCTGATTTAGAATAATGCAAATATTTCCGGAAAATAATTATTGAGGTTATAATATTTGTATTCTGAAAAATACAAAATACATTCCGGAAACTAGAAAATACTATATAAATTCTGATTTATAAAATCTATTCTGAAATGTATTTTTTTATTATTGTATTTTATTTATAAATAAAACCCTTTCAGAATGCGTTATATTTAAATAAAACAGCATAATTGCCTAGGGAATGCACTAAAACGGGAAAAACACATTTGTGCTAAAAGTAGTTGTTTTGCGCGTGTCTTTTTTTTAATTCTTTCATTTCCCTGTCCTCGCTGTTTTTTGCCAAACCGTCAATTAAATAATGAGAAATTAAAGGAAAAGAAAGGGGTTGTCGTTAGAACCAGCCGGACGGTTTAAGAGGAAATAGAAAAAGAGAAATGGACAAAAATTCAGATTTGTCGGGCAAAAAGGAAAGGGATAGGAATTTATGGAGGAAATAGTGAAAATTTATTTATAATTATTTATAACTAATTTTTAAAAGGTGCTGATCAAATCTATTTGGTGTAGAATTAATTAAAATAAAAGAAAAAATAAATCAGAACAGTAAATAATACATATATAAAACCAGAATATTTAGTATTTTTTTGTATTTTCCGGAATATTTTATTAAATTCTGATTTATTAATAATCGTTGTATTTTCTTTATAAAATCAGAATTTTCTTTTTAGAAAAAATTAGAGTTATATTCTATTATCCAGAATAATGCAAAATATTTTATTATAATTTCTGTTAGATTAGAGTTCTGTTTTATTAAAGGATAAATGTATTTTTCTATAAATCAGAATTTTCTCTTATAACAATAAAATCAGAATATTTAATAATTAATATGTATTTTCCGGAATAACTCAATTATACTATAACCATAAATTATTTCCGGAATTATAAATTATTTCTGATTTTAATGTATTTTCCGGAATAACTCGATTATACTATAATTATAAATTATTTCCGGAAATTATAAATTATTTCTGATTTTAATGTATTTTCCGGAATAACTCGATTATACTATAATTATAAATTATTTCCGGAATTATAAATTATTTCTGATTTTAATGTATTTTCCGGAATAACTCGATTATACTATAATTATAAATTATTTCCGGAAATTATAAATTATTTCTGATTTTAATGTATTTTCCGGAATAACTTAATTATACTATAACTATAAATTATTTCCGGAAATTAAATTATTTCCAATTTTAATGTATATTCCGGAAGAAAATTCTGATTTATTAAATAATTCTGTATTTTTTAAATAAAATCAGAATTTTCTATGTTAATAAAACAGAATGAGGTTATGAGTTCTTTCAAAAATGTGCATTTTTCTCCTTAAGCAGCTGCTACTTTTTAGAGGAAAATATAATATAATAAAGAAAATTGTTGAGGAATTCGCGACCTTAAAGTGAAGCGATATTTATACAATAACAAATATAAAAAGGCTGGCGAGAAGCATACCAGCCGCCGACCTTCAAGTGTTTCTTGAGGTATATATGTTGCGCGCTATGAGTGGAAAATTTTTTTATGATTATGAGGAATGAGGCAAGAGGAATGGAATGTGTTTAAGTAATAATAACAAAATACAAAAATTAAAAGAATTTTAGAAAGGAATAGTAACTTAAGATAAAAAATCTCTAAAATATAACGAAAATAAAAAATAATTTTATAAGTCAGAATTTTAGTGAATATTCGGAAAATACATTATATCGCTAATAATTTATAATTTCCGGAAATAATTTATAATTATAGTATAATTGAATTATTCCATAAAATAAATTATAATTATTGAATATACATACATATATTCTGATTTGTAGGAATATTCTGATTTAATATTCCGATTAAATTAATAATATTCTGATTTAAATATTCTGATTATAAAGAAAATACACAGTTATTTAATATCAGAATTTTAGCAATATTCCGGAATATAGTTATAATCAAAATATTTTGAATTATTCCAGAAAATACATTATAACTCTGACTTACACATATAAAGAGAAAATTCTGATTTAATAAGGAAAACACATTATTGTTTAATAAAACAGAATTTTAATAAATATTCCGGAAAACACAAAACACATTATTACTATAAGTACATATATTCTGATTTTATTTTTATAAAAAGGAAATTCTGATTTCATAAAGAAAACACATTATTTAATAAATCAGAATATTTTGTATTTTCTCCGGAAAGCCCCATTATTATTACTAGATATTCTGATTTTATTTTTAAAGGGATTTCTGATTTTATAAAGAAAATACAAAATTCCGGAAAGAATATAACCATCATATTTATAACAAGCTTAATTAATTTAATAAAATACAAAATTCAAAAAAAGTTCAATTTACTTTTAAAATTAAAGAACAGAATTTGATAGATAGCGAAATTCCATCGCTTTTGTTTCCTTTATCGGCGTTTCGCAAATTTACAGATCAAATCAACAAAAATATATGTAGATATACAAATAAATTTTTAAATTTTGTAGTTTTATGGAGTGGTTTTATAAAGTGAATTTCATTTAAAAAATTTATAATTTGGCATCGTTTGAGGATGTTTTTAAGCTAAAATATTTCTGATGGTATAGAGGGGAAGATGAGGGCAACTATTTATGAGAGAGGGGAGGTGGATAAGGGTGTGAAACAAATAGTTGGAGGAGGAAATGGGATAGAAAGGAAGGGGACCAGGCTGTCCGCAATTGAAAAATTTTCCGCAGCCTCAATCCGCAAAGTCAAAAAACCCACGCACTTCACGCAATCCGCAATTGCGGAAAGCCCTGAAGGGGACCCACATTTTAAGCTAAAAAAAGCCCCTCCACACCCCCTCACTCAGTAGCTAAACAAACATATTTTATTGCTTAAAATTGAAAGGAGCCTAACTTCCCTATTCTGTTCCATCATTAAAACCAAAAATTATTTTAGCAGCATTCCCATTAAAAATCACAGCAAAAAATGATAGCTAATCAGGCTTGTATTTTTAAAGAAAAATAAACTTTTTGGAATAATCTACGCTTGTTTTTGTTCTTTTAATACAACAACTTGTTTTGTGTGCGCGTGACGATATCAATCAACCAATTTAGGGGTAGTACACAAAAAATAATGAGAGAGAGAAAAGTTGTAAATGCTTACAAATAATGCTAATTGTTAAATAAAAATATAGGAAAAAATTGTTTAAATAAGACGAAAATTGGAGAAATTATGAAGCAACTAAATATAAAGGCTTCAAGTCCACGTCTGAAAAAAATTAGGGTAAAGAAGCCACCCGAGTAGTGTAAGCTTCAACACTACAATCGTAGCTTATTTATGAATATCAATGGGGTACACATCAGGGATGTCTCGGGTCGAGAAAAAAGTCGGGTCGGATTTCGGGTCGGGTTTTCAAAATTTTCCTCGGGTCGGGTTTCGGGTTTCGGGTCGAAAAAAAGTCCGGGTTTCGGGTCTCGGGTCGGGTTTCGGGTCGGGTCAATTAAAAATTTGAACATGTATCCAGATTTTTCGAAGTGCTGGGGGACATCAGTGATTTGGGGAATAATTAGAGCGATACCTGCGGAATTACAGGGATAAATGATGAGCTGGACGGATTAAAGCAATATCAGGGGATTGGGGATTAAGAGGGATATAAAGATTATTTGGGGAAGATACTTCACCAATTTAAAGAATTAGGAGAAGATATCGAATCTAATAATCTACCTAAAACCCATGATGCCCTCTCCAAATTGTTTGATAGTTAACTTTTCTGAGCCGTCCCATGATGTAAAATTGTTATTTAAATACTCTACTTTTAGCGCCGCAGGCGAAAATTTTGAGAATTATGGAGGATAGAAGCCAGATTTCTGCCTTTTTCTGCGCCGCAGGCGAAAATTTTCAGAAATTTGGAAGGCCAAGAAGCCAGATTTTCTCTTTTAATGGTGAAAAGTTCTATGGAAAAAGTCGGGTTTCGGGTCGGGTTTTCCAAATTTTCCTCGGGTCGGGTTTCGGGTTTCGGGTCGAAAAAAAGTCCGGGTTTCGGGTATCGGGTTTCGGGTAACCCGAGACATCCCTGGTAGAGACATTTTTTCGGGCTCGTTTTTGTCGGGTCGGGCTGGTACGAGTCTTTTGCAAGCCATTATTTTAGGCCCGCTTGATCTTTCGATCAGAGTCGGGTCATTTTTTAACCCTAATTAAATATATTTTTTAATATTTTTCTCTGGAAAGTAAATCCATCTTTTAAATTTTTAAAAATATTTTAAAAATATTCCTCTATATTTTGTTTATTTTTTAAAAAATATCTTTTCCCCCAGAAAATTAAATTATAAAGCATATTCCAGTCCTTCCCAAATTAAGCAACAAACTAAGCCTTAGCTTTACTAAAACATTTTTAAATTTAATTTTAAATGCACCAAAACTAAATTTTAAAAATTAAAAAAAATATTTTTTAAATTTTTATAAAGTTTTCTTAAGAAAATTTTGGTTACAAAATTTTTTCCTAAAAAATTTTGCGAAATTTTTGCAAATTTTTTAAAATTTATTTTTTGAAAATTTTTGGAGATTTTATTAATCTCAAAAATATTTTTTTCAATTTTTAATCCATTAAAATTTAATTCATTTTTGAAAACGCGTTCCGCTTAGACCAAATAAATTTTTAAATTACTCAAACAAATATTATAATTGTTCTCCTTTTTATAATTTTACAAGAAAATTGGTCAATAAAGGGGGTGTAACAATTGAGCTTTAGGTCTTTGCACATAATTGTTTCGAGGAAAACATTAAAAGGTAAAGAATAAGGCTTAAAATTGCCTTATTTTTACATATAGAATGAAAGCTAAGTCCTATAGAAGGGACTGGGCCATTAGGGCGCGAGCTTATAAAACAGTGAGGTGCCTATCAAAAAAGATAAAATTTTGCAATAATAACTACCATGCCTTTATCTACGTTCTCCAAAAATTTCAGAATTTTTGAGCAGGAATTTCAGAAATTGTGGCCAAAAATGTTGATTTTCCGAAAAAACCCTAATTTTTCGCGGTTTATCGACTATAACTTCAGAAATATTCGATGAAAAATTCTTAAATTTCGGGAGGAGTTAGTCAATGATGTTAAAGAAATTTGAGAAAATTTTCATAAATTTCAGTTTCGCCTAAGTGTCAGTTTCTAGGGCTGGCGCCCTAATGGCCCCTCGCCCTTATGACCCCAACCCTATAGAAAGCTAAGTCAGCACATCCCTGGCAAGTTTATCTCCATTATAGGATAAGGCTTAGCCCACCTCTGCTTTTTCCAAGCTTCCCCTATTTTCTGTTCATTTTACATCAATTAATTAAATAAAGAAACATTTAAAACAATTAATTTATTCATTATTAAGGCACAAAAACTTCCGGGACTAAAATTAAAATAAAATTTTCTCATGGCTTTAACAAGCATATGCTTGGGTACAATATTTGCGTCAATATTTTTTTATAAATTTTCTAGTAATTCAACTTCTCATTATTTTTTCCGTTATTTTCTCTCCATTTTTAAAATAAAATTTTGTTTCCGACTCCAAATAAAATTATTATTTTTATTTTTTTATAATTTAATTTTTAATTTTATTTGTAAGGCTAAATAAAGTTAAAAATATTTTCTCTTGTTTTAAGCCTAATTTAAAATTTATGTAAATATGAATAGCCAAACTATAATGCTTTTTTAATTTTAGAAAAAACACGAAAAACTTAATATTAGGAAAAACTTAATATTAATATCATAAATTTTGTCGCCCTAGCATTAGAGGTGGGTCGGAACTGTCAGAGGTGTCGGAAATCGGAACTCGGCAATCGGAACAGGCTCGGAACTGTCAGAGGTGTCGGAAATCGGAACTCGGCAATCGGAACAGGCTCGGAACTGTCAGAGGTGTCGGAAATCGGAACTCGGCAATCGGAACAGGCTCGGAACTGTCAGAGGTGTCGGAAATCGGAACTCGGAACAGGCTCAAAAGTCGAAAGTCGGAAATCGGAATTCCGACCCACCCATGCCTAGCATGTTCCAAAATTTTTTCAACTTGAAATTTCTTTAGTAATAATATTTTTAAAAAGGGTTGTCGATTATGGATCGAACCGAACAGATGATTTCTCGGTTCGGTTCGGATATCCGAAAATTTCTGTTAGGGTCTTTGGTTCGCTTGGATATCCGAAGATTTTCCAAGAACTGACAACTCTATTTTTAAAGCTAAAAAGTATAGTTTCTAATAATAATTTCAATCCAAACGGACCTAAAACATAGATAAAATTTTAAAAAATTTCTGGTGAATTCATAATTATTAGTTGCTTATAAAGTTTCATTTTTATCTAAATTTAATATTTTATTTTTATTTTATTTTTCTGTTTAATTTGTTTCCACCCGCAGTTTTTAACCCACTATTATTGACACTCGACCTTTTTTTCATTTATTTTATTTATTCCCCGCTGCGTTCCCTTAGGCTGGGCAATAAAACAACCCGTCATTTTTCATAATTTGCATTTAAACATTTATGTACATAAGCCTTAGGCTTGTAAATTTTTAAATAAAAAAGGGACGGCTGTCAATTATTTGAAGTGTTTTTCTTTTTTCTCGAGTATTTTTTTGAATCTTTGAACCAAAAATTGATTTTTAAAAATATTTTTTAATACGAATAATATAACTTTTCAATAATATTTCTTATTGGAAGCTTAAGGCAGGGATTTTGGTCGCAGAATATAAACCATCGTGGATCTTTCGAGCCTTAGTTAAATCTAGATAGATAGTCGGGTGCTAGTATGGAGGTTAACAAGATTTAGCACGTCTCTTTTCATTAGTATAATTCGGTCCCGAGGATGTGTCTTAGCGACTCAAAGCTTAAATTTTCCCCAATTTTCCTCATACAATCGAATCTCGGTAGCATCTCTCAATCTCTCACCTCCAGCACGTCTCTCACGCTAATACGTCAGCTCAGTTCGGTGCGAGGGATGTGTCTAAGAGAGATACGACTCTCGATAGGACGGCTCTTTCCTACTTACGAAGGCTAATTTCGGTACCAAAAAGGGGACGCTTTATCAAGATACTTCTTTTTGAGTGTGAGAGAGAGAATAAACTAATACCTCTTTTATTCAACTTAAATTTTTGAGGAATTTTCTGGGAACAATTAAAAGCAAATATGAAAAAAAATTTTTTGAAGAATGCGCAGCAGGGGCAAAATAATATAAAACACATTTTCCTCCTTCCCTCTCCCTTCCCCATCCCCATCCCTCTTCCCTTCCCTCTCCCTTCCTCTTTTCTGCCAGATGCAATTGACAACTTTGAGTTTATTTGACAGTTTCCAAAAATGAAAGGAAAGCCTAAAGGTACTAATTTTTGTTCGTTTTTTAAAGCCTAAAAAGGAACGCTTTTATTGCTGTCAGTTGCGAAAAAAGGTTTGGCTTGAAAAATGAACAAAGATCAAAATGGAATATTTTTTAATTAATAATTTTTTGAACAAATATTTAACTTATGAATAATTTTTAAAATTTTTCTAAATTATTTATTCTAATAAAAAATTATTTTTATTATATTTTTAGAACCACATCTAATTAAAATTTATTAATAAAAATATTATTGCTAAATATTAGCAAATATTATATTTATTTTTTTTTATATTTTGTATTTAATAATTATTTATTAGCTTTGGAATTTAAATATTAAGCCAAAAATCATTCATTTTTATTCAAAAAAGCAAAAATATGTTATGATTCTTTTATCTAAGGGAGTGAAATTAAAGTTGTCTGTTCTTGATTGAACCGAACTGAAGAACCGAGATCTTTCGGTTCTTCTGTTTGTTTCCGGATATCCGAAGATTTTTCAAGAACCGACAACCGTAGAGTGAAGTGACGGCGTTAAATAGTCTTCACCTAACAACCCTCTAAATGCGAGGGCAGCTTCTGGGATATTCTCTATCTAACATACAACTCATTATAGGATAAAATTTTTTCAGAACCAAGGGGTTAGCTTTGAAACCTACTGTACCCTACAGTTAAAATTTTAAAACGGACGGATTTACTCACTCATTTTCCACGGATTTACTCTCTTTCATATTAAATTAATTCATTTATTTCTATTATCTAATTTTAAATTAATCCAATTTTTAGTTCATTTCAAAATTTTATTTTTTATATCATCATCTAATAATTTAAAAAAAAGCAAAAAATTATTTCCTGAAAATTAAAAAAATTCTTTTTACTCAAATTACAATATTCCCACACTTAATAACTCCCTCAAGCTCTCATTACTTTAATTTGCCGCTCAAATATTTTGTTGACCAAATATGAACTTTTCCAAGCATGTGACCATCTCGAATTACCTCAAATACCTCTCCCAATATTTTCATCATTTTTAAAATTTGTTTACTTTATTTTTTGTCTATTTTTTAAATTAATGTGTTTTTGAATTTAAAAAATACCTTAAACCCAGTTACAGTATATTCGCGATATGATGGAAAACGAAGCTTGCCAGCCATCTAGCATATTCCTAACATATTTCTAACCATTTTATTTGACCATTCATGGCACCGATCTTAAATACTCATCCTCGCATTAACCTCAAATTATCCTACACATAATCCTACACATAATTATATATTATCTCATTCATATGTCAATTCTTTAGGCTCAAGAGGTGATCAGATATAAAGTATTAACTGATATCCATATACACTCTAGAGAGTAGAGACCGGACTAGGAGTGTTGTACGAAAATCGAGATCAAGATAAATCCCAAAAAATTTTCGAAAGAGAATCGATATCTCAAAAAATTCTTGATCTCGATAACCGAGATTTTCGATCGAGATCTCGTCTTGTCCGGTCTCTACTATGGAGATCCCTGTATGGTTCGGCTTTATTTGTTTTTCAGATCTTTTTCTCGATAAATCTACTGTTTATTTTTGTCAATTATGATTCATAGTCTTTATTTTTAATTAAAATTTAGTCTTGTTGACAAATAAATATTTTTAAAATCATAAAAACACACTTTTTGTTTTAATTTAAAACATAAATCACTTTTGTTTGCTCAAACTAAGATTCTTAAAACTATAAATATTCGAAATTTTTTTGAGTGAGAAACTTCTATAAATAATTATAATTTATTTTTGCACAAAAATTTATCAAACTTTTTTAGAAATTTTCATTTCACACGAAAATTTTATAAAATTTTATTTCGATTTTAGCCTCAAATTAGCTTCAAAGCTTAGCTTTAGCCTCAATTAGCTTCCCCTTAATCCTTATCCCCAATATACTCTCAAATACTCCTATATTTTATGGTTCTCTCCAAAGCCCCAATATTCCCCTTAATCCCTCCACTTCCATTTTAATCCTCCAATATCATCTCCATATCCTAATATCCCCGATATACCTCAAATACTCCGATTTTTATGGTATTCCAAAATTTAAAAAATTGATATTTGATCAAATATTTGATTTTTCCGTTTGTCCGATCTTTAATATCCAGAGATAAAATTTTGAAATCCATGAAAAATTCAGTCTAAAAATGCAATTAATATTTATTCCAAAAACTTTGCTCAAATCTAAATTAATTCCGTCATTTATACTTCTATTTATATCGAATACAGTATGTGGAGGTCCTAATGATGAAAGACCAACGACATTAGTTCCCATTACTAAAGGTGAGAGATTTTATGTAGGGTGCTGAATACCCTGGAAAAACCCTTGGAAAATTGATAACACATATCAGGCTCACCCAACTAGTGTTCGCGACTGTTCGGTTCCATTTGCCGAACACTATACCCAACCAACCACAACGTTCTGGAGTTATCTCTCATTAGAAGCTTAATGTTCCCCTTATTCTTTATCCCCTCCTTCATTGGTATGCTACTGATTAAATAACTTTGGATAATCTTGGATAAAGCAGAATAAATATTTATTAATTAAAGATTTTATTGCTCGTTTGGAAGACGAAAACCGCTACAATAAATATGCCACGCCAACGCAACATAAAGGCAATTTAATTTTTCATTAAGAATATTTTATAAAGTCAGATCTCGTTCTCAAACTATACTGCATTGGATAGGGGCGTGCTTAGTAGATTAGACCTAAATCTCAAGCGTGACTGAGTGATCTCAAAAGACATCAAGAAATTAACACTCATTTCCCAAATTCATTCCCCACATATACGACTTTTCATAGTTTTTCTGGGAATCAGCTGATTAAGCGAGACACTCAATCTTAAATCGTGATTGATCGATCTCAAGAAACATTCAACACTCAATCCCCACTGAAATCCCTAATTCTTATACACGGTTTTTCAGTTCCAAGTGGGTATATAAACGAGATCCCACTACATATACTTATCAAAAAGATAATTTTAAATCCGCCTTATCAGGACTAGCAACAAACGTCTCAATGTCAATGTTCATTGAAGGCATTTCTAGCTTCAGTGCACAAACAATGGATTATCAACTGGATGTTTATATGTATCAAGTAATTTTTAGGGAAATTTCAAAAATTTTATAACTAAAGGAATGGAGAGATGAACGTCTAAAGCATAATGGATCAGGTCCTCTACTCATCAGAGATAAAGAGATATTTAATGTAATTAATTTAAATTTTAATGATAAAAGACTTGCCCTTCAGGACAGTCCCTTTAAACCTTTTAGTATGAGATTTTTTAGTAGACTCCATTTAAGAGTTGGAGCTTAGCCCTTCCGGCGTCCATCTTAGCCATTCTGAGCTTAGCCCTTCCGAACGTCCCTCTTTCTTTAAAAATACGCCTAGAATAACCTCAAACTCCTAGAAAAGCATAGCTCTCTTTAACAGACAAAGGCCCCTTCTGGACAATCACTTTGGAAAGTCACTCCACAGGGCCATCTTACTCCTCTATGACTTATTCATTATCATAACAAAGAGTTAAACATTTTCCCAAATATATTTTAGAAAATTTGGCGTCCCGATATATATTTTGCTAATGCTCGACAAGCCTCATTCCAGTCAATAACCGAACCTAATTTTTATGTTTGGATATTTCCGAATGGAAGGTGGAGACTTTGAAAAATTTAGAAAAATAATTTAAAAAAATAAAATTTACAAAATAAAGGGTTTGGTATGACTTGAGAATTTCTCTCGTTGCTATATGCATGATGAATTTATGGAAATATCCGCTGGATTCGCAGACATGTGAACTTAGGATACTTAGCTATGCGTATCCTGAAACTCATTTGAGGCTTAGATGGTGAGCTTAACTGGTTTAAAATTTTATAGACAGTCAGACCTCTTTAGAAGGCACAATAACTAGAAGATATACCCGATTTAAGATTTGCTTTTTTCCTTGGTTGGGAGATGGGAGTGAGAATGCTTAAGTGAAGTCCCCTGCCTCCTGTTTGAAATACTCATTATAAGATAATATTTCTTAGCACCAAGGTTGTATCGTATAATGAGGTCCAACTAAAATTAACGTTAATAACCTTACTATAAATCAAAATTAAATAAAATTTAAAAAGAAATTTTTAAGGTCCAAGAAAATAAAACCTCCTATTGATAGGAATCCTGACATTAAAATGCCAGGTATTTTAAACCTAAAATTTTGCAACAAAATTTAATTTTAAAATCAGACATGCGCTTAGTTGATATCAGGTTCTAAATTTTAAAAATCCCTCAAAAGTTTCTAATATTTTAATTAAATTTTCCTTATAGAATGGGTGAATGTAACGGAACTTATGCTATAGGTATATTGATAAATAAATTGTAAATTTTTTTGAAATCCTAGGGGTTTGGAGCTGCATGACTGCAGTATTCTATGGTAAATAATATTGAAAATAAAAATTTAAAAAAGATAACTTGAAACAGTTGAACGGGAAATGCTCCATCATATAATTCAGACTTATGTGCCTACGTCTCTAATTGTCGTTATATCATGGTGAATTTTTAATCGAAAATCTTTAGGGAGATAAGTGAGAGACGTGGGCTTTGAGAAATATTATAGATTGGAAGATAGTTGGGCTTTGAGAGATTAAGACATTGAGGGATAAATTAGCTTTGAGAGATAGGTGAGAGATTGAAAGTCGTTAAGAGATTAAGAGATAGCTTGTCCTTGAGAGATTAAAAGATAGTTGGGCCTTGAAAGATTGAGAGATAGTTGAGCCATAAGAGATTGAGAGATAGATTAGCTTTGAGAGAGTTAGAGAGAGGTTGAAAAGTAGTTGGGCTTTGAGAAATAGTTAAGCCGTTAAGAGATTGGGAGAAGATTGAGCTTTGAGATAATGAGAAGAGGTTGGAAGTTAGTCAGGCTTCGAGAGAGATCGAGAGATATTCGAGTTTAATTCGACTCTCTTTATCATTCAAATTCAGGTTCAACTTCTGGCTAGATATAGATACGGCTCCCGCCCGTGTAACTCTGTCAATTACAACACTTCTTACTATCGAAACACAAGCAAACGCTGTAAAACTTGCATTGCCTGAAGTTTCATACATGAAGGCAATAGATTCATGGATGGGATTGTGTCTGGCTTTTGTTTTTGGTAAATAAAATATAAAAATATTATAGTAGGACCTTCTTAAGAGATTTGGATCTTACTCGAGCCAAATTAAGGCCTGGTCAGGATTTATAGGCCTAAGTAGCTCTGAGCTTCGTATTATTCAGAAAACCAGGTTTTAACGGTCATTTAAATCTGACCCTGGTCATATTGAATTAACAACACCGAAAAAACCCAGAAGTTTGATAAGACCGAATTCAAACCCATAATAAACTCCATAATTTTATCTCAGCTGTAATGGTTGAATATACCATCGCTCATTTTGCCAAGAACCAAGAACTACCTCAAATTTTTCAATCATCTTCCAATCAACAACCACCGCTCGTAGTTGATTCAGAAACCTTACAGTCAATTTTCAATGCTGCAAATGCATTTTCTGCTTCTCCCGGGAATGGAGTTAATAATGAAGAGGATATTGTTAATAACAACGATATTGGCCAATTTAATCCTTTGCTGATCAACACAACATCCCCTCTAAATAATGGACAGATTGAGAAAGGGATTTTGACAAGTGAACAAATGCATAGGTAGTTAATTATAGTCGGATATTGAGGTGATCATGAATAGGAACCAAGAAAAGTCAAGGAAGGATACATCCCAAAAAAGCTAATAGAAACCCAAACGAACCAAGGAAACGATGAATTTTCTGTTCGGTTTTTCATTTCGGTGCAGGATATCCAAAGTTTTTCCATGAACTGACAATCATAGTCAGACATAAGAGTAAATGAGATGAGCAGTAGTCTTTACACGACGAAGTATTCTGGTTGATGTTTGAGAGGGAGGGAGTGAGATACTGTAAAAGGAGAGATTCACAATTCTCCGCAGAAAATTCTCCCCATACTTAATGGTGCCATAGTTAATCAAATCAGAGGGAACTCAAGTGATTTATCACAAGATTCGCCTAAAGGAGGAAAGCACTAAAATATTTATTCAAAAAAATAATTTCAGACATTGGCGTAAAAAAGTTTGCGGAGTCTTATCTAATGGAAGCGTAAGCCATAAAAACGAGGTATCACGCAATAGTAGCAAGAAGCGTAAGAATCAGGAAAGTCAACAAAGGTTCGATTCAGATCTTGCAGGGAAAGAAGGTGAATTTTAATCGAAATAGATTTGAAAATTTTTTAAATTCATTTTAACAAGATGTGGATTCCGAAGTAAGCTCAAAAACTACTCTTGAACGCCAAAATAGTGGCAAAAACCATTTAAGCGTGAATATGTTTAATTTTGAAGATCCCCGACTAAAAAGGATATCGAGGTGAACTAGAAGCTTGTTCAGGATTAAATTTTCAAAATTTAATTTAGATCACTTCCAGAACATTTTTGTATCGAACCCGAGCAAAAAATTATTCAAAGGGTAAGAAGGAAAAATTCATTTAGAGACTCAGCAAGAATAATAAGGAATCAGGTAAATTTATCAAGTATTTTGAATATTCTCTCACTCTACCGTAATCCTTCTATTTCTGAAGACCCATTATCATTAGTATATTAGAGAACTGATTCTGGTAATGGGGTTCTATGTAATTAGGAAGGCGGGAATTATAATTAAGAACGTATTCGAAGTTCGTGAGCATGGTGTAATAGTGATGGGTATAGAAACCGATACCCAAAAATCGGTCACTTGACCCAATGCCTGACCAAATATTAGTTTCAAACCCAAATATCCCGGATTCCCATTTGTTTTGCTTGAACTTGGGGTCAATCTAGAAAGAAAATTTCGGGTGGAAATTAAAGAAAGGGATTCCAAATAATATCTATAAATTTAATTACAGCTCCACACTCGTGCGCACTTTCTCAAAAGAACAATAGGCCAGCTAAGAGGCCGAGAGATGGCAAATAAAATTGATCAAAAATCAAGAATAATATTTCCTATTGCTTTTATAATTATGAATATATGCTATTGGTCTTACTATTTGATTCTCAATTGATAAAAAAATATATAAAGATTTATTAAAATATGTATTTTAATTTAGAAATTAGAAAGAAGCCTGAAACCAAGGATATATCGGTTCAGTTCAGGATATCAAAAGACAAGCAAACCCGACGGTCATATTCGGAACCCATTATCAAGGCTAGAGTTTGGGTGGTCGGGATCAGACGTAAAATCGCGATTGGGATTTTGGAATAATAATCCCGATCCCGGCCCAATTCCGACTGGGGGATCTGGATTGACCGAGATCGGATCGGGAGGAGAGATCAGGATTCGGAATAATGATCTTGAATGCCCCTCTGGGAGATGATTGAAAAATAGAATGCCTTGCATTCAATTAGAAAAATACGGGGTATATTTACATATTTCCAGGATTCCTAAAAAGTAACGGATCCGACTAGTGTGCTATCCAGGGGTGTCCGCAATTGCGGATTGCGTAAATTGCGTGGCTTTTTGGACTTGCGGTCTGCGGATTGCGGCTGCGGAAATTTTTGTTCATGTGAGGCCCCCTGAAGCTAGCTCACGAAGCCACCCCATCAATGGTTGAAATCTTAATACATCTTTATCTTATTATTAATCCTTCAAAATTATATTTTCAAATCATACACCTATTTATTGAAACATTACGAATATAATATAAAATATGACAGAGAAGCGCAGAAAATAACCAGTTTTTTGTTTGTACTATTTTTATACATTCTCATCTGTCAATAAGAAAAATAACACTTAAAAAAGCCTAGTCAACAAAAAATAAACGAGGAAAGGAGCCTTTTGAGTAGAATTACAAAATAATTGAGGGGTTGATCAGCGAGGGACTCAACCAGCCCTAATAAAAATACATTCATTTTTATAGAATCGGCTGGCAGGAAAAGAGGAACATTTTTAAATGTATACAAGGATGAAAACACACACCGGCCGGAAATATTTTATTTTTTTACGTTAAAGTGCATACTTTACTAAATTGTTTTTTAATTCAATTTTTTTCCAAGAAGAGAATTATGGATCCGGAATCCCCGGATCATAGATGTTTCCATGGATCGGGGTGATTTTTAAGGCTCTAGGGGATTTCCCAGTTATCCACTAGCCCTATCCAGGAGGGTATATGATTCATATTTAAGGCAATAGTTTCTGTACCAATCGGAAATACAGGATGTGAGACACCCGTGAGATATTCTGGATATCCGAAAATTTTCGGTTCTCATATTGGATTAGGAGATGAGGCAATTTTCCAGGATCCGTCAACCACCCCTGAGGGGAAAAGCTTACTGTATTTAAGGCAAGTTTAAATTATCGTTTGATAGGATATCAGGGAATTTTCCAAAATAAGCTACCTTATCCTGTATATTTCTTTAAATTATTATTAAATCTGTTTAATTTGGGATATTTTATTAACATAAAAGATATTTCTAAACTTGCTAAAATTGATTTATCTTCTCGGGATTTAACCTTGACTTTAAGCAGGAAATTTTCCCTTCATAAATATTTTTATTTTTAAAATTATTTTCCCTTTTTTCAACTTTCATTAATTATTAGTCGGAAAGTTTGCGAGAGTGCTAGAGTAAAGCAAACAAAAGAAACTTGCCCAAACATTCTTTTAAATTAGTAGAGTTCCTTTCTTACTATTTTTTTTCTAAATTAGTGTGGTTAATGGAAATTGAATTTTTGCGCGATTTTATTCTCTCCATAGACAATTTTACTATTTTTTCCCTCTAAAAAATTTTATTTTTTCCTCCAAAAAAATTTTTTAATTTCCTTTAAAAAAAATTTAATTTCCTTTAATTCCAATTTAAGTAATGACCGATTTATTGGCTCAAAGAGATTCCACTGGAATTTATTATGAGCCCTACTCGGGCGATTTTAGGCAGTGCATTTATGAGGAGGCTGATGTTCAAGGCCGTAATGAGCGCTACGAATTTAGGTCAATCTGAATAAAATATTTAGAGTAATTTATTTTTATTTTGCGATTTTAGTATATTTTCTCCTATACTACATATAAAATAAAATTAAGAACAAATTAAAAATACCTATTAAATAGAGAACAATATGTTGGGGTATATATCAATATCTTGAAAATCTCGATAAGAGATTACCGAAATCTCTCATCGGATCATAATCCTGAACTCAAGGGTATACAATCGAACCCAAAATTTATATACACCCTCGAGTTTAAATAAGTTTATAAATTTTGGTTGGCCACTGGTTAGGAATGGGCACAGAGTGCATTGCCAATGAGATGCCTTCTATGCTCCATTCACCTCCATTCTTTATATCTATGATTTTTTCTGTGCCGATGGGGTAAATAAATTAAAGGTCCTTCTTATGATAACTAGAGTTAACCCTCCTTGTAGCTCCTTACCCCTATGAGTGGTACCTCAATTCTAAAGCTTTGTTTTGTCCCTAAAATTTATTATTTTATTTTATTTTCAAAATTATTTTTCTATCTAAATTTCAATTAAAAAATAAAATCAATTCAAAAAATAATATTTTTAAAGATGTGATGCGCATTTGTCTTGTTGTGGTCGGGCGTGTTGCATACCTGCAGCGGCCGCTGCCCCTATACCTTTATGGCTGCTTATTCTCCTATTGCTTCTAGCATTACTTTTACTCCTTGTATGGGAATTTTAATTATTTTTTTAATTAAAAAAAATTTAATTAAATATTAGGCTTTACTCTACCTACTTTACAAATTGTGCTGTGCCAAGCGCAAGGGTGGAGTGAAGGAAACCGGCAAGAGATGTAATATTTTAATTTAAATTTTAGTTTTTTAAATACTAATTTTCATTGTTCAAGTCCTCTAGAACAATTCGAAAATCCCTCTAAAGGTCATTATTTTAAAGGATTACGGTATTCACTCATTCATTTAATTTAATGCACCTTTAACCTTTTTACCCCAAAAGCACTAGTTTTTAATTTAAATTTTAACTAATCTAATTATCATTTTAATCAGTTATTGATAGCATTAGAGAAAGGTCCGAAATTTAGATCTCGAAAAAAAATCTCGGTCACAGAAATTTTCGAGAATCAATCTTCATTCTCACAATCATTTGTTGAGCTTTATCGAGATTTTTCGAAAGCAAAGTTTTTTCTGAAAACGAGATTTTAAGAGATATCAATCCCAATTCTCATACGACACTCCTAGCCTTCTATAATTAACACAAATTTAAAAAAATAACAAGTTAACCTATATGTTGTGAACTTAACCCAAAAATTATTTAGCCTCCACAACCCGTCGTTCGAGAGGAACACGTCCATATGGAGATGGATATCGAGGAGGTGCTGATTATGGGGAAATTGATAGGGATGCTGATAGAGATCGATTCTTCCGGTTATTCTAACATTGTTTTGAAAATTTAAATGAGATATTAAAGTGATCGAGTTAGCTATGCTGAAATGCCTAATGGAGGACGGAAGACTGAGGAGGTGAGAACCGGTGAAAGTGGACAGGTAAGTTGATATGCTTGTGATTTAACTATAAGATACCCCAACTAAAGGTGTTCACAAGTTAATTAATGTTTTAAATTAGTTGGTCAACAAGGTCGGGGAAGGTGCATAACCGTACATTAAGATAGACTGGGGACCCTGTCGTCTACAAAATAAATTCCTAATTTCGATGATCGGCAATTCCAGAGGAAATTTAGTTCCCAATTTCAGGAATCGTGAATTCCCTTCCCAGAAAATTTTCGGAAATTCAGGATCTTAGGGAAACTGGGTTCACGATCTTCGGGAAATGGAACGACAATTTCTTGTGCAAATAAGAAGTCTGGGATCTGGGATATGAATTATCAGTCAAAGGGAGGTATCTTATAGTAGACTGACAGTAATAGAATTATTATAATGAATAATTTTGAGAGAATATTTTTAACAAAAAATTTAGCGTGGTGGACCTTTCCGACGATCCTTCCATGAGGAGGAAACTTTTGAGGAGGAATTCCACGAAGAAATCGAGCAGGTTGAAAAAACTGGCGGAGAACGGCGAGGAAGCCTGGATTCTCGAAGAATTTGACTTTAAAAATATTTTTTAATTTTTATTTTTTTTCTAATCAACCCTGTTTTCCTCTAATATTTTCTCTAAACTGCCAACAAAGCACTTGCCATTTTCTTCGATTTTTAATTCACTTTTGACTTGCCGTTTTTAAATAATACTTGCCGATTTAGATTTTTCAAACTTTTATTTTGTTCACTAATTTGTTCATTAGTCTTTTATTTTTCCTTTTTATCACATTATCTCATTCACTTCACTGATAAAAAATAATACTTACTTTCTAAACTTTAATTTAACAAATATAAGGTGTGAAACATAAAATTACAGTAGATTGATTCAATATTAGACCGTTTATTTTGATTTACCCCCTTAGAGGCTACAGTATTCGACTAAACTTCAGCCCTGTGGGTGTCGAATGGATGCTCTAGCTAAAGCTGGGATTCATTAATACTCCCTTAGAGGCTACAGTATTCGACTATCCTTCAGACCGTGGGTACCGAATTGAGGCTCTAGCTAAAGCTGGGATTTATTAAAACTTTTGCCAACTACCCGCAACTATTTTATAGTTAAGTAATATTATCCAGAGACTATCCGCTAAAACATGTAGTAACCATCTTTCAATTATAAAAGATTATTGGTTTCATTCTGGGTTTTACAATACTCCCGTTCATCACTCCCCCTCTCTCTCCTGTTATAAGACTCCCCTTTAATGAAAACTCGCTAATAAAGGACAGCTTAGTTGAACTCGTAAGAAAATTCATAGAAGGTACAAAACTTAGCAAAATTTAAGAGTGTCAGCTACTATGACATAAATCTGGAAGTTACTTTTTAAAAGAATTATTATTATTAAGCCCCTCGCCCACAACCAATAATTGAAGAAGGCAAACCAACTCCAACAAAAACACCACCAAAGAAACCAACTCCAAGGCCTTCACCATCCCCAAAAATTTTGCCATCTCCAGTTGAAGAGATGGATATTCCTGCTCCAATCCCAATCCAGGCTGTTGAGAGAGAACTTCGAGGCTCACGTCAATCCTTGGCTACTGTACTCAGCCGTCGTTCCGAAAGTCCGCAAAGGGCACAACACGCGTTTTATAGGTATGGAATAAATTTTAGAATTAAGAAAGGACCTTACTCGAGTATTTTAAGAAAAATTCTGAGCCAGAAATAAGGCCTGGCTCTAAAAAGGAGCATAAGTCAAATTTAAAGCTCAGTCGGTAGAGCAACTTTGTATTGCTATCTAAAGTCTAAAGCACCTAGAAATAACTGTGAGAGTCTCGTAGATCGAGGCCCGCTTGAAGCCAAACTTTTACCGTACTCTTATTATATGCTTCAATTTTAGGGCTCGGTCTGAACATGTTGCTTCGTATAACCCAATAGAATAAGAAGGAACTGAAAGATCTTAAAATGAATTTTGAGTTTAGAACATATGTCATATTTCAAATTATACTGCTGATAAAATTTCTTTGAATTACCTATTTGAGAAAACTTTTACTTACTGTATTAGAGTCGAAGTTTTCGAGTCAGGCAGGGTTCTATTCGAGCCGGTCTTGACAATAAGGGTCACTTTAAGTCCAATTATCCTATGCATGACTCGATTTTGAGGGCCGATTCGGACCATTTTTGTCCAAAATTCCTGTCCAAAACTCCTTAAAATTAGTACAGTATAAATTTCAGGCCAGTGACAAGCGATCCACTAGAAGAAATTGACATTCCAATGCCTATACCCATAGACACGCGTACAGGAGATGCTCGACATCTACTTGGAGAAGCCGAGCATCCATTGGAGAAAGTTGTAGAAACTCCTGAGGCAAAAAGAGCTCAACATATGTTTATCCGACCAGGATTTGATAACATTCCTGCTTATAATTGATAATGTTTTGGAAGGATTTTGATTAGATTTATGTGTTATTTTAAAATAGATTTGTGTGTGTTAAGTTGGGACTGGGGAGGAGCAAGATTTTAATTATTGAAGGTTCAAAGCATTAAGGGCACAATCTTACTCTTATCCGATATACGCCAACAGTGGCGAGGAGCCTCAATGTAATCATTGAATCTTCATAGCATTCGAGTCCAACCCAACTTTATTAGGTATAATAAACTCGAGTTTCTGAACCTGTATTAGCAAATTAAAGTTCATTACATCTTAATAACAAGCGTCAGGCTATATTACGGTAAATGTAATGCCAAAATGGCATCACGTGACCTTGCACATGACCATTCCTTTATAAAAACAACTTTTGGCCAAATTTACAACAAATGTTGTATGTTTTTTAGAGTTAAATTTTGTTTAAATTATAAAAAAGGGCAACGTAAATTTAAATTGCTTTATTTAATTGATTTTTTTTTGACAATCTCGAGGCCATCCACATGATTTTGCAAGGCATTTAATTAAGAAATAGCTAACGAGAGGCAAGAATCGAGAGGGCCTCTTGCCCAATGCTTCCATAGAAAGGAGAGCGCCGCTTTATACACATGAATTGTCAATAATCGCAGCGAGAGTCGAGTGCCTTGCCTATTGCCTTGCTAGCGCACTCGCTCAACTATTTTCAAAAATTTATCCTTGCCAATGCTAGGCAAGCATTCAATCGTCTTGTTGTTTAATGATAGCAATTGCCTTTCTTGCCGAATTTGACTGCCAAAATAAAATTTTATGTATGTATATGTTTGTAGGCTACGAACATGTTTTAATTCGGGATTTGTTGTTTAATGATGTATATAATGCTGTTAGAGAAATTTACAGCCTGCGCGCTTGTCAGGGCAGGCTCCGCCTCGATGGACATGTTCGGCAGAGCTATGGGACCGCATAAATAAGCATTGAATGCCCAACAACAACCAGTTTAAATTATTTTTTTAAATTTTTTAAATTTTTTAAATTTATATGAATATATTTAGAATAGACAATCCCTTTTGTTTTTAATTTGTTTTGCCTGATTTACCTAATATATAATACTTATATTTCCAAATTCTCCAGATGACTTCCTTAAGCTTTAAAAAAAGAATGATTTTCTTTTTATTTTTTTCTTTGATTTGCATTGACTATGCAATGGGAGGTGGAGGATCAGGAGGATCTAGAAGAGGAAGGCGACGTGAAGCTGAGGAAGAAAAAAATACTGGAGGAGACAAGAAGCGAACGAAAGCTGGAGATAAGGGGGCAGGAAGTTCTAAAGGAACGGAAAAGCATCCTGGAGATAAAGGGGCAGGAGGTTCTGGAGGTGGAGAGCTCCCAATTGATCCAACTGATGCAACAGAATTCGAGCTTGTAAACGATCCGAAACGACGTAATTATAGATATTAAGCTTAAGCTTCGCCCAGATTTAATATAAAAGTAATTTGGAAAGGTTAATAAACGCCTAATTTAAGTAAGATCTGGTAAAAGTTTAGACACAGACAGTAAACGATCCTAAACTTCTAGCAGTTATAGCTAGCTGCGCTTCGCCTTCTGGTCCCATATCATAAGACATGGACCTTGGTCGCACCGACTTGACACTACGCATCCGGTTTGGCGTCGACGATTTTTCTCATTTCCCCCTATTTTGGGAAAAAATCATAACTTTTTTTAAAATGGAGTTAAAAATTTTATTTTTTGCCATAATATAGAATGGAGTGTTATCTATGATTAAACATAAAATCAAAAATTTTAAACAATGTATCTTTAAGTTATGAATATTCTAGCAAGGTACTACGCTTTCGCCTTCTATTTAAATTTTTAAATCCTATACAGATCTCCCTTTATCCTCAAATAATTTTTAAATTTAGCTAATGGTTATTCTGTTCGTGTTCTACGTGATGCGAATGGTTATAAAAAAGGTTCAGTCGTGAATATTGAGAAGATTCTCGAAAAATTGGAGATTTTAAGTGTGGATGCTAGTATGTTTCTTGCAAAATAAAGATATTAGTAATTTAATAATTTCCATTGTTTTTAGATTTTAGGAATAGTGGAAAAGTTCATGTCCTCCAAACCTATGAAGATATACCAGGAGTTGGGATAAACTATATAATGGATATTAAAGAGCTGGTCGGATTGATTGCTGATTGGGAAATTGGAAATTCCATTGGTAATAGGTGGAAGATTGAAGGAAAGCCTTCAGAAAACCCTGTCTTTGAACCTCTATTTAACGTCCATGTAAGTTTTGAGCGTCTTAAATAGATTCTTTATCAAATTACAATAGTAAAATACTTTCTTCTTATAACTATGCGCCGAAGCGATGGGCCCTTTTCCAGTTGTTATAGGATACAAGGGAAGAAGATGTGATCGGAACATTCGAGAAGACCTTCTGGGTTGATCAAGTCCCTTAGAAATGACTCTCGATGGCTCTCGATTTAACAGACCTTTCGATAGAGCCCCGTTTTTTCTTACCCTTCGAGTTTGATGTATCTAGATTCATCTGGCTTAATATAATTTAAATTTTAGCAATGAGGAAATGAACAAACAAAAGTTACTTCTAAGTCTGGAACTGACTTATTAGAAGACTTATTTGACTGACTACAAGAAACAGCAAAACATTAGTTAGATTTGCTGCTAAACAAAAAACCTCTCTCCTTTAAATTTCAAATTTTCTTTCTATATTTTTAGGTGCCGAAATTAATTTTTGAGAACAGTAACTCTCCCCCATCTTGCACAATTTTCCTTTATATTTTTCTGTTTTCATAGCACCGTATTCGCTCTATTTTCGATCTACTCTCAAAGAACTGAGTAACGTTGAGGATCTGACATTCTAAAAAATAGAATAGTTAAGGTGGGGAGTTGAGCAGCGTTGAGGAAGTGTCTGACATTCTAAAACATAGATTACTCAAAACAATGAACGGATATCCACATTTAGGATCCAAATACGGATCAGAAATCCGATCATATAAAAAATAAAGCAGAATGGATGTAAAGAAAAATTAGGTGAAGGGAGGTAATTTGATCGTCCTCTTCCGACATTTTCTGGAGATAAGGGAATGGTTAATTGTTAAGCTTTTGGATTATATAGAATTTGAAAAGATGATATTAAGTCAATTTTTGTTTTAAAGTAACCTTCATGGGATGTAATGATTTAAAATTTGAAAGGATTCGACAACTTTTTCAAGTTAAAATTTTTATTTCGGCATAATTTTTTATTTATTCGGTTATCTGTTTTATTTTCAATGCATAAATCTGTCAAAAAAATTTTGTTTTATTTTTTAATATTTAATCGTATAGTTTTAATTATTTTAAAATTTAATTAGTTATGTCTGTTTTTTTGGCTGCCAAGTCTTTCATTATCAGAACTCTCACCTCGTTCTTGCAATATTATTACAATTATATTAGGCTGGTGGCGATCGAAAGTCGCTGCTAGAGTTTAATAATGTAAAGAAAGATAAATCCTAAGTTTTTATGGAAATCTTAAGGAAACGGAAATGAATAATATAAAATAATAAATAATAAAGGGGCAAAATCTAAAAGATTTAAATGTATGATTAAATGGAAATTAAATATTTTTATATTTCTTTTAGACTTCTAATTACTCCTCTTTCCGTCGTAAGACTTTTTTACGAAATGAGACTGGTCCAGTCGAAACAAGAACACATTCCTCGTTATTTTAGAACACATTCCTCGTTATTTTAGAACACATTCCTCGTTATTTTAGAACACATTCCTCGTTATTTTAGAACACATTCCTCGTTATTTTAGAACACATTCCTCGTTATTTTAGAACACATTCCTCGTTATTTTAGAACACATTCCTCGTTATTTTAGAACACATTCCTCGTTATTGAAACAACTTGCCAGGTTCTTAAAATATTATTCCCATTTAGGATATATCTCCTACTTAAAAAAATATCATTCCCACTTAACATATTCCCATTTTCCCAAAATGTCATTCCCATTAGAATGAAGTGGATTACATAACGGTATCGGTAGTTTTGAATTAAAATTATTTTTATCGACTAAAATTTTGGGCAAGCAACAACACTTGTTGTCGATTGCTTGAGGAAAATAAAATGCCCAAAGGAGAGATTAGCTGATACTCAAACTAAAGGGGAAGGGCTATCCATAAAATACCGATTTAACGAGACCGATCTGACGAGATCGGTCATTGGATCTTAGCTTCTCTTGGCCAAGATTTCCTCATAAAGTGCCCGTTATAACGAACCTCTTGATATCATTAAAATTCTCTGTCCCTTCTATTTAGGTATGTAAATGTATTATTGAAATTTTAAATTTTTAGCAATGACGCTGCTTACAATACCCCAGTTATTTTTAACTGATTGAGAGACATGAAAGAAAGCAAGAAGCATTAGTTAGATTGGCTGTTAAACAAAAAAATCTGTCAACTCTTTAAATTTTCAAATTTTCTTTCTCTATATTTAGATGTCGAACTTATTTTATTTGGGCGATTAGGTTTCTTTTTATCTGGAGATCCCGAGTGCTAGTTTTTATCCTTAGATGAGGACTATAACCTTGAGTATATCCTTATAAATTCAACTTTTTAAAAATTCCTCTTTGAGGTCCCATTAAATCAGAAATACAGACGGACCTTTAGTTTTAGCTACACTCCGCTAAATGACGTGCTTACATAAAAAGCGTTTTGCGGAAGAAAATAGCATTGAAATTAAGGAGACGCGATTTTGTCTCTCCTTATTTTGAATATTATTTTTTCCGCAAAACGCAAGACGGCATTATAGACGATTTCTAATATTTGTTTGGCTACTTGAATTAGGGGTGGTTTGTTATGATTATTCTATTTATAAATTTAAATTTAATTTTATAATATATGCTGCTGAGTTTAACCAATTTTGTGGACTGTTGTTTGAATTATAATTAAATATTATTTTAATTTATATTCATTTTATAGCCTTATTATAGTAATTATGAATTATCAATATTAATCTTTTATTTTTCAATCAGCATTTATCTCCATTTTTTGAATCTGTTTAAAAATTATATTTTTATTTTTGTAAAATCTTCCATAAAATTTATTAATATTAATTTTGTTCAAACGTTTATTATATTTAATTATAATTTAATTTAATTTGATAAAGTGAACTGCTCTGTCATATCGTGTCTGTGGATTGCTTGAATTATAATTATTATTTAAAATTTTATATTCATTTTATAGCCTTATATCAGGGTTTCGATCTCGAATTTTTAAAAATCCGCAAAATTGATCGAAAAAATCCGCATTTTATATCAAAAATCCGCAAAAAATTATCAAACCCAAAAATTGAATTAAAATCACTTTATGCATGGTATTTTTCGTCTTCTACAATTGAATTAAGCAATTTTTTTATTACTAACGATCATCTTATGAAAATCCAACAACTATCTGAAAAATCACACTTGCATTTTTGTCGCGGAAGATGTCGCAAATTTTTATTTTTTCCATTTTCAGCGCCGCAGGCGAAAATTTTTTTAATTTTGGAAGATCCTTGAGCCAAAAATCGTTCATTTTTAGGCCAGGAAAAAATTTTGAGGATTTTGGAAGATCAAGGACACAGATTCCTTCCTTTTTTGCGCGCAGCCGAAAATTTTGAGAATTTGGGAAGGCCAAGAAGCCAGATTTCTTCCATTTTCAGCGCCGCAGGCGAAAATTTTGAGGATTTTTGAGGTCTTAGCGGAAAAATAATGACATTTTATGCTAAAAACCACAAGAAAATATAAAAAATCCTCATAATCTTCAAAAGACCACAAAAATCCGCAAATCCGCATTTTAAAAAATAATCCTCATCGCCCTATCAAAAAACCACAAAATGAGGAAAAATCCGCAGATATCGAAACCCTGCCTTATATTATAGCAGATATGAATTTTAAAATTAATTTTATCATGATTAAAGTAATTATTAATTAATATTTTGGTTATTTTGGGTAAATTATTAATATAAAATATAAATATTTTGTTATTTAGAACGGTTAATGTTGCTCTGGAGAAGTTAATTATCAATAATTAATTTTATTTTTATTTTAAAAATATCTGATTTAAAAATATTTTGATAAATAATTTATTAATAACCTCAAAATTAATTTCAATTTTATAGAAATATAATAATAATTTATATTTATTTCAAATTTTAAAATTTTTAATTTTTATGAAATATCGCTTAATGACAATTTAATTTATTAATTTTAAACATTAAAATAAATATTTTTTATTTTAATTTTAACCAATTATTTTTAAATTTAATAAATCTGTTTTTAATTTTTTATTTTTGATTTTTTAATAATTTATAAAATATTATGATCGCTTTTGTGAATCCTGGTGATATACGTAATTTAGAGTGTTGTCGATGCTGTCATTGCTAACGTTAATTTCTTGACGATGATTTTTAATTTTTATATTTATAAAATTAATTTATTCGGTATAATGCATTATACTATTTTGGATTCTTGCCTGTTTATTATTTTATAAAATAAAATTTATAATTCTGTATATTTTTACTCGATAAATAGCCTCTAAATTTTTCTATAGGATTAGATTAAAATAAATTATTAATTTTTAATAAAGGTGTTTGCAAAATAAAAGTTGTGGCATCGTAAAACATATCTTGGAAATAAATCCGAGTAACACAATTATTATTTATTAAGCTAGTATTTGTTAATTTATTTATTAATAAGCTCGGAATATAATAAATAAATAAAATCATAATAATTAAATAATTATCATTAAGTAAATTATTATATGCTTGATGCGCAAACTTTAATGCCATAAATTTGTCATAAGATTTATGTATAATTTTGTAGTATATTTACTTGATAAATTAGTCACTAAAAATTTTTCTAGGGTTAAATTAAAATAAATTAATTAAAATTTATATAATCGAATATTTTTATTAAAATTTATATAATTATTAATTTCCCATTAATTTATCAATTTTTAATAAATATAATTAATCATATCCATGCTACTTGTTGATCTTCAACATTCATTTCTTTTTTAGGGTTTTTATTTTTATTATGATGCTAGATTTAATTAACAAAATTATTTAATTTTTTATCCTTTTTTAAAATTTAATTTAAATTTGTTATAAATTTAATTTTTTTGTATAAAATTTTTAATAAAAAATTGTTAAAAATTTATTAAAAAATATTAATTTTGATAATGATTAAATTAGCATAAATGTAACCAAAATAATTAGATCCATCGACAAAGATTTTTAGCCTTTTTGTAATTTAATTTTACATAATAAATTTTACATAAATTTAAAAATTAAATTTTAAAAATTGGTAGAATTTTATAGTAGAGTTTTTTTATATAGTTTTTTTTATAGTTTTTTTTATTTTTTTTTATATAGTAGAGTTTTTTTTTAATTTTAGTTATTTTTTATATTAATTTTGAGGTATTTTTAAATTAATCTATCAAGCTTTAATAAATTAAAATTAATATTTATGTCAACTGCCAATTCTTAACGACAGTTGTTCAATTCTTCGATTTCTTGTTTTTTTAATTCATATATCAATTAAATTTAAATAAAATTAAAATAAATTTAAAATATTTACTATTTATCTACATATTTATTCTGTATATTATTTTAAATTAAATAAAATTTATAATTTGTAGTGTTTTTATGCGATAAAAACCTATAAAAATTTTTATAGAATTAAATTAAAATAAAATAATTTTCAATTTTAATAACTAAAATTATTTATTAAATGCTACTTGATGAGCGTTAGCATTCATTTCTTCTGTCGAGGTATTTTTTTAAATATGATGTTAAATTAAAGTAAAATAATAATTATTTAATTTTTCATCTTTTTTTTATAATTTAACATAATAACAAAATTATTTTTATAAAATTAATTTATTCGTTATAATGCCTTAAGTATTTTGGATTTTTGATTGTTTATTATTTAAAAATAAATAAGATTTATAATTTTTTTATAGTATGTATATTCAATAAATAACCTCTAAAAATATTTTTATAGAATTAAATTAAAACTAAATTAAATTATCAGTTTTTATTAAATATAATTAATCATATCCATGCTACATGTTGATCGTTAACATACTTTTTCTTCTCGTAAGGCTTTTATTTTTAATCTGATGTTAGAATTAAGTAATAATTATTTAATTTTTTAATTTTTTTTATAATTTTACATAAATTTATTAATACATTTAGTTGAATAAAATTTTCAATTCAAATTAAAAATTGTTAAAAAATTTATTTAAAAATATTAATTTTGATAGTGATTATAACACAGCAACATAAAATAGGCAAAGGCTGCAACCAGCCACTTAGAGTCTTAGTTAGAGTCTTAGCAGTTTTGAAGCGAAAGAAAGAGAAAGGCATGTATCTCGGTCCAAATTCATTTCTGAGAATAGAGTTTGGTACCAATCGACTCGGCTCGACGAGACGAATCGATTGATATATAAATCGAAAGACTTTGGAACCAGCTACCGGCTAAAGTGATGCAATACAGCAAATCCATACAACGTCGTGAAATGTTGCTACAAAATCGTGAAATTTTTTTATTTTCTTTTTTAAAAGAATCTTCATGGTATTATCTATGATATTGGTAGACAGATTTTTAAATCTATAGAGATTTATTGAGATAAAGCTTCTCAAAGTTGGCACATAAAAAATGACCGTATCCTTATAAAAATAGCACGCGGAAAAAATAGAGTGAAAAGATGAAGAGAAAAATTCAGTATGCACTGAAACGGGGCTTGGTTGCAGGTTATGTTGCTGTGTATAATAATATAAATGTTATAATGGAAATAAAATGGTCCAGCCCCGAAAATATTTTCTTTTTTGTGTTTTATCTTGTTTTTTTGTGTATAATACTAATATTTTTTCAATTTATAAATTAGGAATAAAATATTATAAAAATATTTTTCAATTAAAATAAAGCATAATATTTGATAAGTATATTATATTTATGTTAATATTTATTAAATATAATTTAATCTTTATTTTAGTTATTTGTTATAATATATAATAATTTATTTTTAATAACAATGCTATTTTATAATGCATAAAAAGCCATTCAGGAAATATATTAAAAAATGGATAGGTATCAGATAACGTAAACATTTTTCCTTAAGTTTTAATTAATTTATTGAATGTTTGTGTTGTGTATGGGCGTCAGCCCTTAAAGTGTTTAGTATAAAAGCCAGCCAATAGTTAGTTCGCTCTCCCAGTTTTAGTTCTTCCTACCACAATTTTTATCTGCTTTGTACTTTCCTTGTGCGATAAACTTTCTGTTGTGATCGTCTACTTAAGCGGGGTCGTAACAGTTTGGTTAAATAAATAAAACAAATTTTTAACAAAATATATAACAAAACAATTATTTCACCAAACACTCCAAATACATAATTTCATTAAATTAATTTAATACATATATTTTTTTGACTCTCACCACTATTAATGTATTTTTTATACCGTGTGATTGCTTATAAATAAGTAAATTATCATTAATTTTGATTAATTCAACTTGCACTAATAATATTTTTATAATTAAAAATAATATTTATATTATCTTTTATAATTTTAAAATAAAATTATGTTATATTTTAAAAATTTTATCTTCAGTAGACCGGACTGATGTATTTTTCATTACACCACGCCGCCTACTGCACAGTCTTAGGAATTATTATGTTGTGTCATAAATAATTAGCCCCCCTTGAATAAAATTAAATAAATATTTATTAAAATTCAAATGTTTCAGACTTTGAATTATATTTTTCTATGATCCTAAGAGAGGTGCCTATTTTCTGGCAAAAAATCAGAATCCCAAGATTGGCATGGTTAGAAAATTAAATAGATTGGAAATCTGAACTTGAGATATACATTTTCAAACTTTAATGATTTAAGGGGGCTAATTATTTATGACACAACCTAATAAATAGCTATATTACATATGTAGTCTTAGGAATTAAATAGCTACTATATGCTTAACAATAACTAATTCTAAGGTAAAATTAATAAAGAAATTCATTTAATTTATTTTCTAAAAATTGAATTTTGCTAAAAACAAGATCAATTTTCCAAATAAAATTCTAATTGATTTTTGGTATGATTTTAAAATTTTATTAGAGATATTTCCCAATTAATTCCATAAAAGGAATATTTTAAAAAATTTATTATTGTTTATACAATTTGGATTTTTCTCTCTAATTTTTATTTAAAAAATTTATTAATAAAAAATTAGATGCCGATAGCTTCTAAACGCAACACAACTAAACACTATTAATATTGAGTTACCAAACTAAATTTAAGCTAGGCTTTAAAAAATTTTTAAATTTATACAGCTGAGAATAAAACTAAAAATTTGCTTATTTTCTTTTTCATAATTATTATTTATTTTATTTAAACTAAAAATCAAGTGATAATTGACGCAAATTCAATTTTATTTATAAAGGCTAGCTAGTAGCTAATTGGAAAAATTAATAATTAATTTATTTTTCTTAAAATTCTTATAAATATTTTTATATTGTTGGTATAATCATATCAGCCCAAAAGCAAAGACTATTTATGGGGGTACAGCCCCATAACGACGCAGAGCCACTGATTAAATCCCCACTCCCCCACTCGGCGCTTGCAGCATTTAAGTGCTGCCATACTGGGTCTACATTAGAGCTGCCATCAAATGCCACAAAATCGAATTGAGTCGATTGTGAAAACCACTGTTATACTATAGGGTGCGGTCTAACCTAGTGAATAACAGAATAACACAAGAATAGATTAACACGTTTATCCGAATAGCAAATACAAGAATAACGAAGGTGGCAAAAGGCAGGAATAACTAAGAACATCCGGCGACCCCAGCCAAAACCAGTCACTTATAACTGCTTTTATACTAGACCCACACATACCTCACACCATTACAATACTGTAGTATTGAAGAAAAACTTGATAGAAATCTTGATTTTCGTTTGAAAGGGAAGGGCTAATAAGTCGCAAGATTCGATTGTAATCGTACTCCAAGCCCTTTGACTGCCTTAGAATTGAATTAAAAAAAGTATATAGAAAACAAATAATAAATTTTGAGCTTTGATTAGATAAAATTAAAATTTAAAATGAAGTATTTCATTGCAATAGTCTTACTTCATTTGGTTTTCTTCAAGAATGGGGATTGCGATTGCTCTATTAGTAAGGAATTATTATTTTATACAAAATTTACTCTTTTTATCAGATTTTTGATTAAAATACCAAAAAGGATTATAAGATTTAATAGGTAATTATTAAGAAAATCGGGAGATATCTCTATTCTTTGAATATATCTTTATTCTTAGAAGATATTTCGGTAATAGTAGCAATTATCCCCCCTCCCTCCACATTTCCAAAATCCCTTTGTGGCATCTGTTCATATTTTTATGACAAATTATATGTCATTTGAAAGGGCCATTCGAACTGGGTCGGATGGTACTAAAAGCAATAAAATCCGATTTAAATCAAAATAATTATGACCGTTTGTTTTAATCTTCAGCAGCCTAAAATTTTGTTTAGAATCCCCAAATCTAACCGATACTGGTATCACTTGCTCCAGCTTGAAGGCTCAATAAGAAAAATAATATAATAAAGGCTAACAATAATAGAATACGAACAGACAAAATAGGGATACAGTTAGCGCCGAACAGTTGCTGGAGCACAGGAATAAGACTAACAGCTAGAATCCTTAACAGAATAGCTGTAATTTTCCGTTATTTCAGGCTGTCCAAAAGGTCAGACGCAACTTTGTCAGTTTTCAGTCGATTATAATTATGGTCCTCAAACACAAACGTCTTCTTCTTTTAGTAATTTATTATACCTTAATTAGACATATTTTTATACTTCAGCTACTAGTACTTTTAAAAAAGGTAAGTGTCAATGTAAGCCTAATTTTGTTGGTGGAAATATAAATGGAATACTCGTTTGTGATAAATAATCTATGATGAAAGTGAATGAAGTTAACAATAATCATACTAAATTAATACAATAATTAATGGGAATAATTTATATTAAATTGGGATTTTTAAATTTTCGATTCTTAAAAATATATTTAATATTTAAATCAGTTTTTTAGACTGTGGAATGATAAAATTTGTGATTATTTAGATCTTTCCTTATTTTCAAGCATATTAAATAACTAACGAAGGACAGTATTTAGGGTGTCCGTGGGAGTATGTGATGAAATTTGGTAGACAGGTAGATCATACCCTACTTATATTGTGAAATGTTCACCATTTTAGCAAAGCCCCTAAGTGGAATATATAAGCCCCAAGACCCCCCCCCCCTCACATAGAAATATGAAATTCATTTTTTCTTTGATGTATCATTTAATTTTTAGTATTGAATTTATTTAAAAATCATTTTTATAATTCATAAAAATTTATTTAATTAATTTTGTTTAAACTTTAGTTATATTCCTTTGTATAATTTAATTTTATTTTTATAATATGCCGTCGAATCATGATGAGTTTGTGGAGTTAAGAAATAAATTGATAAGAATATGTTTGTGTTTTTTAAATTATTGTTTGATTTTTATTGTTTTATGCTGTTTTTATTTGTATTACATTTTTTATATGTGCCACACTACGACATTTTTGTCGAATTATGTGGCATGCCCTTTCGATGACATTTTTTTATGTTGATAAATAAAATAAATTTTAATCTAAAATAAATCTTAATTATTTAATTTTGGCAAAACGTTTATTATAATCCTTGTAGAATTCAATTTTACAATAGATTAAATTATCTCTATAGATTTTCTCCATTTTTGCGTATTGTCTTATCTTGATGTTTAAACATTATGTTGTGGTGTGGTGGCTACTATATAAAAGCCTCACACAATTGTCAGTCCGGGTCTCCGAATTGTCTCCTAATTACTTCCCAACGTTATTCTATTACTTCAATATTATTGTATTTCTATTGTGTGATAAACACATTATTGTATTGCTTATTTCTTGTTGTGTAGAGACAACACATTAATATTTTTCAATTAATAAATTTAAAAAAATATTTATAACTCTACATATAATTCATCTTTTTTTTGATGTATTATCTAATTATTATCATTAAATTTTTTTCTATAAAATAAATTTTTTTAATCTAAAATAAAAATTTAATTTTGGCATAATGTTTATTTTATATATTTTTGTAAATATTCAATCTTAAAAATGTTGAAGCACGAAGTTGTGTTTGTGGTGGAGGAGGAGAGTTACTTTTAAATTTTATTTAAAACATTATTCTTGACAAATAATTTTATTATGATTATTTAATTAATTGCTTATTTGATTTAAAAATAATTTTTATTTTTTAATAAAATTTAGATATTCATCTTAATTTTGGTAAGAATTTTAGTAAAAAAAATTTAGATATATTTATTTATGAATTATTTTTATTTTGATAGGATGCGGCACTATCTAGCCAAAATTGCAGATTATAATGAATTATTTTGACAATTTTTTAAATTTTCTATTCATTTAATATCCTTATTATAAAAATTATATCTTGTAAAATAATTTTATATTTAAAAATTAATTTTAAATTTGGTTTAATTTTCATTGTAAAATTTATAATAATTTTTTATTTGAAAATTGGTAAATTAATTTTATACTTTATAAAATGATCTAGCCCACGACTCTGGATAAAATTAAATTTAAAGTCTACAATACTCCTTTTTTTGAAGCAGTTTATCTCCATAATCAATTTAATTAAAAATAATTTTTATTATTCATACAATTTTTTATAAAAAATTTTTTTTCTTAAAAAATTAATTAATTTTAATTATTGTTAAAATATTAGTTAAAATTATTTTATAATTTAATTTTAATTTAAAAATATGCCGCAGAGTCTAGCCATAATTGAGGATCATAGTGGAGGATTTAATTAAAAATAATTTTTATTATTCATACAATTTTCTATAAAAAATTTTTTTCTTAAAATTTAATTAATTTTAATTATTGTTAAAATATTAGTTAAAATTATTTTATAATTTAATTTTAATTTAAAAATATGCCGCAGAGTCTAGCCATAATTGAGGATCATAGTGGAGGATTTAATTAAAAATAATTTTTATTATTCATACAATTTTCTATAAAAAATTTTTTTCTTAAAATTTAATTAATTTTAATTATTGTTAAAATATTAGTTAAAATTATTTTATAATTTAATTTTAATTTAAAAATATGCCGCAGAGTCTAGCCATAATTGAGGATCATAGTGGAGGATTTAATTAAAAATAATTTTTATTATTCATACAATTTTCTATAAAAAATTTTTTTCTTAAAATTTAATTAATTTTAATTATTGTTAAAATATTAGTTAAAATTATTTTATAATTTAATTTTAATTTAAAAATATGCCGCAGAGTCTAGCCATAATTGAGGATCATAGTGGAGGATTTAATTAAAAATAATTTTTATTATTCATACAATTTTCTATAAAAAATTTTTTTCTTAAAATTTAATTAATTTTAATTATTGTTAAAATATTAGTTAAAATTATTTTATAATTTAATTTTAATTTAAAAATATGCCGCAGAGTCTAGCCATAATTGAGGATCATAGTGGAGGATTTAATTAAAAATAATTTTTATTATTCATACAATTTTCTATAAAAAATTTTTTTCTTAAAATTTAATTAATTTTAATTATTGTTAAAATATTAGTTAAAATTATTTTATAATTTAATTTTAATTTAAAAATATGCCGCAGAGTCTAGCCATAATTGAGGATCATAGTGGAGGATTTAATTAAAAATAATTTTTATTATTCATACAATTTTCTATAAAAAATTTTTTTCTTAAAATTTAATTAATTTTAATTATTGTTAAAATATTAGTTAAAATTATTTTATAATTTAATTTTAATTTAAAAATATGCCGCAGAGTCTAGCCATAATTGAGGATCATAGTGGAGGATTTAATTAAAAATAATTTTTATTATTCATACAATTTTCTATAAAAAATTTTTTTCTTAAAATTTAATTAATTTTAATTATTGTTAAAATATTAGTTAAAATTATTTCATAATTTAATTTTAATTTAAAAATATGCCGCAGAGTCTAGCCATAATTGAGGATCATAGTGGATGATTTAATTAAAAATAATTTTTATTATTCATACAATTTTCTATAAAAAATTTTTTTCTTAAAATTTAATTAATTTTAATTATTGTTAAAATATTAGTTAAAATTATTTTATAATTTAATTTTAATTTAAAAATATGCCGCAGAGTCTAGCCATAATTGAGGATCATAGTGGAGGATTTAATTAAAAATAATTTTTATTATTCATACAATTTTCTATAAAAAATTTTTTTCTTAAAATTTAATTAATTTTAATTATTGTTAAAATATTAGTTAAAATTATTTTATAATTTAATTTTAATTTAAAAATATGCCGCAGAGTCTAGCCATAATTGAGGATCATAGTGGAGGATTTAATTAAAAATAATTTTTATTATTCATACAATTTTCTATAAAAAATTTTTTTCTTAAAATTTAATTAATTTTAATTATTGTTAAAATATTAGTTAAAATTATTTTATAATTTAATTTTAATTTAAAAATATGCCGCAGAGTCTAGCCATAATTGAGGATCATAGTGGAGGATTTAATTAAAAATAATTTTTATTATTCATACAATTTTCTATAAAAAATTTTTTTCTTAAAATTTAATTAATTTTAATTATTGTTAAAATATTAGTTAAAATTATTTTATAATTTAATTTTAATTTAAAAATATGCCGCAGAGTCTAGCCATAATTGAGGATCATAGTGGAGGATTTAATTAAAAATAATTTTTATTATTCATACAATTTTCTATAAAAAATTTTTTTCTTAAAATTTAATTAATTTTAATTATTGTTAAAATATTAGTTAAAATTATTTTATAATTTAATTTTAATTTAAAAATATGCCGCAGAGTCTAGCCATAATTGAGGATCATAGTGGAGGATTTAATTAAAAATAATTTTTATTATTCATACAATTTTCTATAAAAAATTTTTTTCTTAAAATTTAATTAATTTTAATTATTGTTAAAATATTAGTTAAAATTATTTTATAATTTAATTTTAATTTAAAAATATGCCGCAGAGTCTAGCCATAATTGAGGATCATAGTGGAGGATTTAATTAAAAATAATTTTTATTATTCATACAATTTTCTATAAAAAATTTTTTTCTTAAAATTTAATTAATTTTAATTATTGTTAAAATATTAGTTAAAATTATTTTATAATTTAATTTTAATTTAAAAATATGCCGCAGAGTCTAGCCATAATTGAGGATCATAGTGGAGGATTTAATTAAAAATAATTTTTATTATTCATACAATTTTCTATAAAAAATTTTTTTCTTAAAATTTAATTAATTTTAATTATTGTTAAAATATTAGTTAAAATTATTTTATAATTTAATTTTAATTTAAAAATATGCCGCAGAGTCTAGCCATAATTGAGGATCATAGTGGAGGATTTAATTAAAAATAATTTTTATTATTCATACAATTTTCTATAAAAAATTTTTTTCTTAAAATTTAATTAATTTTAATTATTGTTAAAATATTAGTTAAAATTATTTTATAATTTAATTTTAATTTAAAAATATGCCGCAGAGTCTAGCCATAATTGAGGATCATAGTGGAGGATTTAATTAAAAATAATTTTTATTATTCATACAATTTTTTATAAAAAAATTTTTTTCTTAAAAATTTAATTAATTTTAATTATTGTTGAAATATTTGTTAAAATTATTTTATAATTTAATTTTAATTTAAAAATATGCCGCAGAGTCTAGCCATAATTGAGGATCATAGTGGATGATTTAATTAAAAATAATTTTTATTATTCATACAATTTTCTATAAAAAATTTTTTTCTTAAAATTTAATTAATTTTAATTATTGTTAAAATATTAGTTAAAATTATTTTATAATTTAATTTTAATTTAAAAATATGCCGCAGAGTCTAGCCATAATTGAGGATCATAGTGGAGGATTTAATTAAAAATAATTTTTATTATTCATACAATTTTCTATAAAAAATTTTTTTCTTAAAATTTAATTAATTTTAATTATTGTTAAAATATTAGTTAAAATTATTTTATAATTTAATTTTAATTTAAAAATATGCCGCAGAGTCTAGCCATAATTGAGGATCATAGTGGAGGATTTAATTAAAAATAATTTTTATTATTCATACAATTTTTTATAAAAAAATTTTTTTCTTAAAAATTTAATTAATTTTAATTATTGTTGAAATATTTGTTAAAATTATTTTATAATTTAATTTTAATTTAAAAATATGCCGCAGAGTCTAGCCATAATTGAGGATCATAGTGGATGATTTAATTAAAAATAATTTTTATTATTCATACAATTTTCTATAAAAAATTTTTTTCTTAAAATTTAATTAATTTTAATTATTGTTAAAATATTAGTTAAAATTATTTTATAATTTAATTTTAATTTAAAAATATGCCGCAGAGTCTAGCCATAATTGAGGATCATAGTGGAGGATTTAATTAAAAATAATTTTTATTATTCATACAATTTTCTATAAAAAATTTTTTTCTTAAAATTTAATTAATTTTAATTATTGTTAAAATATTAGTTAAAATTATTTTATAATTTAATTTTAATTTAAAAATATGCCGCAGAGTCTAGCCATAATTGAGGATCATAGTGGAGGATTTAATTAAAAATAATTTTTATTATTCATACAATTTTCTATAAAAAATTTTTTTCTTAAAATTTAATTAATTTTAATTATTGTTAAAATATTAGTTAAAATTATTTTATAATTTAATTTTAATTTAAAAATATGCCGCAGAGTCTAGCCATAATTGAGGATCATAGTGGATGATTTAATTAAAAATAATTTTTATTATTCATACAATTTTTTATAAAAAAATTTTTTTCTTAAAAATTTAATTAATTTTAATTATTGTTGAAATATTTGTTAAAATTATTTTATAATTTAATTTTAATTTAAAAATATGCCGCAGAGTCTAGCCATAATTGAGGATCATAGTGGATGATTTAATTAAAAATAATTTTTTTTAATTTTTAATTCATTAAATAACCATATTATATAAAATTTCTGCCTGTAAAATAATTTTATATTTAGTTACATAATTTATATTTTAAATTTAGTTTAATTTTCATCCTGAAATTTAAAATAATTTTTTATTTGAAAATTTTGAAAAATTAATTTTAACTTTGCTAAAATGATCCAGCTTCCTACTGAGTTTGAGGTGTTTCTGGATTTGCTTATTATGGTATTGCCTATTATTTAAAAATTTTTCTTTAAACGTTTATTATGTTTATTTATTTTTAAATTTAATTTAACTTTGATAATGTGCGGCAGCAATGATTGTGGATTTGAAGGAATTAAATATTTTTAAATAAAATTTTTAATTTTCTATTCAAACATTATTATTAAAATTTATGTATTGTAAAATAATTTTATATTTCCATAATTCAATTGCCAATTTAGTTTATTTTTTATTGTAAATTTTTTTTAACGTGGCAAATTAATTTTTATACTTTAATAATATGCGGCCTAGTCAAACCAAGTTTTGAGGGCTTATTGGCTTTATATTTTTCATTTATTTTTAATTTTAATGAATTATAGGTGGTTTAAAAAATTTTTTTTTAATTTTTAATTCATTAAATATCTTTATTTTAAATTTATGGCCTTTAAAATAAATTTTATATTCACGTAATTAATTGCTAATTTATTTTAATTTTTTAATAAAATTTAAAGTATATTTCATTTAAAACATAAGAAATTTAATTTTATAATTTGATAATATACCGCTTGATCTAAGCAACTCTGAGGTGTTGTTGGTTTAGTAATTTTAATTTATTTTTAATTTTATATTTATTATATAGTCTTATTTTGATAATTATATATTTTTTGATTTTTGGAATTTTTATTTGATTTTTTTAATCTGTTCAAAAATTAATTTTATCTTTCCTAAAATCCTCCATAAAATTTTAAATATTTTAATTTTGTTAAAACGTTTATTGTATTTATTTATAATTTTATTCTAATAATATGCTACGGGATCAACCTTTTTTGTGGTGCTATTGACTAATGTTATTTTTTAAAATTTTATAATCATTTAATATACATTATTGTAACAATTATTGTAGCTGTTATTAATTGTAAAAATTAATTTTATTTATTTTATTTTTTAAAAGAAGTGTTAATTATTATTTTGGTTTAATTTTAATTTAAAATTTAAAATATTATTTATTTGAAACTTGATAAATTTAATTTTATACTTTGATACTTTGAATATGCTGCCGAATCCAGTTGAATTTGCACTGTTTGCTTGAATTATATTTAATTTATTTTTAATTTTATATTAATTTAAATAGCCATATTCTAACATAAATAAATTGTCAAAATAATTTTATATATTTTTATTTTTTTTTGAATCTGTTCAAAAAAATAAATTTATTTTTCATAATTTATTTTCCTTGTAACTATTATTGTAACTATTATTAATTGTAAAAAGTAATTTTATTTTTTTAAATTAAAATAAGTGTTAATTATTATTTTGGTTTAATTTTTATCGTAAAATTTAAAATAGGTATATTTTATTTGAAAATTGGTAAATTAATTTTTAACCTTAATAAAATGATGAAGATTAAGATGAGTAGGAGGTGGAAGTTGTGGTGGTTATTTTAAATTTTATATCCATTTTTATTCTTATTTTAATATTTATTATTTTTAAATTTATTTTAAAATGTTACTTGCTATAGATTTAATTTAACGATAATTATTTAATTAAAATAAAAATATATTCAATTTTAATGTCTACAATGCTCTCTTCCTTGAGTCAAATTAGTTTGAAGAATTGCTGGAACTTATATTTAATTTATTTTTAATTTATTTTTAATTTTATAGCCTTATTTTGATAATTATAAATTTATAAGTCTACTTATACCAATCAGCAGCATTTATCCTTATTTGGGACAGCATTTATCTCCATAATTTAATTTATTTAAAAATTATTTTTAATATCATAAAATTTTTTCATTAAAATTTTTAATAATTTATTTATTATATGTATTTATAAATAAATTTAATTTTAATTTGATATGAGATATGCTGCTTAATCAAAATGCCGTTGAGGTGTAGCTTGAATTATATATTTTTTTATTTTATATTCATTTTATAGCTTTATTCTATCAATTTGAATTATCAAAATAATTCATATTTTTTTAGATTATTTTATTTTTTTTATTTTTTAATTACATTATTTTAATATTACATATTAAAATAATAATTATAATTAATTATAATAATTATAATAATATTAATAATAATAATAATAATAATTAACTATAATAATTATAATAATAATTAATTATACAATAATGATTATAATAATTACAATTACAATTAATTACATTTTACTTAATTTTAATAAACCTTAAAATTTTGTCGACTTGCAATCTCTTGTAATTGTTGTTCAGTTTGTTGAATTTTTTGAATTTGATTAAATTTTTTATTTTTAATACTTATATTATTTTGGAATTCGGATTTTAATATTTTTTTCAATTGTATTTTACTAATTTTCAATTTTTAATATAATTTTTAATTTATATTTTAATTTATTTAATTACTCAACTATGCTAACTGCTGATTGTTGTCGTTCATTTGTTCACTTAATTGTTCACTTAATGTGTTTACTTTTTAATTAAATTTAAATTTAATTAAAATAATAATTAATTAAATTGCTCTATTTTTTATAATTTTACTCAAATTTGTTGTATATTTATTTTTTTTGAAGACATTTTCAATTTTAAAATTTAAAATTGTTAAAATTTATTAAAAAATATTTAATTTAAATAGTAATTAAAGTATTTATTTATTTATGAGCAACCACACGGTATAAAAAAATACACTAATAGTGGTGAAAGTTAAAAGACAAATATATGTAAAAAATTAATTTAATGAGAATTGTACCAGCAACGTAATCGAAATTGAAGGTTCCTGCTCCAAATATGCCCTTTTTTGTGTTTTATTGTGTATAACATTAATATTTTTTATTTATAAATTTGAAATAAATATATATTAAGTAAAATATTATTCAATAAAAAAATTATTTTAATTGTAAAATTTAAATTTTTATTTTTATAGTTTATTATTTTAAAAATTAATTTTTTTAATGATTATTAACCGAACGAATGCTTAAATTAAAAATATCTTAAATTATTATGGCATTATGCTTATATAATATTTTTATAATTTTATTTAAATATGTATTTAGTTTTATTTTATTATAGATATTACAATTTTTTGTTAATATTTAACAAATGTTTTGGTCAATTTTTAATGAATATATTAAAGAAAAAAATTTATATGGAGTAAATAGTTGTGAGAAAATTATGTTGTCTAGTTTCATTTTTATGCCTTCTCTCCTTTCCCTTTTTTTTATCAAAGGGGTCTCTTTGTAAAATAAGACAAAATGGTCATTGGGCAAATTAAAGGGTAAAGTGTTCTTAGGGTATAATGGGGCAAAATGTTAATGTGATACGGATAATGTTCCTCTAAAAATCATATGAATACGGATATGATGCCGTACAGCCCAAGACGGCGCGCGGGGTGCCGGACAGCCCAAGACGGCGACTAGCTGGAAAAATTATGCCCTTTACCTCTTTAGTTCGATGCCTATTTTGAGCCTACTTTTAACTTTTTGGACCTTAACAGGATCCTATCTCACGATTTTTTGGACGTAAAATGACACGCTTTACTTATTAATACATTGCCACATTTTTAAGGATCCATACCCCCCCCCCCCAAACTTACAAAAAAATTTTTTACTAATATTCTCCCCCCTAAATATTTTCTTTCATCAAAAATATTTTTCCCTGTAGAGTCGCCGCTGTCCACACAACAATAATAACAGCAAACTAACAATAAAATATGTGCATATATAAATCAATGCGCATATGTACTACCTTACCTTCATTCACGGCCACATGTGAATATATTTTTACTTTTTTTAGTTTTATTCTTTAAATTATATTAGTCATTTCCGAAAAATATTGTATAAAAATGTTGAAATTTCCTAAAATTTTTCTTAGAAATTCAAATAAGCCTCTGAAATCCACAAAATTTTGCTCATATCTTCTCTCGAGTATTATCTACCTTATCCCAAGCATTTATATTTTATAAATTTACATAGATATCATTTACAGGCCTGATCCTTATCTCCTTTAATGCTTCAGCGTTTATCCAAAGAAACTTAGGCCCACTCAAGTAACATTGGGATTAAAGAGATTAAGTCCCTTCGATCCCTAAGGGAACCCCCTCGATCAGTTACCATTCGAGCAAGAGGTTTAAACAATAATTACCCTCCACCATAGTTCCTTACTCTTATAATTTTTCTATGATTATTACTCAACTTAAGACCAGTGGATTAACATTGGATAAAGGAGATCAAGTCTCTCATGGTACCTGAGTCGTATCACGATCCCCTCACCTCTCGATCCCCCTTGATCCCTTCCTCGATCAGTTACCATTCAAGCAAGAGGTTGAAATAATAATTACCCTCCACCCCTTTCTCTCATAATTTTTCATTGTTTATTACTCAACTTTTACAAATTAAAAAATTTCCATCTAATAAAAATCTGCTTTAAAATTTAATGGATTTGTATGCTTTCCACCCCCTCCCCTCAAAAAAGTCGCGTTCCCATTATTCCATCATATTTTATTTTAACTTTTTTCCTATTCTTTCTCCTTTGTGAATATACAATCATTCTTTTCAAATTCATTTTTGGAAAAGCTTTAAAAAATCTTTTTTATACCTCAAAGCGTCCAGTCACCTTTGAGTTGTAGAGTCTGACCATGAGTCTTTCAAAACTCTATATCTTTTGAATAAATAAAGCTGTTAAATTTATTTTTATACCATTCGATAGAGGGGAAAATTTGCTACAAGATCACTCTAAAACATAATTTTAGTGCAAAAAATGAAAAATAATGACCGAAAAACTCTCGTTTTTGAGGAGAGTCTGACCATGAGTCATTCAAAGCTCTATATCTTTTGAAAGAATAGAGCTGTTAAATTGCTTTTAGTACCATTCGATAGAGGAGAAAATTTGCTACAAGATCACTCTAAAACATAATTCTAGGGCAAAAAATGAAAAAAAATATGGGCAAAAAACTCTCGTTTTTGAGGAGAGTCTGACCATGAGTCATTCAAAGCTCTATATCTTTTGAATAAATAAAGCTGTAAAATTGCTTTTAGTACCATTCGATAGAGGAGAAAATTTGCTACAAGATCACTCTAAAACATAATTCTAGGGCAAAAAATGAAAAAAAATATGGGCAAAAAACTCTCGTTTTTGAGGAGAGTCTGACCATGAGTCATTCAAAGCTCTATATCTTTTGAATAAATAAAGCTGTAAAATTGCTTTTAGTACCATTCGATAGAGGAGAAAATTTGCTACAAGATCACTCTAAAACATAATTTTAGTTCAAAAAATGGTAAAATAATGACCGAAAACCTCTCATTTTTGAGGAAATAAAGGGTATTTTCGACTACTCTTTTTTGTCCCTTTCATAAAAAATTTTTGATTAATTTTTATTTTAAAGCAAATTCTCTCCTCTATTCAAAAATACATTTAAAATAAAAAATTATTTCACTCTTTCATGAGTTATTAGCCTTAAAACACACCTAGACTCAACATGGGTAGACCCAACAAAATTGTCCGTTTTTTGTTCCTTTTGGGTGTGTAATTCTTTTCATAAAATCTCTCCGCCACCCTCATAACGACGAAAAATGAGGTGGCATTCATGCGAAACAAGAAAATGAGGACAAAAAAATTTTCTATTCATATTTTGCTCATTTTGAATGTTTAATTTTTTTAGTTTAGAGGTGTTTTAAGCCTAAAAAATATTGAATTCTTTTAAAATTTAGAAAAAAATTTTTTGAAGATTTAAAAAAATTATTTTAAAATTCTCAAATATTTTTAAATAACCCTTAATAATTTTAATTAATCTTCCAAAGTCAATTATCATTTAGAAGCATCATGCTTCTCCTTCGCGAGTGGACTTTGGTTATATGTACATAAACATAGTTCGATTCAGCAGGTTTAGGTTCAGCAGGTTTGGCCCATTAGCTTACATGTGCTAGTGCTTACAGGATTCGAAAATTACATGTAAATTACGTTATTGCCATTCGACGGAATCATACGTATGAAATTCTGAAAAGTAGACGGATATAAACGGGATATAGTCAAAATTTATATTCCCATTTCATTCCCAAATTCATTAAAATACCTCAACATACTTGGAGTACTTTTTCCTCATTTTCCTCCTTTATTCAATTTATTCTCAATTCTCTTTATTTATTTATTTATTATTTCCGAATATTTTTAACGTGTTTATTTAAAATATTTACTGGATAGATTTTAACTGGAGAGATTCTTGCGCGCGTTATTCCATAAAGAAAAGAGGGAGAGAATGAGTTAAGGGAGAGAATGAGTTAAAAAAAGACCACCAAACTACCCTTACACTTTTATTAATTATAACTCGATTCGTTTCCGATAAAAATAAATTTTTTATGTGTGGAATTCCTTGTTTATATTGTACTTTGTCTTTTGAAATTTTTTTTAAATTAATTTTTAGATTAGATAATTTTAATGGAATTTTTTTTAGTTATTATTTTTAGGGTGTTTATTGGTGCCTTAATTTTAGTTGGAATTTTATTTTTAATTTTTTTTTGAATTTTTTTCGAATTTCATTTGTTGAGGCACGCTGATTTTTAAAGTCAGTATTCTTATCATTAAGAGACCTACCTTAAAAATTTTATCCAAAAAATTTTTAATAGGAAAAATTCATTTTAAAATGAATCTTACTGTAGGATATGAGTTAAAAAAGACCACCAAACTCCCCTTACACTTTTATTAATTACAACCTCAATGCTCGAAAAAATTTTGTATCTTATAACGAAGTGTCTACTAAATAGGGAGTAATGTTAAAGGATATCGGGAGACCCCCTCGGATGCTTGATCCAATCCGAAAATTTAAAAATATCCGGATCTGTTAACGCTATTAGAGAGAATATCATGGGCGTCTCCACAGTAGAGATAGGAACCAAAGCGAGATCTCTAACAGATTTCTGTTATAAAGAGTCTCTCTATTAGAGATATCTCTCTTTTTGTGATATCAATCTCTTCCTCTTAAGTATATCCCAATTTGTATCGACTCTCTCGTCCGGTATCTTTTCCTCACAAAGCAGAAATCCACTTTTAAAAATACGTACTTTAATCGAGCTGTATCTTCTATTGGGTGTATCTTAAAATAGGTCCATCTTAAAAATAGGTCAATTGAATATTTCTATAATAATTTTAAATTATTTATTTAATGACCTCAAAATTAATATTTTTTATGATGACACAAAAACACTCAACTTTTAAAATATTTTCGTCTATATTCCACTTGTAAATCCTTTACCTCTCATCCCTCTCTCCCTCTTTTAAGTGGTTAAACTCATTGAATTTTGACTTTTATTCTAGAAAAATTAAATTAGTAGTCTGAAAAATTTAATTTTTAAGTTTAAATTCAGATAAAAATAAGAAGAGCGAACTCCTCCCAAGCCTACACCCTTATCACCCCCATCCCCACGGCTTAGGGATATCTCTCTTTTCCAAATAAGGTTGGAGGAACCTCTCGAGCCTACCCACCCTCTTTCCCTTACCTTACCCCACATTCCTCACCTCCAAATAAGGGAGGAACCTTGTAAGACTTGGGATATCTGAGATTTGGTTTGGCCCTCTCACCACTCCCTCCTACCCTTTCCCTCTCCCCCCAAATAAGCTTAAAGGAATCTTGTAAGGCTTTGGATATACTGGACATGATTTGGCCCTCTCACCACTCCCTCCTACCCTTTCCCTCTCCCCCCAAATAAGCTTAAAGGAATCTTGTAAGGCTTTGGATATACTGGACATGATTTGGCCCTCTCACCACTCCCTCCTACCCTTTCCCTCTCCCCCCAAATAAGCTTAAAGGAATCTTGTAAGGCTTTGGATATACTGGACTTGATTTGGCCCTCTCACCACTCCTTCCTACCCTTTCCCTCTCCCCCAAATAGGGTTGGAGTAACCTGGTAAGGCTTCGGATATCCGGAACTTGATTTGGCCCTCTCACCACTCCCCCTCCTTTCTCTCTCATCCAAATAAGGTTGGAGAAACCTGGTAAGGCTTCGGATATCATGGATTTTTCTATATCACAAATATCTTTCTAGATCGTCCAATAGACTCAGTACCTCCTCGAACATTTATTCCTTATAGTCTGTGTTTTATTTATTTTTTTTTGAAGTTTTTAAAATTAAAAAAATTTTGAAATTGCCCCCTTTATCTGCGCGATGTTTCCAACTATTACACTATCAATTTTAATTAATTCCACACCCTCCTGATTTTAATTATTTCAACTTCCTTGTTTACAATGAATCACTCACACTTGTTAAATTTTTTATTATCCTCCCCCGCCCTACCCAAAAAATTTTTTTAAAATTGTTTGTGTGGGTGGATGACGACTAGTCATGGTACTTTTGTTTGTGTTTATTTTAAAATTTAAAAATTAAATCCATTCAAATTCAACAATTTAATTTTTACTCTCGCGCATCACTGCGCAATCTTAATCAGTCAATATTGAGTTTTTAAATTGTTTTTAAAAATAAAATAATTTTTTTTCTCAAATTTTTTTTAAATTTTCTCGAATTCTTGGCTATTTTTATTTATTTTTTTTATAATTTTCATCACGAAATTTTATTTTTTTCTTTTTTTTTTTATTTTTAGTAGAAAGGACCTTCATTTACCTTATTTATAACCTTGAGATAATTATTTTTCCATAAGGTACTCAAATAATAAACATTTTCGTGTGACCTTTACCCCTTAACGTAAAAATTATTTTAAGGTATAATTTATATTTTTACTTAAATAATAAATTAAATTATTTTTCTGAATAAATCAGAAAAAAATCAGAATTTTTCTAATTCAGAAATAGATCAGAAATTGATTATAAATTAACCAGAATAAGTCATAAAATAAAAAGAAAAATCAGAAAATAAACAGAAAAAATTGGAAAATAAATCAAAAAATTTTCAAAATTAATCAGAATTTGTTCTGATAATATCAAGAAAATCAGAAAAAACTAGAAATTGCTCTTAATAAATCATAAATAATTGCAAAAAAGCAGAAGAAATCAGAAAGAAAATCAGAAATTGTTCATTCAGAATAATGTAGGATGGTTCAATCATCTCTTAGATCTCTTTCTGCTCAAATTAGTTTTAGAATTTAATTTATCTTTGTATTTTGCCATATTTTAATTTAATTGTGATATTGTATCTAGATACTTCTTATCATTAGATAACTTTTAAAAATCAAGTTAAAATTTAATTTTCTTCCTTTTTCGTTTCTTTTGTTTCTATTTTAATGAATAAAATTTAATTAAAATTAATTTTCACGGAAATAAAAAAATAAATGATAAATATCAAAAAAAAATTTTTTTTAATTGTTTTAATTATTTTAATCAGTTAAAACAGTAATATTTGACATAATCTACATCACTAATTTTACAAAATTTTACTTGTCACAATTTTTTTATTTTTGGTTATTAAATTATATTTTTTTAAATTTTTTTATCTTTTATTAATCAGTTGATCATTAATCTTTTTAATTTTATCTAATTTTTCTAAAATTAGTTTAAACAGTGTTAGAATTATTTTAGTAAAAATTATTAATTTTTTAAATAACCAAATGACTTTACTATGTAATTAATTAATTTAATTATTAATTTTTAAAAATATTTACACAATATGAATTATTATTAAATAAAACTGATAATAAAATCAGAATTATTATAATTATTACAAATAAATAATTAAAAAATCAGAATAATAAATAGCCTATAAATAAACCAGAATATTATTCAGAATAAACAAGAAATCGTAAATAAATCAAAATAAATAATCAGAATTAAATCAGAAATTATTCTGAATTAAATCAGGAATTCTTCAGAATGAATCAGAATAAATAACCAGAATTAAATCAGAATTATTCTGAATAAATCAGAAAGTTTTTGAATAATTCAAACCAGAATTATTCTTAATTAAATCAGAATAAATAACCAGAATTAAATCAGAATTATTCTGAATTTAATCAGAAATAAATAAAAAAATATTAACAACTGTCTGAATATTTTAAATTATTTCAGAATTTACAACTAGTAACTCAGAATTTATGAGATTTATTTATTCTGAAGCAAAATTAGAAATAATTCTAAAAAAATTAACTCTAATAATAAATAAAATAAATAGACAAAGAAATCAAAAATCTTAAATAAAGTGATCTTCAAATAAAAACAATAACAAATAATAAAAATATTATCAGAATTTTATAAACTTATTCTGAATATTATTTATTATTTTTCTATCTATTTTCTGCCGAAAATAGGGGAGAATTTTTTATATATTTCTCCCTCTAGCCTACACTAAATCAAAAAAACTTTGCCCCTACAACAAATTGAAGTAAATAACCTTCCATTTTTCCCTTTCCCCTATCCCCAGTTAAACTAAAAAAATTTTTTCCTTCAACAGATGCGCACTATCTTCCCCTATAAAATAATCAACAACATTCCACTGCGTCCCCCAAAAATTTTTGGTTTGATGGCAAGTGAAAGTGTCGATCCATGTGGTGATTTTATTAATGGGAGAATACTTCTGGTCCTTTACGCATGATAGAATAAATTAATTTTTATGCTAAATTAGAGGGCATTATAGTGAACGATGTGTACATTTTTTTTCAGTCAACTTTTTTTAATTTATAGGGATAACTTCTGTCATTTATCTTTCATTTCAAACTGGGAGATCTTCCTTTAATACCTACCCAATCTTAATCTTATTTTAATATATCAATTATCTCGAAGCAATTTTAGTAAAATTTTAGATTCCACAGATATAACAACCTTTAATTTTTAAGGATGATTACCCCAGCTATAACTATAACTCTTTTTTAACTGATCCCTCATCCTAATAATACACTTATCATGCCAGATTCCCTTAGCATTATTACAACTCTTTAATCCCAACTCTCCCAAGTACCACGTCTACTTCTTTCCCGTATCCTCACATTTCATTATCTTTATCCGATTACTTTTAGATAACTCTCTCAGGTATCATTCCTTATTCTCTTTTTTATTCTTATAAATAGGGCGGGGACGAATATGCACGCAAAATCGCCAAATATGCGCATATATATGCATCGAAAAAGCCCAAAATATGCAACAAAATATGCAAAATTTCCTGAAATATATGCAAATATATGCATTAGGAACCGGGTCCTAAAGTGCTCGGACACATGTAAAAACACCATTTTTGCGCTTCTCTCATCATGGCATATCCGCATGCAAAACATGCATTTGCATGTTTTTCCCCGCCCTACTTATAAATCTCTTCGTTATCCTAAATATTTTTGATTTTTCAACAGATCCCTCATCCTAATATACCACTTTCCTTACCATTATTATCCCAGCTCTCCCAATTATCACTTCTAATTATTTCCAGTGTCGTTAAATGTCCTTATCCGATTACCTTCAGCTAACTTTCTCAGTTATCACTTCCTATTCTCTCCCTTATCCTTATCTTATTTCCTCCTTATCCCCCTTACTTTTAACCCAACTTTCTCATTTATCAAGCCCAATTCTCCCATTTTATTTCAACAGATTTACAGCTTCCTCCAGCTAAAAACTGTCTAGATTTTATCAATTTTTTTCGTTATTTCCCCCTTTTATCGTTATTCACACAGTGCATTTTCGTTCTATTTTAACATCATTTTTACCCGCTCATCCCCAACAAGTAAAGCTAACATAAAATTAAGTTGCTTTACACGTGTGGATGAGAAAATGATTAATTATCTATGTTAAGTGATGAATATTCCAAGTTTTTTTAATGCTTTTACGAGTGTAACCAAAAAATATATATGTTGCAGACAGCATTTTTGGAAATTAAAAATTAGTGGAAATAATATAGCTAATTTCCAGTTATTATTTTTTATTTTTAAATTTAATCCCAAATTTTATTTTTTTTAATCCTTAGACTTTTAATTCTCCCATTCCATCCCTTTTTTAATTTTTAATGAAATTTGATATTTGCCCCTCAACAGACATGCCCATTTTTCATTCTTTGTTTTTATTTCCTTATTAGTCGACTCTATATTTGGTTACTCAATAAATTTATTTTAACTAATAATGCTGAGAAATTGACATTTAAATGGGAAATATAATTTAATTTTTTTTAATTTAAAAAATTTTATTAATTTAAAATTTTTTAATTTGAAAAATTTTCTAGAAATATTTAATAAAATTAAAATAATGCCCAGCAAGTCTACACCAAATACAAATATTTTTTCGAGTTCATTACCTTCTATATTCAGACGGAAAAAACAAAGTTATGATATGAATCCGCCTGAACCAACTTGTCAAGTAATTAATTTTAATATATTTTTATAATATTTTAAACTTGAAACTTAAATTAAGCTTATGCTTGAAATACATCTTTTGATTAGTGTAAACTTAAAACTGTAATTTAAGGTTTAATAAGATGAAATTGAAACTTGAAATAATTTTATTAAACTTGAAACTCAATTTTATTGTTTTACTTAAACTTGAAACATTAGTTAAGCCTAAACCTTAAACAAATTTTCTAGAAATATTACTTAAGAAATAATTAAACTTTATTTAAGTTTAAATTTCAATCTTAACTTACCTACATGTTTAAGCTTAAAACTTTAAATAATTTAATGAACTTAAGCAATTAAATTTAATTTAAGCTAACATTTAGTCTTTTTTCAAGTTCAAGCTTAACTCTAAAAATTAAGTTTCATTTCTAGTTTTAAACTTGCTTTAATTTTATGTTACCGCCTGCTTCAAGTTTAATATTGAACTTTTTCAAAGTTCAAATTTCTATTAAACTTGCTTCAAGTTTTAATATTACTGAGCATAAACTTAAAATTTCCAAGTTTTATTTCAAGTTTCCAACCTAGCATTAATTTTATTATTTATCGCATGCTTCAAGTTTAATATTAATCAAGTTTTGAATTTTTATTAAACTTGTTTCAAGTTTTAATATTTTTAATTAAAGTTTTGCTTCAAGTTTTAAATAGAAATTAAAAAATTAAGGTTATTTATTTGGGAAATGTTCTCACCGCCGGTCTGGGCAAAGGTGAAGCAAGCATCGAACGGCCCTTGAGTGTTATCTGGCGTATGTGGAATGCTACAAAACAAACAAATAATAAGCAACATAAAGAAAACAAAATTGTTCCACAACCTATTCGAATGAGTTTATGTGTTACCCATTCTGGAATAAAAACTGAAACGAAGCAACTGGGGCTAACCGAATATTGGGCACACAGAATTACTTTTTGTTCAGCTCCGCAACAGTATCCGGTGAATTTTGGATTTTTTTTAAATTATTTTGATGAATATATACAATTCTGAAACTGAAAAAGTGTCCCTTATAACTAGGAGTATATTAAATAGAAGATATCGCTAGACAGCGCCCTCAACACCTCCATCCTCCGGCCAAACTAACGCTAAAGTAGTTCTCTCGGCATCTCCATTTTTCTCCCAAACTAACTTTTAGGTAATAAATAGGTAGATGAGTACATATTATGGGGGGGGGGGGGGGGGATTGGATATAGTGGTCTCTTGTCATCTCTCCAGCCAAACCACGCTACCCTAGAAAATTAAAAAATATTTTTTTTAATTTTTAGAGAGTTTTTTGTTGGATTTACAAACACGAAGGCAAACGTATGAAACCCGAGCTTAGATGCCATGCAGTTCTATGCAAAAGGCCAACAGAGCCTGAACGACTTGAGAAATTATTAAACCAATATTTACAGGCTGCTTTACAAGTGGAAACAATTTTTAAATTTTTAAATTTTAATTTTCCAATTAAAGGAGTATAAACGTGAAAAATTGGCAACTGAACGTGCTCGCAAAAATTCGCTTTTATTGCTTCTTTCCAAAAATAATATTAGCTGTCCGAGGCGTAAACAGCTTCTTTTAACTGGCTCTCTCAATTTTAGGCCTCAGGTGCTTCAGAAATTTTTTTTGAGAAAAATTCTGTAAATTTTGAAGATTAAACGCTCAAATTCTGAACCTCGTTTGGGGGCTATAGATGAGGAGGAAGAACAGTCTGAGGAGAGAAATACAACCCCTACAAAAAATGCAGTATTAAACAAAGAAAATGTTTCAGTTGATGTTCTTCCTGAAAGAAATGTTGAGGAAGTTGTTAACAATAGTGAACATAGCGAATTGGAGGTAGTAACTTGATTATTAATTCCGGAAAATTAACTTTTAATGAATTTATTTCCGGAAACTTAAGTTCATAAATTAATTCCGGAATGTTTAATTTTTTAAAATTTATTTCCGGAAACTAATGTTTGTTAATAAATTTCGGAAAGTTTAATTTTTTGAAATTAATTTCCGGAAACTTAAGTTTAATAATTCCGGAAAGCTAAATTTTTATTATCTATTTCCGGAAACTTAAGTTTAGAAAGTAATCCAGGAAAGTTTAATTTTTATTAAACCTATTTCCGGAAACTTAAGTTTATAGATTAATTCCGTAAGGTTTAATTTTTATTTAATTAATTTCCGGAAACTTAATTTTATAAATTAATCTCTAAAAGTTTAAGTTTTATTAAATTTATTTCCGGAAAGTTTTATTTTTATTAAATTTATTTCCGGAAACTTAAGTTTATTAAATTTATTTCGGAAACTTGAGTTTATTAATTATGAGTGTTTATCTTGCTTTTCTTTTCATAATTAATTTTAAATTTAAGGCTAACCAAGTTCCAAGTCCGTATAATGAAGATAATGAAATTTATTATTCCTCTTCCGATGCAGAGGATTCTTTAAATTTGGAGTACCATTACAGAAATACTCCTCTTTTAAGTGGCGATTCAAGTTCACAACATTCAGTTCATTCTTCATCAGCAAGCAGTAGCATAAATTCTTGTTCTTCCTGTAGCGATGATGGAAGACAAGGTGAAGGATCTTAGAATTTAATAATAACTTATTCCGGAAACCTAAATAAATTTCCGGAAACTTCCTCTGAGTCCGGAAACTTAAGTTATCGTTTTCCGGAAAGTAAATATATTTTTTTCCGGAAAGTAAATACATATCCGGAAAAATTGAATCTACATAGTATATTAAAATAGTTTTCCGGAAGGATATATTTTTGTTTCCGGAAATTTGCTATTTACTTGAAAATAGTTTAATATTTTCCGGAAGGGTTACACTTAATTTCCGGAAAGTATTATTATTGATGCAATTTAATTTCCGGAAAGTTTATAAAATTTATCCCGGAAAGCGTTCATCCTATTCCGTAAAATATATATTTAACTATAATTTAACAGACAATGACGATATCGCCCATCATTTTACCTCAAGTATCAGTAGCTGTTCTGCTTCATATACCTCTACCTCAACCAATAATGGAAACAATTCTAGCAGCATTTCTAGCAACGATTTTATTAACTCTTCATTTTCGCCTTATTTTTCTTTTAATTCTGATTTTCATTCTCCTGTTGATTTAGTGACAAATGACGGTAAGGCTGTAAATATGTTTTACTTAATATATATTTTTTGAATTTATTTTAAATTAAAAAAAATAATGGCTCTACTTTTAAGCATCCCTTGGACTTCTAAGCATCCTCATGGACTTCTAAGCGTCCCATGGAAATATTCTCTGATGGGATGCATATACTACTATTTTTGGGACGCTTAAAAGTCCGTGGGACGCTTAAAAGTCCATTGGACGCATAACTTTAAAATAAAAATTGATTTAACAATTTTAAAATTTTTTAGTAATTCCTTCACTTCGCGCCTTTTCTCTATCAGCTCCAATCTCGGCTGCTTTATCTCCTACATATTCAAATAGAGTAGTTGGCGATGTTATGAAGAATTAATAAAAATTCTGTATAATAATTACAAAAATAATTATTTTGGAGAAATTTTTCTCTGCTCTTGATTTTTTTTGAAAATATTAAATATAAAAATTCATTTTTAATTTTTAAAATTTAAAAATTGAGATATAAATTTATTTTCTTTTTTAAAAAATATTTTTATAAACTTGTGCCTATTTTGGTGATAATTTTTCAAATTTTAAATTTTATTTTTTCAAGTGTTGCATTTATTTAAATCTTCAAATTTACGAATAAAACAAAAGTTTTGTTTAATTTTTGGATTTTTTAAAAATTTTTAATTATCAAATATACAAAAATATAGAGTCAATAAATTTTATATGAAGCGCATTTAAAAATCATAAGATATGTCAATAATTGAAGCGATGGATATTATAGACAAGCATGCTTGACGGACGCTAAGAATTGGATATACATACATATGCTTGCCTCCCTGCGATTTTTAAAAATTTTGAAATAAATTTTATTATTGAATAAAAATATTTTAAAAATGCATTGAAACTAAAATTCTATATTTTTGTTAAATTATTTATGGCTGTACAACAATTGCGGATATAAAATTTAAATCTAGTCAAGAATTGTAGGAGACCTACAGCCGAGACTAAAAAAGGATCACTTTAATAATTTCCAAAATTTTTATAAAATTTTAAATCCGAAATTGTCAATTCCTGAATTATTTTCCGCATTTGTCGTCCGAGTTGTCATCTCCGCAATTGTCGCAATACCTGTATCTATAAGAAGAATTTTTTTTTAAATTCAATATTAAGCGGATGTAAAATTATCCACGCGGTCATACAGCTGATATAGCCATGCAGACTGATAGCGATTCAATATCGATAATTTATATACATGGATATACATATTTTATTAAATATAAGGGCATGAAGTGCCGCTGCGCATTTCCTTATCCTCCTTCCCTCTACAACTCCATTCTTAATTTTTGGATACTCCGCCCTGGCATGGCCAAAAGTTGGGCAAATAAAAGTGAATTTAATATAGCAATAAAGCATCATTTCTTAATTTTATTAACTTTTTTTTTTAATTTTTATAGTTGATAAATTTAAATATTAAAATGCTTCTGCGCATTTTAATTTTCATTTTTTGCTTTGAATTGGCAAGTTGCGGTCATGGAAGCTATGGTCAGGGAAGCGCTGGTCATGGAAACTTTGGATATTTGGATTCAAACGGATTCTGGATCCAAGGAGGGGTTCCAAGTGGGCAAGGCTATGCCCCAAGTAATGTAGATGGAAGCACTTCTTGGAACCATGATGGAAGCAATGTTAATTATAATTTTGATGAAGTTGCTCAACAATTTGATAATTTCCATCTCCATGGTTATCCCCAAAGTAATGTATATGCTGGACAATATAGAGATAATATTCCTATTCAAACCTATGGTCACACAAAAATAGGTGGAGGAGGACAAAAACATTCGGGTGACGCTTCTTCTTCGAGGTCCCGTGGAAAGCGAATTAAACAGGATAATTCGCCGCATGAAGGTTTGGGACATGAAGGAGGACAAGGGGGTAAAAATGTGGAAGGGGGAGAACATATGCCGCTCTCAATTGATCCGACTGAGGAAAAAAGTTACAGAGTGGAAATTTATCTTAAACGATGTATGTTTAATATATTTTTGCATAATATACATTATATCAATTATTTAATCTTTTATAGTCGATGGCGGTACTGTGTTACTCCTTGAACCTTGGGAAGGACGTGACAAGTATTCAACCATAAACATAGAAAAAGTCTTGTCAATCTTGAGAATAGCCAATGTTGAATGTGAGAATTTTTTCTTAATCGAAATTATAATTTTTGTTCAGACCGTCCAGTTGAAGACATTGAAAATCATAAAAAGGATTCTGATCTATTTGGAGACGTTACATTTAAAAAAAGATCTGCTAAACTTAAGGCGGATGCGGGTGAAACAATGACTACAAAGGATTTGGCTGATCGCATCGCTGATTGGAGTAACAGAGAAGGAAGCATTAGCAAATGGATGGTTCGGGGAAAATACTATAAGAATGAAATATTCGAACCTATGTTTGATGGCCATATAATGGTTGTGCTTCACGATATTGGTGAGGAAGGGAGAGAGAGATTTAGAAGTAGGTGTTTATCATGAAATTATAATTAAATAAAAACGGAAGACTAAAATCCAAACTAAACAAAATCTAATACATTCAAAGGTACTATCGCATTCTAACGCCACATGTCCGCAAATGCTATCCGCAGGTTTTTCCTCTTCTCCCATCATCTCTCTTTTTCTAAAGATTAAAAGAACGGTAGATGATTAATAACAAGTTTTCCTTTTCCCTTTTCTCAAAAGGTTATTAGGTTATCTCAAAAGGTTTTTTACAGACATGTGGCGGTATAATGCGATAGTACCCATCCAAATTATTAAATATTTAATCTCTTCCTAGTTCATTTTACAATGGATCGCCTAAACCTCTTTGATTCGCTTAACAGGAAAAATTATTTTGTTATGCAAGAGAACAACGAATTGGCTATTATACCTGATGAAAATGTTTGGAATAGAGGAGATTCTTTACGAGGTACAAGATGGAGGGAGGACAAGTTTTGTCCACAGAAACGTAGAAAATTGGAGGTAAAAGATCTTCTTGATAATAGTTTGGATAAGTAGGACTCCATAATATGCTCCAATGATAGATACACCTCAATTTACTATACGTTTCTTAAAATTCAGTTTCGTACTAGTTTCTCATTATTGAGCGAAGGAGCGCTCCTGCTACACCTTATAATAGATTTAATTTTTAAACAGGTATATACTCGCTCATTAACACTGTATCAAATCCTCAACATTGCTTACTACAAAGTAATTGATGGCCGTACTTCTGAGGATAAACCGATACCCTTCAAATGTCGTCATTTTAGCTACGAATTCATAGCTGCTATTGCTGCAGATGAATTTCAATCAAGATTGCTCGTATATGAAAATTGGCCAGAAAATATTACTTTTATGGACAATCAAGTTACAGCAAAGGAACGTATAGAAGAGCCGCAATACCCTACAGCTTTTGAACACTCATTTGATAAATTGACGGAACTTGCAAACTTGTGAGTTTATAGTTGAAATGTATTAATTAGGTTGACCGTATCCTGTATCAGGATTCTAAAAGTATAATAACGAACGTAAACTTTTGACAAAGGGGACATTGTTTACTGTAACCGCGAATTTGATATATTCAGGCTATCTTTCGATAGAGAATTTTTTCAGTATTTCTATCATAAAGTATTCGATAGAGAATCCTTGATTTTCTATTGTTGTGTGCAGGTTTTATTGCAAAATGAGTTTGGGCTGGTTATGGCCATTCATGGTTTCATTCCTCGGAACCTCCGATAGGGCAATGCAATATAAGAAAGTCTTTATCTTGTCTGATTAGTAACCTGAACAATGATCAACATGACTGATCAACTGACTGAACCTTTCATTCGCTTATTACTTGGATTATATTTGTTGTGGATAGGCGAGTCAAAAAGCAATCTACCCTCTAAACTTTTTTCTTTATAACAATATCGGAGCCAAATTGAGAACGGATATCAGTGTTTCTATCATACAGTATTTTTAACTTATAATTAGGCAACTCACTCCCTCCACTTCTCATTTGTTTGTCTATAAATTTTAAATTTTAGCAATGATTACAACAACAGCATCTACACAAAATCTCTTCCTATTATTCCTCCAAACAATTAAAGAAGGATTAGACGGAAACTCAAAAAGGACGGGCTTTAAAGAAAAACTATTAAGACTTTAAGTTTTTTTCCTTCTATACTTTCTTTTACTTTTCTATTATACATACTTATTGGAGTAGGGAAACTGGGAGACTACAGAGGAGAGGAGGACTACCAGAGGACTACCCCAAACAGAACATGGAGGGACTTCTCCCAAATGAAGGAGACTCACTCAAACGAAAATACTTCGTATGATAACTCTCTCAAATGGACATCAGACACTATAGAACAGCTATTCCTTTTATTCCTCCATTCCTCGAAAACCAGTAGATGCACTGCACTCCAATATAAATTTTTAAATTTTATATTTCTACAACTTTTTTAACATTCTTATTTTATATTTAAATCTACCACTAGCTCTTTAACCATCTGAAAATTCCAAAAAAGTTTCGAAGAAAGCTTCCCAAGAATTAACACATTTCTGGTTTTCCAAGAAGGAGACTTGTTTATCGTTAAGTAACTTTTTATATTTTTTAACCATTATTTTTGACCCTTCGGATTTTTCTTATCAATCGGCTTATATTCCCCCGATTTTGATAAAGCATTTTTAAAGATTTTTATTTTTCTTACATTTTAATTTTTGATTAACAAAGCGAGCAGGGTGCGGGCAGAGCCTTCTTTTGCACCGGTGATGGTGGATACTGTGATCCATCTCTTTTATCCCTCTCTTTTAGCTCCGAAGGCTAAAATTTTGGGAAGTTTGGAAGCCAACAAGGCAGCTTTCGTCCTTTTCAAAAAAGGCAGCTTTCGTCCTTTTCAAACCGCAATCTATTTCAAAATGCCTCAATTTGTTGGGTATTTGCCCAGTCTTTAGATCAATGTAAAATTCTTGGTGCTTGTCTGTTTTTTTTGGCTGTTTTTTCCAACTTTATTGACCACTTATCACTGATTATTTCTGTCTTACTCTATTTGAGCTCTATTGAGCTCAAAATTTACTAACTATAAAATATTATATAAGCCCGATTTTGGACAAAGTTTTGTGTTTTTTAATATCTTTAAATTTTTTTATTTAATAAAATAGGGCAAATTTAATTAAAAATGCTTATTGATTTTGAAATTTAATTAATAATGTCATTAAGGGCATCTTGCTATACACATGATTTAAAATTTTTAATAAATTTAATTATTTATTTAATTAATAATTTTCCCTTGTGTTAACTTAAATGTTGTCTATGCCAAACTCTTAAGCTGTTAGGGGTTAAAAAAACGATGCACAATAAGTTTTTTCTTATCTCCTTTTTTAACCTTTTAGGTATTTTGTGTTACGACCGGAGGTGTCCGAGGTTTGACTGATGTTGACGTGCACAAGAATAACAATTTATCCGGCGTAGAAATATACAATGTAGGCGAAGGTGGAAAGGGCTGGAACAGACGACGGGAATCAGGGACTAGCCGCGCTAGTATGATTCCACTAGACTGACGCTTTCACTGGCTTTTATACTATAGCGATACCACTACACAACATTTTGACTTACGTCTTTCACTTTTTAAAATTAGCTTCATAACACCCCTAGTATAAATGTTTCAGATATACGTCAAAGTATACGGTTTAACTTAAATTACACGGTATTCTCCAACAAGGCATATAGCGGTGAATGTCAATATAATTTCCAAATAAAGCGAAACACCAAAAAGCAATCGGCAAAAGGGCATTTTTTAGCATATAGTCGACAAAAGTAACATGAAGCGGATGTAAAAAACACACGATATTTTCAATAATAAATGCGCGGCAGGTAGTAAACAAACATGATAGACATATGATTGATAGATGTGATAGACGCATGATTGGTGATTGAGCGTTTAAATTTTTAAAATTTTTTATTTTTTTTATATCTAATTTATGTTTCTCTTTTAAAAAATATTTTTTAAAATATTAAATAAGTTTGAACATGAAACTTTAATCTTTCATAGTCTTCTTAATTACAACAAATCCTTTAATATCACTCTATTTAAATTAATTGACTCATCCAAGGGATGTATAGCAAGACTGGGCGAAATAAAAGTATAAAGCTCTCTAAGGTACTTTGGAGGAGACACTCTGTCAAACGGAGGTATATACTCTATCAACACTCTATCTAGTTGTATATTGAAGAATACGATATTGTTGACCCTCGGATTTATTTTGACCCTCGGATTTATTTTGACCCTCGGATTTATTTTGACCCTCGGATTTATTTTGACCCTCGGATTTATTTTGACCCTCGGATTTATTGTTGACCCTCGGCTTTATTTTTTATCAATCGGCTTATATTCCTACGATTTTATTTTGTTTTTTTTATTTCTTAGAAAATTTTTAATATGAAAAAAGTCGTCTGAATGTCCGTCAGAATGCGGACCGAAACTTGCGGCCTCGACGAATTTCTTAAAACACAGCTCATTCGAAAGAGCTCGACGAGCTGAGTCGAATGACATCAAAATCATTGTGATTGTACATGCTTGGACAAAGTTACGATAGAAAAACAAATACCTAAACCTATGGTCCGCAAAAGTCAGTCCGCAACCGTCTGAACTGCGACATATATAAACAGTAATATGTCGTCTATTGCCAAGAAGCCAGAATTCTTCAATTTGGCGTCAAAATTGCAAATCGTTTCAAAATTGAAAATATCGGGAGTAGAAATCGGAAATAGAAAACAAAAGTCCTAGAAGATCGAAATTTCGAAACAACGCTTATTTGGTAAGCTTCTAACTCTATTGAAGCGCTTTTAAAAATCAGGCGATACTATCAATAATAAATTCGTGGAAAGTAATAATTAAACATGATTGACGCACGCACTGGGGATATGGAGGGATAGACAATGAAAGTCAATTAAATATTCCTTATGATAGACAATTAAATATTTCTTTCATTATAATAATCAATCTTAAAGTCAATTTAATTTAAATTTTTGTTTAAATTAATTGAGTCCCCACCTAAATAGGATAATAAAATTTAACGTTAATCTAACTAAACATATAAAAATTAAAAAATTATTTTGAGGATTTTTAAATTTTCTAAGGATTTAAATAAATCCCTAAGGCTATGCAGTAGGCGGCGTGGTTAATGGATAACACATCAGTCCGGTCTACTGAAATGCTGGTTCGCTCCCAGCCGCCGAATAACATTTTGAACTAGCTGAAGGAGAGAAATGGATATAGCCCAGCCGCTTTACTTATACGATTCCTCTCAATTTTAAAAATAGGAATGGCAATGTGCTTGTTGCTACAGTAAAACCAACCTCACTGACATACTCTATAGGGTTATTGGTTTCTCCAAAATTGAAAGTTTAAAAGCGTAAAACATGCCTCAAACGTTGCAAATTACGGTATCTAGATCGCTCCGATTTTTTGCTTTAAATCGCAAGATAGAATTAAGATAAATTGCTTTGTATTTACTTGCAATAGTTTCAATGCCGGTACTGGGAGCTAATAGTATGTGCGTACATAATGTAAAGAAACCTCTCGGGTTGCTCGGATTACCCGAACCCCTGACTTTTTTAGACCCGAAACCCGAACGGGAAATTTTCTATACCCTGAATCGAACCTCGAATTTCCCATTAAACTTTTCACACTAAAAAGGAAAAATCCCATTTTCGGCATTACATCTTTCTCGACTCGAGACATCCAAGGAAAAAAACTGTGATGGGTCCTGATTCTGAGAAACGCTGATGCAAGGGAGCCTCTGTTCATGCTAGACTTAGAGTAAACTTTGACGGTCTTGCAATATTATGCGAATTAATGGCTTAAAACAAACATAGAAAATCCTAAATTTAAAATTTCAATTCCCTCGCGGCTATGAAATATAAAATAAAACAAAGATAGAAAAGTCAACACAAGAAATCGTACATATATGATCGTATATAAGGTTTAAATAAATTTATTAACGTAAAAAGAATCCACTTTTGGTATAATTTAATAAAAATATATTAATGACAATTCCGGGCAATTATTTTGCCGTCTTAGTTAGGGTCTTTTATTTTTAAATTTGCCGCCGCTACATGGGACTTAAGATATGTGGCAGTCATGAGAATCCCTGATTGCATGTGTTTGCCCTATTAAAATTGCCCAGCAGCTTTAATTAGGGCTATGTATATAGCGGTTAGAGAAATTTACAGACTTACGCGCATGTCTGGGCAAGCTCCGCCTCGATGGACATGCTCGCCAATGGTGCGTGTCCATATAAATAGTTGTTGAATCCCCAGCAACAGGCAGTTTTTATTTTTTTAATTTTTAAATTTCTCTTAAATCTACTATAAGCATTCACCCAAGCACTCCCAAATCGCCCTATCATGGCCAAAAGTTGGGGAAATAAAATTTAATTTAATATAGCGATAAAGCATCTTTTATTAAATTTACTTTAATTTAATTTTCTTTAATTAAATATTTATAGTTGACAATTTAAATATTAAAATGCTTTTAAGCAATTTAATTCTTATTTTTTGCTTTCAATTGGCAAGTTGCGGTCATGGAAGCGCTGGCCAGGGAGGCGCTAGTTATGGAAACGATGGATACTGGGATGCAAACGGATACTGGATCCAAGGAGGGGTTCCAAGTGGGCAAGGCTATCCAAATAGTGTAGTTGGAACCACTGCTTGGAACCAAGGATATACTCAAAATCAGGACACTTTTCATCACCTTGTTGGACATAGTCCTACACAAGGCTATGCCCCAAGTAGTGTAGATGGAAGCACTGATTGGAACCAAGATGGAAGCAATGCTAGTTATAATTTTGATGGAGTTACTCAACAATTTGGAAACTTAAATCTCCATGGTTATGATCCAAGCTATGTAGAGGCTGGAGGATATGAACATATTCCTATACACACCTATGGTCACACAAGAACAGGGGGAGGAAGAAAGAAGCATTCGGAAGATGCTTCGAGCTCCCGAGGAAAGAAAATTAGAAAGAATAATTCGCCACCGGAAGGATTGGGCAATACGGGAGAAGGTGATGAGGAGGTACATGAGGAAGAAAGAGAACATATGCCGCTCTCAATTGATCCGAATCAGGCGAAAAGTTACAGAGTGGAAATTTATCTTAAACGATGTATGTTAACTAAAAATTAACTCTGCATAATATACATTATATCTATTATTTAATCTTTTATAGTCGATGGCGGTACTGTGTTACTCCTTGAACCTTGGACGGAAGAACTTAGACATAGGAATGGAGTACAGGAAATATTTCATGAAAAGTATTCAACCATAAACGTTGAAAAAGTCGTCAAAGCTTTGAAAATTGCTGATGTGGAATGTAAGATTTTTCAATTTCTTAAACCTTTTCCATTAAACCCTGGAAAAGATTCATAAAACTCCTTAAACCTGGGAAAGAACGAGCAAAGTATTTAACCATAAATATAGAGAAAGTCATGTTAACATTGGGAATAGCCAATGTGAATTTCGAGAATTTTTATTTTATCGAATTTTTTAAAATATCTTTCAGACCATCCAGTTGAAGACATTGAAAATCATATAAAGGATGCTGAGCTCTATGGAAACGTTACATTTAATAAAGGATCTGGAAAATTGAAGGCAGATGCTGGTGAAACAATCTCCACAAAGGAATTGGCTAACCGAATCGCTGATTGGAGTAACAAAGGAAGAAACATTAGCAATTGGATGATTGAAGGAAAAGCTTATCAGAATGAAATATTCGAGCCTCTATTTGATGGCCATATAATGGTTTTGCTTCATGATCTTGAGGACGGGATAGAGAAATTTAGAAGTAGGTGTTTATCATGAATATTATAATTAAATAAACACAGAGGACATCCTTTCGGATTTATACAGTAAAGCAGCTGGGCTATAGCTATTTCTCTCCTTTTGCTAGTGCAAAAGGTTAATCGGCGGCTAGGAGCGAACCAGCATCTTCAGTAGACCGGACTGATGTGTTAGCCATTACACCACGCCGCCTACTGCACAGCCTTAGGAATTAAATAGCTATATGCTTTATAATAGTAAGATGGAGGGATGACAAATTTTCTCCAACTAAACAAACCCTAATACATCCATGTTATTAAATATTCAATCTCTTTTTAGTTCATCTTACAATTGATCGCCTAAACCTCTTCGATTCGGTAAACAAGAAGAATTATTTTGTTATTCCACATAATGGAGAATTGGTTATTATGCCTGAAGAAAATGTATGGAATAAAGGAGATCCTGTACGTGGTACGAGATGGAGGGATGCCACATTTTATTCACAAAGGAGAACTCTACGAGGTACAAGACGTCGAGATGAAATTCAGGTAAAAGATCAGCTTTGTATAAGTTGGATACTTTAATCACGGCTGCCCTTACAATGCCAAGAAGCCAGAATTCGTACTTTTTAGCGCTGCAAGCACAAATTCATTATTTTAAAGTAACTTCGGGGCAAGGTGCGGGTCGGCGTGCAACACATTGCCGGGGTTAGTGTCAGGTTAAGACATACCTGAAAATAGATTCTTTAGATTTTATATTTCGGAAGGGGTCCAATTTTGCTTAATATCCCGAGGCAGCAATATATTGACATTAATAAAAGGTATAAAATCCTCTCCGCTCACAAGCATATATCCTTTGTGATTAATTTAATTATACTTAAAAAAGGTCTATACTCGTCCATTAACATTGTATCAACTCCTCAACCTTGCTTACTACAAAGTTAGTCCTTTTGGAGATAAACCAACACCTTTCAAATGTGGCCATTTTGGTTACGAATTTATAATGGCTATTGCTGCAGATGAATTTAAAGCAGGATTGCTCAATTATGAAAATTGGCCTGAAAATATTCGTTTTATAGACGATCAACTCAAAGAAAAGGAGGAGGGAAATGAAACTGCTTTTCACCATTCATCGGGAAAATTGGCGGAACTTGCACAGTTGTAAGCTAAACTAATGTTCTGCTTCGTTATAAATTTTAAAAATTTAGTAATCGCTACAACCTCAGAGACTATACAAGAGCTATTCCTTTCATTCCTCCAAATCCTGTAGAGGATTAGAAGCAGAAAACACAATGAGTTTGAAAGACTTGAAAAACACAACTAACAAAACTTTTTCTTTTTTATATATCTATACCGTATTTATTCTAATATAACGACATGTTGTTTTATTTTTCAAACCTCTTCTAGGGTGTCGTTATAGGGTACACCCCGTTATACCGCGAGCCCAGTATACCGCCGAGCTATAACTTCGTTCAAAATTGTCGAATCCGGGAGGCCCTGGTATGGTTCGATGCGCCTCAACGAGCTGAATCGAAACATACCAAGGCGTCCCGGATTCGACAATTTTTAACGAAGTTATAACTCGGCGGTATACTGGGCTCGCGGTATACTGGCCTGCTCCCGTCGTTATATTAGAGACTGTCGTTATAATAGAATAAACACGGTATTTTTTCTACCTAGCTGTAGAAAGAAGAATCCGATATTGTTGACCCTCGGATTTATTTTTTATCAATCGGCTTATATTCCCCCGATTTTGATAAAACTTTTCAAAATTTTTGATTTTTTCTAATTAATATAACTAGGGTTGTCGGTTCTGGACTGAAGCGAACCGAAGATTTTTCGTTTAGGTTCTCGGTTCGGTTAGGATATCAGAAGAATTTCTAGGAACCGACAACCCTAATATAAGGTCCAGAAAAACGCATTAACACTGTTTCACCACATATAAGCTCTACATATTTCAATAGGTTCGCTGTATTCCAACAAAATCCATTTCAGAAATAGATAGCTCTTCTATCTAGTGTCATAGTATACACTGCAATACCGGACCATTGATTCTAACACGCAAACTGGATGTCTTTTCAACTATGAAAGTGGACCATCATAGTCGAATGGTTTCTGATCAACGATTTTTGACTTAACGAATATCCTACTAACATTGCAAATAAATTATTAGTTACTTAACCAACTCGCACCTATTCGTTAAAGCGGTTGGACATTACGAGATATCATGGAATTATCCAACGTGGAGGATGTATTCTGTACTAGGGCCGAAGTCTCATAACATTTGTTGTGAAAACAAGGGGAAATGAGGAAAATAAAATATAAAATTATTAATTATTATTTTATTTTTATTTTTCTATTTTATTAAAATATTTTTATTATAATTTTCCCAGGCTTTACACTTAATCACTCATTCCAATCGCTTCCGTCTTCCTATTTTCTATGTTCCTTCTCTTTATCGCCTATTCTGCTCAGTTTTCCCGCTTGGCTTTTATATAAAGAAAGGCCAAACCATTATTATTCACTCTTCTTTGAACTTGTCTTTGAAAAGTCATTTTTCTAGGATTTTCTCTCCTAAGCTTTTATTATTATTAAAAATAATATTTTACTGAATAAATATTAAATATATTTAAAGAAGACTTCTAATTTAATTAGAGGGAATTATTTAGGGGTAAATTTTGCCGACAATACTTATCTTCTGGTATTGTCGTAGCTTGAAAAGATTCCTTTTCTTTTCACATTTGTCATTCCTTTATCACCTCGTCTCAACATAAAACATACTTAATTCCCGCCTGTTTCTACCCTATAAATACACATTACCTTTTCTAGCTTTTCATATTAAATTGAACTTAAACTTAAATAAATCTTAAATAAATATTCCTCAATTTAATTGAGAGTTTAAAATATAAAATATTTAATTTATTGATCCTCACTTAGTGAAAGCCTAAAATAAATACATTAAATTAGTGTTGTGGCAAACACAACATAAAACGGTCTTCGAAAAAACAAACAATCGGCAAAAGGGCATTTTTTTAATAACAAATGCGCGGGATGTATTAAACAAACATGATTGACGCAGGCATGAAGGATAGATGTGATAGACACATGATTGATGATTGATTATTTAAATATTTTTTTTATTAATTTTGAAATTTCTTATTTTAGTATATCTAATTTATGTTTTTCTTTTTAAAAATATTTTTTAAATATTAAATAAGTTTGAAATTGGAAAATTAGTCTTGAATAGTCTTCTCAATCGAAACAAATCCTTTAATATCACTCCTTACCTGAACTAATTGACTCACCATGGGGTGTATAAGAGGACCGGACGAAATCTATGAATAAATACGAAATCTGAAACTTTTAAAAAATAAAATGTGGAATCCGAAATGATTTCTAACTGACTTTTGAGGAGAAACTCTATCAAACGGAGGAAAAAAACTATCAAACAGGAAATATTTCTATCTATCTGTATATGAAGAATCCGATATTGTTGACCCTCGGCTTTATTTTGATGCTCGGATTTATTTTCCCCCTATATCCCCCGATATCCTCAAAATCCATCAATATTCCCTAGCTCCATTGATCACTCAATATCATAATCAAATACCTCGATTTGTCCTTTTAATAATTGTATTTTGTAATTATTATTTGTTAATAATACAGATTTTGTACAGATACAGATTTTGTTTATTTATAAGCTTACTTTGGCAAGTACAAATGTTGTTGTGTCCGCTCTTGCAAAACCATCATCGGGTTGGATGGTGGAATAGACCGCTTTTGCAATCTATTCCATCTCCCATCCAATGAATTTTCCACAGCATGAACATGAATATAATAAATGCAAAAATAGAATCACAGGTTTTGAGCCGCAGGCGAAATTTTTTGAATTCCCAAGAGGCCAGAATTGTTCAATTTGGCGCCAAAAAAAATTAGAAATAGAAAGAAAAAGGCATAGAAGATCGAAATTTCGAAACAGTGTAAGCTTCTAACTCAATTGAAGCGTGTTTATAAATCAGGCGATACTATCAATTATAAATTTGCAGGAAGTAATAATCAAACATGATTGACGCAAGCACTAGGGATATGGATAGACATGATAGTCAATTAAATATTTCCTTATGATTGCAATTAAATACTTCCTTGCAAATAAATATTTCCTTATGATAGCCAATTAAATATTTCCTTGCAAATAAATATTTCCTTATGATAGCCAATTAAATATTTCCTTCATTATAATGAGCAATTTTAAAGTTGATTTAATATAAAATTTTGTTTAAATTCATTGAGTCCCCACACAAATACATATTTAAAAAAATTTTACCTTTAATATAACTAATAATATAAAAATTATTTTGAGGATTTTTAAATTTTCTAAGGATTTAATTAAACTCAATCCTCCTCAATTTAAATAAATCGGAATGATGTGCTTGTTGCTACAGTAGAACCAAACTCACTGACAAGCTCATAAATACTCTATATATTATGGCTGTTAGCAGTGATAGGCAAAGTACCAGTTCCAGTTCCGGAACTAATTAGTTCTAGTTCCAGAACTAGAACTACGGAACTAGTAAATGTCTGGAACTAGCTTTGGAACTAGTTCTGGAACTAGTTCTTGTGGGTATATTTTTGACAAAATTTCCTCGACGAAGTAGCTTGGAACTAGTTCCAGAACTAGAACTAAGTAATTTTAAAAATGGAGTTCCGGAACTGGAACTAAAATAATTAAAAACCTAGTTCCGGAACTGGAACTAGTTCCAGAGAAATTTTGGAACTTTCCCATCACTGGCTGTTAGTTCACTGAAATCCTTTGATCAACCAAAACCTGACCGTTAAACAGAACCTAATCTTCGGTATCGAATTTTTAAAGATTGACACATATAATGGGCATAATGAACACAAAGGAACATTCTTTACTTCCTTAATTTATAACTTTCATTAATTTAATTTGCCCTTAATTAACTTAGAGACTATTAGATTTATGATATAATGCTTTTACGCATTTTAATCCTTATTTTTGGCTTTCATTTGGCAAGTTGCGGTCATGGAAGCCATGGTAACTGGAATCAAGGAGAACTCTGGAACCCAAGAGGGGTTGCAAGTGGACAAAGTTACGCAGGCAATGAATATGGAAACCAAGTTGAAGATGATTTAAATGATGGCACTCAACGTAGCAATGCTGGTCACCATTTTCCTAGTCAAGCGTATGACCCAACTAATGCGCAAGGCAACAAAGCTTGCGACAATGTTGGTAACAGTGATCATTATGATCCAAATCAAATTACTCAACTTCATGATAATTTAACTCTCCATGCGGGCTATATTTCCAAGAATGAGCCAAGTAAAGTATACCGTGCTGGATACAATATTCCTATACACAACTATGGTCACACAAAAACAGGTGGAGAGGGACAAAAACATTCGGGTGGCGCGTCTTCTTCGAGATCCCGTGGAAACCGAATTGAGCAGGATAATTCGCCGCAGGAAGGATTGGGACATGAAGAAAGACAAGAAGACGAAAATGTACAAGGAGGAGGACACATGCTGCTCTCAATTGATCCGAATGTTTCGAAACGTTACAGAGTGGAAATTTATCTTAAACGATGTATGTTGAATAATAATTCTGCATAATATACAAAATATCAATTATTTAATCTTTTATAGTCGATGGAGGTACTGTGTTACTCCTTGAACCTTGGAAGGAAGTACTTAAACATGGGAACGAAGTGATTGAGGAAATATTACATGATAAATATTCAACCATAAACGTTGAAAAAGTCGTCAAAGCTTTGGGAATTGCTGATGTGAAGTGTAAGAATTTTCATTTCCTTAAACTTTTTCCATTAAACCTTGGAAAAAATTTATAAAACTGCAGAGTATGCAACCATAAATATAGAGAAAGTCAATTTAAGAATTTTTATTTTTTCGAATTTTTCTAAATTTTGTTTAGACCATCCAGCTGAAGACATTGAAAATCATAAAGTGGATCCAAAGCTCTATGGAAACGTTAAATTTATAGAAGGATCTGGTAAACTGAAGGCAGATGCGGGTCAAACAATGACTACAAAGGAATTGGCTGACCGAATCGCTGATTGGAGTAACAAAGGAGAAAACATTAGCAATTGGATGGTTGAAGGAAAAGAGTATCAGAACGAAATATTCGAGCCTCTATTTGATGGCCATATGATGGTTGTGCTTCACGATCTTGAGGACGGGATAGAGAAATTTAGAAGTAGGTGTTTATCAAGAGCAATATAATTAAATAAACACGGAATTTATTTCTAGTTCATCTTACAATGGATCGCCTAAACCTCTTTGATTCGGTTAACAAGAAGAATTATTTTGTTATTCCACATGAGGGAGAATTGGTTATTATGCCTGAAGAAAATATTTGGAATAAAGGAGATCCTGTACGGGGTACAAGATGTAGGGATGGCAAATTTTTTCCACAGAAACGTGGAAAAATGGAGGTAAAAGATCATCTCGATAATAGTTTGGATAAGTTTGACTCCATTATATTGGTTTATCAAACCCTTATTTCCCATTATATTGATTTATCACACCCTTATTTATCACACCCCTATATTCATAGTAACGAAAATAGGAATATGGCTAGCGCCGAATATTGGAGCGCAAGAATGAGACTGACTGAAAAGGATAACGACTAACAGAATAGCACACTAAGAACCCGAACGGCTTAAGCCTCAGAGCCTTTTAAGCTAAGGACATATCCAACTCTAACTTATTGTATCCCAAAAAGATATTCACTCTTCGATTAACATTGTTTCAACTCCTCAACATTGCTTACTACAAAGTAATTGCGGGCCGTACTTCCAATGACCGAATACCTTACAAATGTCGTCAATTCGTCTATGAATTTGTCACGGCTATTGCTGCAGATGAATTTAAAGGAGGATTGCTTGAATATGGAAATTGGCCTGAAAAGATTTGTTCCACGGACGATCAACTTGCAGGAAAGGAGCATACTGCAGATTTTGTAAAGTCGTTGACAAAACTGGCGGAACTTCAAAATTTGTAAGCCAAACTAAACTCATTAAATTTCGCATCATTATAAGAGGCGCAATTGAGTTTCTAAAAGTTCCATCTTCCAATGTTGATACAAGAGGTCGGACCGTTCCGGCAGTATTTTTTGGCATTTAGTTATCGTAGTACGGTATCATAGTATCGTTGAATACATAGTATCGTTGAATACTGTAAGATACAAAATTCAGATCACTAATTGATATCTCAATGCCATAGGTCTTTTAGGCCCATAGTCATTTAGGCAACCCCCCCCCCCTTCAATTTGCTTCTATGTATATTTTGTAAATTTAGTAACGACTACAACAACGACCTCTATACAAAAGCTATTACTATTATTCCACCAAACCCTTTAAAGAAGAATTAGAAGCGAATCCAAAAAGTTGGAATGGCTGTTGAAAGATACTTTCAAAACTTTATATTTTTTCCTTCCTTTCATAGATTTGGATAGAGTGCCGAAATAGTTTAAAAGTGGAAATTTAGGGCTAATGAAAATTTTTATGGGCACGGTCTTATTTTAAAGGAAATAAAGTAAGGTTCCTATCTAAATCAAACATCACTTCTGTGGATTCCTCCAAAACACTCTCCTTTCTCTCAACCAGAGATGCCTTGGAGGAGAGAGAGACGAGAGAGAAAGTAGGAGAGAGAGAGATAGAGGAGAAAGATATGAAGGAGACACGTCTGGAGGAGAGACAAGACACGTATCAAACAAACCTTTGAGAAGACCTCTCTTAAACTGATTTTGGAAGCGACCTCTATCAAACGAAGGAGACCCCTGGAAAAATTTTCGATGGCAGATTTCATAAAATTATATACTATTTCGGCACCAGTTTATTAGTGATTAGCTTTTTATGTATATAATCTTCTCTCTATCTAGCTGTAGTTTGAAGAATCCGATATTGTTGACCCTCGGATTTAATTTTTATCAATCGGCTTATATTCCCCCGATTTTGATAAAGCATTTTTAAAGATTTTAGCTTTTGTTTTATTTAATCTTTTATTCTCAGGTAATATGTATAATGGTCAAAAAAGCCTGAATTAGGGAGAAGAATTATTTCCAAAAAAAAACTATTCCCAAGATTTTTCAAAGGTTCCAGTCTATACAGATTGTAGGAAAGCTATATTTGAAGCACTTTTTTAATATCTTATCCCTGTGAACTAACAATAAGAATAAAGTATTAGGCCTTAACCAGCTCCCATATTTTATCTAGGACATTAGAGTTTAATCAGTATATGATCAAAAAGACCCTGGTCGAAAGATCACTAGACTCTCATCCCTAGTCCTGCTGGTCTCACACCCCCTCCCCCCATTTGAGAGACTTCTATTGATTCATGCACAGTTGAGAGATTCCTAGAATCCACTCAGGTGATGAACCCCTTAGTTGACAGCCAATAGTCTATCATCATCTAGTTGACCTTACAAAATCAAAAGAACATCCTTAGTCACTCTGGTCTTACACCCCTATTTGAGAGACCTCTAGTCATTCACCTTTAGTTGAGAGATCCTCAGTATCTATCTAGGTGTCTCTCAAGTGAACCTTAGTCCTTCCCTAGTTGAGAGAGACTCCTAGTCTCTCTCACCCTAGTTGACCTTACATAACCAAAAGAAAATTTAAATCTACAATTTAACACCTCTTGTTTATCAATCATTCAAAAATGATGGCAAGACACAAAATAAGGAGGAAGAGCAAAAAAGGAAGGAGCAGAACATTAAAATTAAATTCTCGACAATAAAATTAATTTTTGGGAGGAAGGAATATTTTTTGGGAGGTCACCTTTGGATTTAAAAAAATTTCTCGTTGGCATCGTTCTCATTGTGCGCTCAAGTTCGTCTTTTCTAATAGGAGATACCGCCCCGAGGACACCGCACTGACCGGGCATTTACCATTGCCGCGTAGACATCCACCCCCAGAAAATTTTTTTAAAACTTTTTTGAAAATTTTTCCCAAAAATCTTCCTGACGTGCGGACGAGTCTACGCTTTAAGTAAGGCAATGGAGCCCTTCTCACGGCCGGTTCTCTCGGAGCGGTAATTCCTTTACAATTAAAAAATCTTCATTTCTAAATGGGATTCATCTAAATATTGTTGCGCTTGTGGTTGTTGATTTAAGGGGTATTTAAATTTAGTTAAGACAAAGCATTTTAATTGAGAAAATCAAGGGGAATGGAGTAAAAATTTTTTTTAATATTTCGAAATTTTTCGCATTTCTCGAAATTTCGTAATTTTACGAAATTTCGCAATTTTTCGAAACTTCCCTAAATTTATTTTCGAAATTCCGCAAAAACTTTATAAATTTTAATAAATGACATTAGATCCCAAAATGGCAACTTTTCAATAATTCGAAAATAATTTTTCCGCAAAATAAGCATAATGCCAAAAATTCAAAAATTAGTTCCAAAAATTATTTTAAATTTATTTCCATTCCCCTTTTTGGGCAGTCATTTAAACAAAAAAATTTTGTTTTTAGTGGTGGTATTTATTTCTAAAACTGCCTTTAAATTGTTTTAATTTTTTGATTCCATTATTCCGAGTCCAGTTCCATAGAGCCAAATAAAGTTGTTTGACTTTCTCAGTAGCCGGAAAGCTCCTAAATTTAATTTTTTAATTTATTTTTACTGTAATTATTATTTTTCTACTGTGGAAACAACTAGACTCCCGCTCCTCGCTCATACATAATTTTTCATACGTAAGAAGTGTCTTTGTGGGAGATTCAGCTATGTTTAATATAAACTCCAAGTGATCGAATGATATGATACACGCGTCTCCTCATTAGGACACCTCTCCTTAGTACGCTAGGACAGACGTTACTCTTCTTATTACGTTGTTTCAATTGCTCATAGTAACGTCTATCGAGATTGCATTATTAAAAAAAATTTTTTTCAAACCTGGAAAGTGGAGTCAAGCTCCTCCGAGATTGCCTTGTAACGCTCCTTCTCGTGGACGAGTTCGTCTATATTAATTTAATGTCTCAGAGATAAGTTACTTGTTCAATTTTAAGTAAGCAACTCAACGTAGATCGGAGTTAACCAAGCAACGAATTTAATTCAAAACTCGACAAAAAACAACAAAAAAAACAAAATTTTTATTTATTTTTCAAAAAAACGTTCAAAAACTGCATTATGCAGAAATGTATATGTAAAATCACAAACTATTTTTTAAAAATTATTTTGGATTGCAATAAAAAATAAAAAAATAATATTTTAATATAAAACTAAGATTAATTGTTAATTTAATTATAGTAATTTTCAAATTAAATTTCTAAAAATTGGAAAAAATAAAAGAGGTTAAGGGCTGTTTAGAGCGGCATCTCTCAAGAGGTAGGCTTGCCAAAATAGATGGGGATCAGCATTGAATCAGATTGCCTCATTAGAATTGTGAACTGAGGCAATCTTAGGAAACGTATACTGAACAGATTGGCCAAAAAATGATAAGGCCAATTCGAAACTTCGAATTGGAAAATGAATCGAGATTCGATATTGAAACGAAACTTCGAATGGGAAAACGAATTTCGCAATGGAAAGCGAAACTTCGATATTGAAACGAAACTTCGAATTGAGAAACGAAATTTCGAATTGGAAAGCGAAATTTCGAATTTCAAAACGAAACTTCGAATTGGACAACGAAATTTCGAATTTCAAAACGAAACTTCGAATTGGAAAAACGAAACTTCGAATTCGAAAACGAAACATCGAAAACTAGGCTGAATTTCGAATTCAAAATTATTCGACCCATATTTCTATTTAAGGTTCTATTAGAAACCAGTCAGTTTTGAAACCCTATTCTTATATTACAGTTTAAAAGAGGCTCAAAAAATTTCAGAAAATGCCGCTAAACACAACCCTTATCTCACACATCAAACAAAAAAATTTTTTGGTTAAATAAATTTTAAAAATGCAAAAGTTTTTTCATCATTAAAACACTCCAAACAGTGTTAAAAAATTTAATTTAGTTGTTAATTGAATGCAATTCTTGAACAAAGTGATCAAGGTCCGATTGCATAAGCATATTCTTTTGACGCAAATCTTCGTAATCCACTGCAAAAACACACAAAAAATTTTTAATTAAAAACAAGTTAGAAAAATAAATGATTTCAATTCGAAATTTCGGATTCAAAATTTTTTATTTCGAAATTTCGGATTCAAATCGAAATTTCGAAATTTTTAGGTCGAAATTTCGGATTCAACTCAAAATTTCGAATCGGAGTTGAAATCGAAGGTTCGTAGTCGAAAATGAATCGAAATTTCGAATTCGAGGTTAAATTGTGAATTTTGATTAAATATTAGTAAATAATATTAGGCTAAAGCACGTCAAGCACAAAAATTTTAAATTAAAAATGCTTAATAAGCTTTAAATTATTTTACTAAGTAAACGAACAAGCTAATAGTAAGAGCATTAATTTATTAAAAGCAAAAGACGATTAAAGCTGATCTGATTATAATGCCAGTCTATGGGAATAGGGCTATTATGGGCCTTTATAATTGGGGATATGTCCCTTTCCGACTATGATGTGGGCTGAAGGGAACATGAACTTTCAGACTAGGGTGTAGGTTGAAGAGGACATGATTCTTTCTCAGGAGATGATAATTCCAACCTATTGGAATAGGGCCATCATAGGGGGTTGATATGTCCCTTTTCGACTATAATGTGGGCTGAAGGGAACTTGAACTTTCAGACTAGGTTGTAGGGTGTAGAGAACATGATCCATTCTCAGGAGAGGATCCATCCTCCGGAGAGAGAGGGGCTATCTACGTCCCTTTCAGACTAGAAAGTAAGCTGAAGGGTCCAGGACCCTTTGTTACTAGGAAGAAGTAGGCTGGAGAGAACGGTTGCCTTTACGACTGGAAAGAAGGCTGAAGAAGGCTGGAGACCTTATAACCAGATACAACTCTAAAATATTTAAAAAAATTGTTTAACGAGTACAAAGCTTTATTATTTTAATTTCCATCATTGATCCCCATTGTTAATTTTATCCCTTCATTAGTTTATGTGCCCTGAATTTCCTGGACCGTCTGCTCGATTTCAGCGGTCAGATTGCGAACACGTTCCTTTTCAACAAGAAGCTCATCTGTATATGGTTTTTAATTTTTTCAAAAAATTTGGCAGAATGCCAGAAAAAGTTAAATTTTGTCAGAATATCAAAAAATATCTACAGAATGCCACGAAAAATTTTCCGACAAAATGCCACAAAAATTTTTTTGACAAAATGCCACAAAAAATTTTTCGACAAAATGCCACAAAAAATTTTTCGACAAAACGCCACGAAAATTTTCCGACAAAATGCCACAAAAAATTTTACGACAAAATGCCACAAAAAATTTTCCGACAAAATGCAACAAAAAATTATTTTTGACAGAATGCGACAAAAAATTTAATTTTAAAACAAAGACAGATCTTTAAAAATTCTGAATGTCCAAATTTAAAAAAAAATAAAATTAAGCAAAGCAACTTAGATAGCAAAATTATTTTGAAAAAATATTTATTAAAATAACCCCCACCTTCAAGCCGGTCAACCTCCTTTTGGAGCTTTTGAACCGAACGTTCAGCAAACTCAGCGCGAGTCTCGGCCTTTAAAATTTTTAAATTAATTTGACTCGGAATGACTTTTTAATTTCAAAGACAAGGACTATAAAGACTTTAAAAATCAGTTCAAACAACAGAAAAATCTTTTAAAAATTTAGAATCAAACAACGAAAAATTTAACTAAAGTATACCTTTAACTAACGTAATCCTTTAAAAATTAGGGAAGGGATGGGGGTATAATTAAGCAGATGGGAGCATAGGTATATGAGTTAAGACTGATGGGGACTAACTCAATCCTAAAAATTTTTTTCAAAAAAAGTCTAAGTATGACAGGAGTTTAATTCTCAAAAATTTGAAACTCGTTCAGCTATCTTTTTGAACGAGCTGTTCAAAAATCTAGTAGGTAATCGGAACGGGATTTTTTGCAATTTCGAGCTCGAATCCCTTTCGCCTCTCAAGTCTTGTGCCTACTTATGAAGCGTATTCATATCTCTATTAGGAACTTCTAAAATATTTGGACAGGGAATCCCTGGGAAGGAATAGAGGGAAAGTTCTTGTCTCCAAAGTGAGCAATACCGTACTCCCCACCCTCAATTAAAATTAATTTTTATGGACAGAACCTCCTTAAGTCGCCCAGTCAAGTTACGAATCTGTTCCTCATAAACATCCTCTCTCTGTAAAGCCTTTTCCTCCGAAACTTCCAAAGACTTCAAATTATTACCAACAACACGCAATTCTTCTTCAAGCTCTACAATCTTGCTAAAATCAAAAAATAAGCGTTAGGTAAGCCAAAAAATTTTAAAATTATTTTTTCAAACAACGAATAGATCTTGAGACAAATTTTAATGAAGAAAATAAAAAAGACAAAATTAGAGGTGTTAGTATAATGAGAGAGAAGTACTATATAGGGTGGGGCATGGAGGGTGGCCTCCCCCTTAGGGCAGGCATCGAACCTCCTGAGACTCGCTGGCAGTTAGTGCTAGCCCTTCACCGTACCCGGGGTATGAGGAGAAAGCCGGTCGTGTTTGGGGTCGTTGTTGGGGTAGTGGTCGTGTGGGATAGTTATTGCTAGCAGTTATTGCTAGCCCCTCACTGTACCTTGTTTTCATATTTTCCTTCAAATAAGATTTCGGGTCCGGAAAACTCAGTGTTTCGTCTTTCGGTTAACTCAGGTCATCCCTGCCATGTTCAATTGCCTTACTGACTATGCTCAATGTTTTACTGGTTTTACTGAGTTCAGTTTGATTAGTTGAGTTAAGTAATATCAAACAGAAGGTCAGAGCACAATCAAAAACAATTATATAAAGGACGATAAAATACGAGGGTACCATAAATACACACCTCTTTAAGGCGAACTTCCATTGAGCGCACTTGCTCCTCATAGGCCTCCTCGCGTTGCATTGCCTTCTCTTCCGAAAGCTCCAAGGATTTGAGGTTGTTTCCTACAACGCGCAATTCCTCCTCGAGCTCGACAATTTTGCTATAGAAGTAGATTTTGGGTGAATTTTAAAGTTGATTAGAGAGGGTGTATTATTAGAAAGGAAGTGTAATTAGAGAGAATCAGAAAAGAATTTTGAATATAAAAAAAATTTTGATAGAGTTACTTCTCTCCAGCTTCGGCACGCTCCTCAGCACGCTCCAAATCTGCCTCAACCATTGCAAGTTTGCGAGCAACCTGAAAATTTGCATAATATAAATTAATTTTTTAAATTAATTTAAAGAGCAGAATGAAGCAAAAATAAGTAAAAGAAGCAAAATTCAGCAAAATTTAAAAAAGATAATAGAACAAAAAAATAAGCTGTCGAGCCTCACTATAAAACACATCCTTGGGGTTGAAAATTATGACTTATTCCCTCATCCATGTTTCTTTTATTGAGAGTGTCTTTAAATTGGGGAGGTCTCCAAAATTAAGTGTCTCTTAAAATAATTATGAACATATCTTGATTTAGGAAGTTAGTATTGGGGTATCTATTAATTTAGAGTGTCACCTAAATTGGGATCTCCCTTAGATGGAGAGGTCTCTATAAGTGAGGTTCGTTTGTATCAATACAACAATATTAATTTAAAATCCAATAGAAGCCTTCAGATTAATTTTAAAAAGCAGAACACACACTCTAAGAAATCAGAGCGGACCTCATCGTATTTACGATCAGCCTCCTCAGCCAAACTTTGAGCCTCCTTGAGTTGCTCCTCGATGGCATTGGCGCGCTCCTCATCTTGAAGGGAGCGGTTCTCCATAACCTTGCGTTGGCTAAAAGGTGAAGAGAGTTTAAAGAGAGAAAGAGGATGATATACCTAGATTTGGGAGGATTGAAAGAAGAATAGGACAATTTAGAAAGAAATACAAGGACAAAAATACATAACATAAATATAGAAAACGACAAAATAAAAATACAAATTATAAGACAAAATACAAATTAAATTTAAAAAAAAGCTTCCGGAATGTTATACAATTAATTAAAAATAAGACCAGAATTATAAAAAATATTATTTAGAGTTATACTTTCCGGAATATATTATTATTTACTGGATAATATTATTTTTCCGGATGATTATTATTTTTCCGGAAAGTAATATATTAGTATAATAAAACAATACAAACCTTCCGGAAAATATAATAAAACGTTCAGAATTTCCGGAAATAATATTCTGATATGAATAATTATTTCTGGGAGGGAATATAAAACTGCCGGAAAGTATTTTCTTTTCCGGAAAGTTATATTTTTAATAGAGATTTTCCGGAAAGTTTTGTTTTTATTATAATTTTCCGCAAGGATTATCAAATTAATTAATAAAAATAATTCAAGCACAAAACCCTAATATCTACATATAAGTAAAAATTCAAAGCAAAAATTATCGCGAAAAACACAATTAAATTTTCTAACAATTAAAGCAAAACACAGCAAGCTTCAAAAATTAACATCAAAACCTCATCTGCCCTCGCTTCTGCTTCATGTAGAATAGACTGTGCTTCGCGCAACCGTGTCTCCAACTCCGCGCAACGGTCGTCGTCTACAGTAGCTCGTTGAAGCATTGCTTTGCGTTCACTGCAACACAACACACAATTAATTTTATTTATTAATAAGTAAAAAATTAATTTTAGGTTAGAATAAGGTAAAATTCACTCAAGTTATGTAATTATTATTTAGGGGCGCGTCGCTGCCAAAAAAATTTTTCAGATCAAATTCACACAAAAGATTAATAAAGATTTAAAAAAGATAGAAAATAAGCAAATAAAATTAAAAATATTAAAAGCATTGAAAAACATGCCTCCTCATATTTGCGATCGGCATCTTCAGCAATCACCTTAGCCTCATCTACTTGCACCTCGAGTATATTTGCACGCTCCTCGTCTGCCTGGGAACGGGTTTCCATAGACTTTCGAGCACTGAATCAAGCATTCAAATCAGAAATTTTATTTAAGCAAAAAAATTTTTTAATCTTTTTATTTAAAAGCAAAATATTAAAGCAAAATTTAATAAAATAAAGCGACATGAAAATACAAGAAAATACAAGAAAATCATAAAACACATTAAATAAGCGACAGAAATAAAATAAAATACAAGAACAAAACACAAATACAGAACAAATAATTCTGATAGTATTTAGAGCCTTCCCAAAATACAAATTCTGATACTTAAATTAAGCTTATTCTGGAATTATTTGTTTTCCGGAAAATACAAGCGAAAATACATATAATAATTCTGATTTTAATTTATTCTCATTTTATATAATTTCCGGAAATCAAAATATATAAATTCTGATTTTTTTATCTAAATTCTGATTTAAATCCTTTTCGGAAAAATAAATATTCTGATTTCGAAATTCCGGAAAACAAATTTCTGAATAAATTAGTAAGGAAAAAACACAAATTCCTTATTCTAATAATCCCTATTACCCGGTAAAATACATTTCCCCTATAATACCGCTCAGATTCGTCGCAGTTGACGGTAGCCTCCTCCATTTTTTCAGTCGCAACCTTGCAGCGCTCCTCAAGTTTGTCCAATTCCTCTTCAAGTAGAACCATACGTCGGTTAAGAGAGGCAACCTCAGCTTCGGCCTAAACTCATTAATTTTATAGAAAAAATTCTAATAAACGGGCACTGTTTCAGTAAAACAAAAACACAAAATAAATCACCTAGAATCATTCCACACTATTCACATTCAAAATTCAAATTTATAAAAATAAAAGAAAAAATCGGCGCTTAATTTGAAAAAGATATTCGCTAGTCGCATCGCAATAATTTTTGGCGTATTTTGATTTTTTAAATAAAAAATTTATTTAACCGCTCAGCCTCATCAGCTGCTTTCGACGCTTCATCCAACTTCTGTGTAGCAACTTTTAAACGATCATCGGTACGTTCAAGATCTTCCTCAACGAGGACGATGCGGCGGTTGAGAGCAGCTACCTCGGCTTCCGCCTATTTTATTAAGAAATTGTATTTTTATTATAAAATTCTGATTTTTGTATTTTACAAGATTCTGCCTTCTGTGTTTTAATAAATTCTTATTGTTTTGTATTTTCTTTTAAAATTCTGATTTTTGTATTTTTGCAAAATTCTGATTTTCATATTTCTTTTTATAGTTCTGATTGTTATATTTTATTTTAAAAATTCTGATTGTATTTTCTTTCGAAAATTCTGATTTTTGTATTTTCTTTTAAATATTCTGATTGTTGTATTTCTTTTAAGAATTCTGATTTATGTATTTTATTAAAATTCTGATTTTTGTATTTTTTTTAAAGATTTGTATTTTTATTCAACTTCCTTACATCTTCTCGTTTCTTTCTCTCCTGCTCCAACTGTCTCTTAACCTCGTCAGCCTCATCTTTTGCCTGCTCCGCCTCCTCCCGAGCCTGGCGCATTTTCTTTTTAAGAACATCTAGAAGCGATGTTTGCTGTGAAGCACCCTTTTCCATTCTTGAAGCCATTTTAATTTAATTTCTAATTTTTCTAATAATTTTTATTTTAATAAATTTTGTTAATATTAAAGCGGCGCGCAAAATTTAAAAATAAGAGAAAAATAAAAAGGGAGCAGGCCAATTTACCGCGAGCCCAATTTACCGCCGAGCTATAACTTCGTTCATAATTGTCGAATCCGGCCCGCCATGGTATGGTTCGATGCACCTCGACGAGCTGAATCGAACGATACCATGGTGTACCGGATTCAACAAGTATGAACGAAGTTATAGCTCGGCGGTAAATTGGGCTCGCGGTAAATTGGGGTGTACCCAAATAAAAATTTCAACCAAAAATTCTGAAATTGACAAAGATGATAGATAACACTCTTGGGAATAATTGTATAAATTACAGGTTAATAGGTGTTGATTTGGATTAGTTAAATATCAAAATTTACAGCTAATATTGACTCTCGATTTAATAAAGGTCGGAACTCGAAGGGACAGAAGAACCCTAAGGACCGAAGTGTCCGTAAGGCCCAGTAGCCCAAATAAGGTCCAGTATATATGTAGGTATATATAGTGCCGGATAAATGAATGAAGGACATAGCGAGAAAAAAATCAGAGACAAATTTTGAAAAAAATTTAAAAATCCAACAAACTAATTTCGAGATAAACTGATCATTTTTCAATATAAAAATATTTTTTTCAAATTTTTAAAAATATAATTTGATATAAAAATAAAATTAAAAGGCTTGCGCATTAACTATAAAAGAACACGAAAATGAGTAGGCGGAAAAAATAGAAAAAAACACAAAATTTGCTTGAAATCAAGCTGGTAAATAAACATATTAAGTAAAATAAAGCAACTCGATTTCTAAGAACAAAATAAATATTTTTTGAAGATTTTTAAGATAAAAGAAAGAAAAAAGAAGCACAAAAGAACTAACAAATAAAGGTACCTAAAGGCTTTTTGTATGCTTAAAAATAAGAAAAATTTGGGGAGAGAGGAAGAATGTATTGAAGATTGAGCAAACAAACTCTAGCTAGCTTACTCTAAAATATATTTATATTTGAAGGGAGAACAGCCAACTTTTTCGATTTTATCTTGCTTATATTTTTAAATGACAAATATGTTAGGTAGAAATTTTAAGGAAGGGATTCAGGAGGATTTATAAGGGGACTTTGGGAATGGACTTGGGAGGATTTATAAAGGGATTTGGAACGGACTTGGGAGGATTAATAAGAACGGATTCATGAAGGAATTAGGAGAGGATTTCAGAACGGATTGGAAAGATTTGGAAGTTTAGGAAGACATATAACCCTAAAACTCGATAGGATTGTTTCCATTTATAGTGCCCTAGATGTCTCAAATAAGATAAACAGCACTGTACCCAGCACTTGGAGACGGCATAATATCCGATCGAAAGATATACCACAAGGGTATCTGTAGTAGAAGTAGCCAATTAGTTATGTTAAAATCCCAATTTATCGCTCAATCTTAAAATTATTTCTAAGGATATTTCTAAGGATCTAATAAAGCTTACTTAAGGATATATATAGGAAGCTTTATTTGTTTTTATTTAAAGAAAAAATGTGTCTAGAACGCTCACAGCAGGTAATCCCAATCCAAGGAATGCAACAAAAACAAATAAATATTTAATAGGATAGCTAAAGTACTTGGTAATTTTCCCTAATTTGTTTTAAAAGCATTAGAAAATTAAAGAAAATAGGGAAGACTGCCTATACCTCTTATACCTAATAAAATGCTTGTAAGCATTTGCGCAAATATTTATAATATTAAGTAAAATATTTATATTAGTTATTAGTTGAAGCTTAATTTGTACAGATGAAAACAATAATAAATAGGGGTAAGAAGGAAATACACTTTGCTCTCGTTAACTTTCGAATAACCCCACAAGTTGGACTACAAGATATGCAGTCCCAACACCTAGATACCCCCCGCCCCTTCGATCTAACAGCTAACAATCATGGGCGTGTAAATATGTGCTGATATAACGAGAGTCGCCATGATATAATGAATCTCTGTATAATCCCCACATAATGAGCTGACTGTTATGTACCCTTATTGACCCTCGATCGGATAGTAAACCATTCAACAAGTGTTAATATAACGAGTGGTCAAGGGAAATAAAACTGATTCTTGTTATAACACCATAAAATGGACTGTCCGACAACTAAAAGTTCAAAGATGTGTAAATAAGTGTAGTTATAACGAGATGACGATTATTTAATGGAAGGGGGTCTCTCTCGATTAGAGTGTCTCTCAATATGGACATGAAATTTAAAAAAGTAAATTAATGTATAAAATATGTATGAGCAGACAGATATTTTTACAAATAAAAAAATATATTTTGGTCTATAAAATTATTTTTACAAATTTTTGTGTGTTTAGCTAGCTAATAATAAACAAAATAAAATAATATTTTTTTATTTTAGCCTTGATAAAATCTTTTTTTTGGGGAAAAATACAAAAAAATGTTGACAGATTCACCATAAAAAAGCTAAAAACAAATATAAAAAGGGGTGAATAACTGGGAACGAAAAATAAAAAAAAGTGAGTAGGGACAAGGAATGATGACTATGTCAATGTATTATTGGCCTTAAAACGCGTGCGGTGTTAAGCGAAAAAATACTGAAAAAAATAAAAATGATAGTAAATGTTTGGGGGAAAGATTTAAAATGCTAGTAAAAATACAAAGAGATTGGGATAGTTTCAGAATTTTTGGTTGTCAATAGGTGAAGGCAAACAGACTAAAGACAGTCGCATTCCTGGAATACTCTTGTGTGGATTTTAAATAAAAGAATTTGTGGGGAATATTTTGTACAACTGTGAATAAATATTATACAAGAGAAAATACAAAATAATTTCCGGAAAATACAGAATATAATTTAATAAAATTTATTTCCGAAAGAAATTTATTCTGATTTACTCTGACCGGAAGGAATATAAAAATCCGGAAAAAGTTTAATTTAATATAGTCTATTTCCGGAAAACACAAAATAAAGTTACAAAATTCTGATTTATTCTGGTTGTACGCATACCAAAAAATCTAGGAATAAATTATTTCCGGAAAATAATAATCTAATTAATAATTCGATACTGAAAACAAGTCAAGTTTAATTTAATTTCCGGAAAACACAAATAAAGTTACCCAATTCTGATTAATTCTGTACGAATAAAATAAATAAATTACTTTAAAATTTTCCGGAAAATACAAAATTTAATACTTCATAATATTCGGAAGAAGTTTAATTAAATAAAGTTTAGTTTATTTCCGGAAAACACAAATAGAATTAATTCTGATTTAGAATAATGCAAATATTTCCGGAAAATAATTATTGAGGTTATAATATTTGTATTCTGAAAAATACAAAATACATTCCGGAAACTAGAAAATACTATATAAATTCTGATTTATAAAATCTATTCTGAAATGTATTTTTTTATTATTGTATTTTATTTATAAATAAAACCCTTTCAGAATGCGTTATATTTAAATAAAACAGCATAATTGCCTAGGGAATGCACTAAAACGGGAAAAACACATTTGTGCTAAAAGTAGTTGTTTTGCGCGTGTCTTTTTTTTAATTCTTTCATTTCCCTGTCCTCGCTGTTTTTTGCCAAACCGTCAATTAAATAATGAGAAATTAAAGGAAAAGAAAGGGGTTGTCGTTAGAACCAGCCGGACGGTTTAAGAGGAAATAGAAAAAGAGAAATGGACAAAAATTCAGATTTGTCGGGCAAAAAGGAAAGGGATAGGAATTTATGGAGGAAATAGTGAAAATTTATTTATAATTATTTATAACTAATTTTTAAAAGGTGCTGATCAAATCTATTTGGTGTAGAATTAATTAAAATAAAAGAAAAAATAAATCAGAACAGTAAATAATACATATATAAAACCAGAATATTTAGTATTTTTTTGTATTTTCCGGAATATTTTATTAAATTCTGATTTATTAATAATCGTTGTATTTTCTTTATAAAATCAGAATTTTCTTTTTAGAAAAAATTAGAGTTATATTCTATTATCCAGAATAATGCAAAATATTTTATTATAATTTCTGTTAGATTAGAGTTCTGTTTTATTAAAGGATAAATGTATTTTTCTATAAATCAGAATTTTCTCTTATAACAATAAAATCAGAATATTTAATAATTAATATGTATTTTCCGGAATAACTCAATTATACTATAACCATAAATTATTTCCGGAATTATAAATTATTTCTGATTTTAATGTATTTTCCGGAATAACTCGATTATACTATAATTATAAATTATTTCCGGAAATTATAAATTATTTCTGATTTTAATGTATTTTCCGGAATAACTCGATTATACTATAATTATAAATTATTTCCGGAATTATAAATTATTTCTGATTTTAATGTATTTTCCGGAATAACTCGATTATACTATAATTATAAATTATTTCCGGAAATTATAAATTATTTCTGATTTTAATGTATTTTCCGGAATAACTTAATTATACTATAACTATAAATTATTTCCGGAAATTAAATTATTTCCAATTTTAATGTATATTCCGGAAGAAAATTCTGATTTATTAAATAATTCTGTATTTTTTAAATAAAATCAGAATTTTCTATGTTAATAAAACAGAATGAGGTTATGAGTTCTTTCAAAAATGTGCATTTTTCTCCTTAAGCAGCTGCTACTTTTTAGAGGAAAATATAATATAATAAAGAAAATTGTTGAGGAATTCGCGACCTTAAAGTGAAGCGATATTTATACAATAACAAATATAAAAAGGCTGGCGAGAAGCATACCAGCCGCCGACCTTCAAGTGTTTCTTGAGGTATATATGTTGCGCGCTATGAGTGGAAAATTTTTTTATGATTATGAGGAATGAGGCAAGAGGAATGGAATGTGTTTAAGTAATAATAACAAAATACAAAAATTAAAAGAATTTTAGAAAGGAATAGTAACTTAAGATAAAAAATCTCTAAAATATAACGAAAATAAAAAATAATTTTATAAGTCAGAATTTTAGTGAATATTCGGAAAATACATTATATCGCTAATAATTTATAATTTCCGGAAATAATTTATAATTATAGTATAATTGAATTATTCCATAAAATAAATTATAATTATTGAATATACATACATATATTCTGATTTGTAGGAATATTCTGATTTAATATTCCGATTAAATTAATAATATTCTGATTTAAATATTCTGATTATAAAGAAAATACACAGTTATTTAATATCAGAATTTTAGCAATATTCCGGAATATAGTTATAATCAAAATATTTTGAATTATTCCAGAAAATACATTATAACTCTGACTTACACATATAAAGAGAAAATTCTGATTTAATAAGGAAAACACATTATTGTTTAATAAAACAGAATTTTAATAAATATTCCGGAAAACACAAAACACATTATTACTATAAGTACATATATTCTGATTTTATTTTTATAAAAAGGAAATTCTGATTTCATAAAGAAAACACATTATTTAATAAATCAGAATATTTTGTATTTTCTCCGGAAAGCCCCATTATTATTACTAGATATTCTGATTTTATTTTTAAAGGGATTTCTGATTTTATAAAGAAAATACAAAATTCCGGAAAGAATATAACCATCATATTTATAACAAGCTTAATTAATTTAATAAAATACAAAATTCAAAAAAAGTTCAATTTACTTTTAAAATTAAAGAACAGAATTTGATAGATAGCGAAATTCCATCGCTTTTGTTTCCTTTATCGGCGTTTCGCAAATTTACAGATCAAATCAACAAAAATATATGTAGATATACAAATAAATTTTTAAATTTTGTAGTTTTATGGAGTGGTTTTATAAAGTGAATTTCATTTAAAAAATTTATAATTTGGCATCGTTTGAGGATGTTTTTAAGCTAAAATATTTCTGATGGTATAGAGGGGAAGATGAGGGCAACTATTTATGAGAGAGGGGAGGTGGATAAGGGTGTGAAACAAATAGTTGGAGGAGGAAATGGGATAGAAAGGAAGGGGACCAGGCTGTCCGCAATTGAAAAATTTTCCGCAGCCTCAATCCGCAAAGTCAAAAAACCCACGCACTTCACGCAATCCGCAATTGCGGAAAGCCCTGAAGGGGACCCACATTTTAAGCTAAAAAAAGCCCCTCCACACCCCCTCACTCAGTAGCTAAACAAACATATTTTATTGCTTAAAATTGAAAGGAGCCTAACTTCCCTATTCTGTTCCATCATTAAAACCAAAAATTATTTTAGCAGCATTCCCATTAAAAATCACAGCAAAAAATGATAGCTAATCAGGCTTGTATTTTTAAAGAAAAATAAACTTTTTGGAATAATCTACGCTTGTTTTTGTTCTTTTAATACAACAACTTGTTTTGTGTGCGCGTGACGATATCAATCAACCAATTTAGGGGTAGTACACAAAAAATAATGAGAGAGAGAAAAGTTGTAAATGCTTACAAATAATGCTAATTGTTAAATAAAAATATAGGAAAAAATTGTTTAAATAAGACGAAAATTGGAGAAATTATGAAGCAACTAAATATAAAGGCTTCAAGTCCACGTCTGAAAAAAATTAGGGTAAAGAAGCCACCCGAGTAGTGTAAGCTTCAACACTACAATCGTAGCTTATTTATGAATATCAATGGGGTACACATCAGGGATGTCTCGGGTCGAGAAAAAAGTCGGGTCGGATTTCGGGTCGGGTTTTCAAAATTTTCCTCGGGTCGGGTTTCGGGTTTCGGGTCGAAAAAAAGTCCGGGTTTCGGGTCTCGGGTCGGGTTTCGGGTCGGGTCAATTAAAAATTTGAACATGTATCCAGATTTTTCGAAGTGCTGGGGGACATCAGTGATTTGGGGAATAATTAGAGCGATACCTGCGGAATTACAGGGATAAATGATGAGCTGGACGGATTAAAGCAATATCAGGGGATTGGGGATTAAGAGGGATATAAAGATTATTTGGGGAAGATACTTCACCAATTTAAAGAATTAGGAGAAGATATCGAATCTAATAATCTACCTAAAACCCATGATGCCCTCTCCAAATTGTTTGATAGTTAACTTTTCTGAGCCGTCCCATGATGTAAAATTGTTATTTAAATACTCTACTTTTAGCGCCGCAGGCGAAAATTTTGAGAATTATGGAGGATAGAAGCCAGTTTTCTGCCTTTTTCTGCGCCGCAGGCGAAAATTTTCAGAAATTTGGAAGGCCAAGAAGCCAGATTTTATCTTTTAATGGTGAAAAGTTCTATGGAAAAAGTCGGGTTTCGGGTCGGGTTTTCCAAATTTTCCTCGGGTCGGGTTTCGGGTCGAAAAAAAGTCCGGGTTTCGGGTTTCGGGTAACCCGAGACATCCCTGGTACACATAAGTGACCCCCATATACTTTAAATGACACTCACTGGGAAGAGACCATCTCTACACCCAAGTTTAAGATACTTACTTGGGTGCAGTGAGTGTCCTTCCTATGTATGTGAGTGAGGGATCCTAGACACTTGTAGACATAAGTGAGATTCGACTTTATAACTTTAAGCGTGAGAGGAACCTTGAAAAAAAAGTTGAGCTAATTAACAACCGCAAGTGTCACTTTAGACATACACAAGCCCAAACGCTCCGCTTAATACCCAAAAAAATTATTTTTCCCAATTGCATTCGAAGAAATTCACAAAAAATTACATTTACACAACCCATACACAGAAATACATTACTAAAAAAATATCGAAACAGTGCCACAATTTCCAAAAAATATTTTAATTAATAACCCACCTCCTGCACTTTTTTCTCCTTCTCCTCAAGCGCATTGTTTGCGGAGGAAAGGTCCTCTTGTGCCTTATCCAATTCGTTTTCAATTGCCTTAAGATTTTTATTTTAGGGGGTTTTTTTAATTAAAAAATTTTTTTTTATTTTTGGAAATTTCAAAATTTTCAAATTTTTAATTTTCAAATTTAAAATTTTCGAATTTTAAATTTTTTTGATTTTTGAAAATTTAAAAATTTTCAAAATTTCAAAAAATTTTCAATTTTCAAAAAAATTTCAAAATTTTCAAAGAAATTTCAGAAATTTTTAGAAATTTCCAAAAAAAATTTCAAAACTTTTCAGAAATTTCAAAAAATTTTCAATTTCAAAATTTTCAGGAATTTCCAAAAAATTTTTAATTCACCATCATCTTCTTCTGAGTATCGCGCAACTCTTCCTCAACGCGTTCTAAGCGTTCCTGAGTCTGTCTGCACTTTTCTTCTGCAGCGTCCGCCCGGTCTATGGCGTTATCCTTTAAGAAAAATTTTTTCAAAATTTTTTTTATTTTTCTCCACCTTCTCGATCTTCATCGCCTGCATCTTCTTCTTGATGGCGTCCATTTTTGCTGATTTTTAGACTTTTAAGTCAAGAATTAAAATTAATATAAAAGGCACAAGTATAGAGAAGGCACTCTTAAATTGAAAAAAAAAAATTTTTTTTTAATTTTAAAATTTTCAAAAAATTTTCAAAAATAAATTTTTTAATAAACATTAAAAAATTCACGAATATAAATTCGCTTTAATAAATAGCTCGAATATGTATTTTTAATAATCACGAATATAATTTTCCATAATTAATTTATGTAGAAAGACATGTATTCGAGTCAAGATACCTTCCATGAGGAGAACGAGAACTCGGTGAAATTTAATTTCCTGGAATCATAACAAAGAGGAATCACTGTATTTTCTTGCTAATTTAGATAAGATATAGAAAAGATCCCCAGAAAATTAAAAGAAAATTTTAAAGAAAGGAGGGTTCATAAGAGACCCTTCAGCCCAAAAATTAGATTAGTTCCAAAAAGTGAGAGAAGGAAGGCACAAGCGAGAGAAGGAAGGCACTAAGTGAGAGAAGGAAGGCACTAAGTGAGAGAAGGAAGGCACACCATTAGAGACGAAAGACACTGTATTTTAGTACAAATAATCTTACATAATAGAAAATTCAAATTTAAAAAATATTTAGATACAGTATACGAAACAAATTTAATTTCTTATCATCTAAAGATTTTCATTAAAAGGGTTCCAGAAGGAACCCCAGCCCAAAAATTATACTCTGGCGAGTTTAGTTACATCGGGGGTAAGCTTTAGACAAAGAGGTCAATTTATACAGAAAACATCTCTTTTATTTTATATGAGTAGCAGAAAGGGTTAGAGAACGAAAAAGTGTACATTAAAAATTTTTAAATGTAGGGGGTCTAAAAAGACACCAAAATAATCTAAAATAATAAAAGGTCTAAAAAGACACCAAAATAATCCAAAATAATCTAAAAAAGATCGAAATTAATAAAAAAGATCGAAATTAGTACAGAAGTCCCCTTCATTTTATGGGGAGTTAAAGTGTTACATTATAATTTTTTTAAAATGTAGGGGGTCAGAAAAACCCCCCGGTCCAAAAATTCGAATTACGATTCAGTTCGAATTACGATTCGAATTACGACGTTTCCGTACGCTGTTTTGATGAACAAAAAGCTAGTACGTAAAGAGTTCTTCTCTTCTTATTTTATATGGGTAGCAAGAAAGGTTAGAGAACAAAAATGTTTATATAGATATTAATTTATGTAGCGTGTCTGCATAGACACCAGCCCCAAAATTCTATCCACGTTAGTGTGCTTGAGTATGTTGCCTATGCTGGAGAATAAGAGGAATTTGTAAAAATAACGTTACTTTTGTTTATATAGCTAGAGGAAAAAGCAAGGCTAGAGAACATAAATGTTTATCTTTAAAATTTTTTGAAATGTAGGGGGTCAAGAAACCCCCCGGCCCAAAAATTCGAATTACGATTCAGACACGCCGTTTCAGTCACGCCGTTCTCTTTGACAAAAGGCTAGTATCTAAAGAGTTCTTCTCATTTTATTTTATATGTGTAGCAAGAAAGGTTAGAGAACAAAACAGTTTTATCTATATTAATAAAATGTAGTGTGTCTACATAGACCCCCGTCACAAAATTCTTTTCACGTTAGTGTGTTTGAGTATGCTGCCTATGCTTGAGAAAAAGAGGGGAATTTGAAGGAAAACGTTTACTTTTGTTTTATATTTCTAGAGGAAAAAACAAGGCTAGAGAGAAAAAATTTCTTCAAAAATTTTTAAATGTGGGGGGTCGAAAAAGACCCCCCGTCCCAAAAATTCAATTACGATTCCGTACCGCACGATTCCGCGCCGTTTGAATAGGAAAAAGGCTAGTCTGTAAAGAAAGTGTCTCTTCTTATTTTATATGGGAAGCACATAAAGGGTAGAGAACAAGGGTTTTGTGTGGAAGTTTAAAGAAAAGAACAGAGAAGAAGAGTATTCAATTTTAATTCTAATAAATTCTATTTAAAATTTTTATAAATATTTTAAGACTGATTTAAAGATCAATTATTTTTAAAATATAGGGGGCTCACAAAGACCCCGCATTCGAAAAATTATTTACGATAATATTTAACTGTAGACATAATTGACAAAATATGTAAAGAACTCTTCATCAAAAAAATTTAAAGATTTTTAATAAAGGGGGTCCACAGAGACCCCCAGTCCCAAAAATTCTTGCCACTTGAGTGGGTTAAAACTGCTGTCTGTTCTCTTCGTGAGAAAAAGATACTTTGAAAAGAAAGTGTCTACCTTATTTTATATGGGTAGCACATAAGGTTAGAGAACAAAAACATTTTTAGTTTTTTATAAGTGGGCAATATAACCCCTAGTCCCAAAAATTAGAGTTACGATAGAATATAGTCACGCCGTAAGGGTTTAAAGAAAGTCGGTAACTTGTAGAGACGTCTTTTTTTATATGGGTAGCTAGAGAAAAATTTAATAAGGTTAGAGAAAAAAAATTTAAAATATGTAGGGGGTCTACAAAGACCCCCCGTCCCAAAAATTCTAAACCGTTTCAGTACCGCACGTTTGAGTTAGCCGTATTGCTAGGAAAAGAGGCTAGCTTGTAAAGAAAAGTTCTCTTTTATTTTATATGGGAAGCACACAAGGGTAGAGAACAAAAATATTTATGCTAGAAATATAATATGAAGGGGGTCTATAAAGACCCCCAGTCCCAAAAATTTCATTATCTATATATAAAAATATAGGGGAGGGGTCCAATGTTTGGGAATCTCACACTATTTCTATGGAAGTCATTTCTTTTATTTTATATGAGGAGCAAAATAGGCTAGAGAACAAGAGTTTAACTAAATATCTTTACAAATGTAGGGGGTCAAACCGACCCCCCAACCCAAAAATTTTATTTATATATAAAAATAACTAGCGATGGGTTACGTATGCGATGGCGGTAAGTTACGTACGCAATTCCTACTAGGATACTTTTTTATATATATTTATTTTATATGAGGAGCAAAATAGGTTAGAGAACAAATATATTAACTAAATATCTTTATAAATGTAGTGGGTCAAAACGACCCCCAGACCCAAAAATTTTATTTATATATAAAAAAATAACACCCATAGCAGTTATATTTCATCACATTTTTAGAGAAAACATCTTCCACTTATTTATATGGAGAGCAAACTAGGCTAGAGAACAAGAGAGTTTAGCATATTTTTACATATGAAGGGGGTCTATAAAACCCCCCGTTCCAAAAATTTTATACAGTGTGGTGCAAAAGTTTACACCGAACTCATTTCATCTCTTCTTTAGAGAAGACGTCTTCCTTTTATTTTCTATGTGAAGCAAAAAGGGGTAGAGAACGAGAGTATTCCAACTTAAGTCACAAGACTGAAATTTTTAGGGGGTCAAAAAAGACCCCACGTCCCAAAAATTTCCTATATATAATTTGAGAATGGTTTGTCTGTAAGGATACTTTATCTCCCTATTTTTACGGCTATTTTCTTCAAAAAATTTTGAATGGGGAGAAAATATGGAAAGAGAATAAGAAAGAATAGAATAGTAAAAGAAGTGAAATATTGAGAAAAATAAAGAGAAATAGTACACTAGTTTGTTCTCTCCTTTATAATGGCTGCCACAAAAAAATAAGGAAGAAAGAGATATGAAGGAGAATAAGACAGAATAGTAAAGACAAAAGGTTAAAAGAAGTATAAGACGAAATGGTAAAAGGAGTATAAGACAAAAGGGTAAATGACAAAAGGGTACAAGAAGAAGGCTAAGACAAAGGGTAAGAAAAGTAGTATAAGACAAAATGGTAAAACACAAAAGGGTACAAGAAGAAGGCTAAGACAAAAGGGTAGAAGAGGTATAAGAGTGACAAAATGGTAAAAGGCAAAAGGGTACAATAAGAATGGTATAAGATAAATGTTAAGTGACAAAAAGGTACCAGAAGTATAAGACAAAATGTTAATTACAAACAAAGAGGGTACTAATAAGAATGGTATTAGTCAAAATCAAATTATTCAGAGGATTTGTTTTAGAGGATTTGGGTGGATTAAGGGGATATCAAGTGATATCAAAGGAGTAAGAGGGATATTCGGGGGATTTGAGTGAATTAAGGGGCCTAGAGTCTCGGACGTCTCTAATAGGTATCAGGGGTGTCAGATCAGAGGATTTGGGCGGATTAAGGGGATATTGAGTGATATCAAAGGATTAAGAGTGATTGAGTGAGTTATAGTTATTCGGTGGATTTGAGTGAATTATAGGGCCAAGAGTCTCGGACGTCTCTATTAGGTGTTACGGGTGGGCCGAAACGAAATTTTGAAAAATAGAATGTGAAAAACAAAAATCTAAAAAGCGGCTTTACCTAGGATGAAAAATAAACTCTTTAAAAGCTCCTAAGTATTAATAATCTGTTTCCAAAAATATAAGATTTTAAGTAAAGTTAAATGAGTTAAAAATAGAAAGTAAATAAAATTGAGAGCATATGCTGCCGCCTCCAGGCTTTAAAACTTTTTTTAGTTTTGTGTAGGCGGTTTACACACATCTGTCCCTTTATATTAGATCATTAATGTTGTAATAGAGAAGTAAAATAAAAATTTTTATTTTTAGTTAGAGAAGATAAAAATCTATAAATATGGATCAGAAATGTGTGTTTTTATTGGGGAAATTTGTTTAAAAAATTTTATTGGGATTTTTTGATTTTACAGGGTTTAGAGGGTTAATTGACTAGTTGTGAGACATGAGAGAGAGACTCGAAAAAGGGAGATTTTTTTAAATTTTGAAACTTAAGTAAAATATTATAAGGAAGAGTTGATGATATACTTGGATATAAAGGATGTTACTTAAAGTAGGGTTCCACAGTCGTAGACACAGAGAGAGTATGAAAAGGTACACCCCAACGACCACGATCCCAACGCATCGCAGAGCTAGCACTTCTTCAAAATGATTAAATCCGAGACGCCCAGGTATGGTTCGATTCATATCAGGGCGTTCCGGATTCGACTTATAGCCCAGCTGTACGTCCCGGTTAGTCCACTAACTGAGATAGTGTCCCATGAGTTTAGGAAGGGCACGGAGGATAAGGAAGGCCATGGAGAAGGGAGGCATCGGAAACGAAATTATGGTTGTATCCCGAGGGTTTTGAGTTTGTTTTTCGGGTGGTACGGGGTTTCAGGAGTCTTCTTAACGAATCTAATGAATCGTTCATTAACAGGAGCCGGTTCGAATAATTTTCGTATAAAAAAGGGAATAATAATTCACTATAAAGTTGATAGAATCGAAGTAGCTAGCCACACATTAAAAGAAATTTTTTGGGTTGTGTGGTAATAAGAAAAATGTTTATGTAATGGATCAGTCAATTCCTAGGAAAGGTTTATTGGAGATCGTGTTTGTGGGAACAACTGATGCTTTCTGGTAAATAAGAATGTGAAAAAATATTTTTAAAAGGTTTGATGGATTGGTAAACTATTCTGGTAAACAAAATTTTTTTAACTAAAAAAATTCTTAAAATTTTTTTGGCTTTTTAACCAAAATTTTTAAAAAAATGTGTTAGAATATAAACGTTAAATAAGTATGGGTAAATTAATAAAAATATCAAGTGTATGTTGAAAATAGGGTAGTCAGTTTTGGAGAATTTTTTGGATATTACCTGAACCGGACCGATGGCGTCAACCGAATAGACCTGTTGACCCAAAAGACCTACAACTTTTAGAAGCAAATCAAAAGGGAATATCGTTGGATTTGGAGGGATTAAGCGGATATACCTAGATGGATCTAGTTGATTGAATGGAGATATACATCCACCCATAGTTATGGTACACACACCGAAAATATGGCACCATTGGTTATAAAATGCAGCATTTAATTTCATAGACAAGGGTGTTTATCCCCCTTAATTCCTCTAAATCCCTCGATATTCGCTTTAGCAATTTGTGGGTTTTCTGGGTCAATAGGTCTTCTGGGTGTAGGTCCTATTGCTGTAGAAGTTTTGGGTGAGGTCTTTTTGGGGTGGACTCGGACCTAAAAGAGATGAGTTTAATTGAAAATTTAAATAATTTTAACAAGAAAAAGGGTGAATTAAAAATAATTTCTAGTAAAATATTTAAAAATATTACGAAAAACTATTTTAAAATACAAGGAGAAACAATAAATAATATTCTAGTGTGTATAAAATTGAATAAAAAATTGTTACAGCATTAATATAAGGGATTATTCATTCGTTTTTTTAAAAGAATTCTTACATTAAATATTATTCATCTTTTCAACCTTCTCATATTTTCACCTAAAAGCTTTTGGAGGGGAATGATTCGTTTACTAGGCTTATTTTGAAATGGAAGGGATTGGAAAAAATTTTTGATTGAAAAAAGAAATTTTGAAATGATCAATTTAACGTTTCGTGGACTTATCAGGAGATATGAGGGGATAAGTGGGAATATCGGGGGATCTAGGTTGTATCAGGATATTTGTGGGTATAAGAGGGAAATAGAGAGAATAAAAGGACTGGGAGAAGATATTCTAAAGATTGTGTGGATTAAGAAGGATATATAGGGATTTAGAAGGATATAGTAGAGGGATTTAGAGGATTAGTAGGAGTTATTTAGCATGTCGTTATAGAGAGCTTCTGTGGGGAAAGAGGTGTCTTTCTTTAAAGTGTTTTTAGAGAGATTCCAATGTAAATTAATAAAGTCTTCCGACTGCATTGCCTATTCATTGCTTTCACCTAGCCTTTAATCTGTCTTATATCACCGCCTAGGAAGAGTTTTAAATCTCAGCCAGCTAGATCTCCCTTTTTCCTTACATTATAGAAATTTGGCTTTATTGATCTTAAACAATTGCCAGAGGCAGTTTAGTTGAGCTTTAACTTAACTCCCTTAACAAACAAACATTTTTGTTTTATATAAAGCTTTGGGCCTTCCATTCTACTCAAATCACTCAAGATTAACCAGCTGTTACGTTCTCCTATTTAATATAAAATGTGAGGGATTTAACAATATTTCTCTCTTATATTCCTAGAAAGTCGTTTCAAATGTTGGATAACAAAAGAATTTCTGCCGCCCACCCAAAAAATTTTTTTGGGAATGTTTTGGATATTTTACGATAAAAAGCTTGAGGGAAATATTGAAAAAAATGAATAAAAATATTATAAAAAATTATTATTTTGAGTAACTTCAAGAGTAATACTAGCGATACTTAATATAAGATAGGATGTATACACTTGGAGTTAGAAATTTATCTTATAATTAGAGGCCAGGAAAGGGAACGGGAATCTTTGTTTTGCGTGGAGTTCTTCCCCGTCCAATAGCACCTCAATCTAGTGACGAAAGGGAGCTTCAAAGCTACTTTTCCCCCTCAATAGTGTCTCTATAGGCGAGGTCTCTACCATTGTGCAGGCTCTATAAGATGTCCAACATTTAACTCGAGCTTCTTGAAGTAGTGGACTCGTAACTCTTGGGTACCTTTAATTCTTGATTACCTTAATAATAAATTTTTATTTGTCTCATAAAGCAAAAAAAGAAGCAAAAATTTTATATTCATTGAATAAATTTAAATTTCGATATTTTCTTAAAATTATCATTTCATATTTCCTTTAGTTTCTTTATTCTCTTCTTTAATTCAAAGTCTGATTATAGTTCACAATTTGTTCAAAATCAATTTTGCATTTGCGACTTCCACTATCATCGCAGCTTCCATATCCCTCAGCGACCAACACATCCTCTCCATTTTGACCTATCGGGCAATACATTCTGAACGGCTGACTTTCGCCAATATATTCGTGAAAATCTTTGGATGGTACTTTTATATACTCTTGTTCAGGGTTACAAGCGTATCCCGTAAATTCACAGGGAGGTTGAGTACAGTTGTATTGTTGCCCACAAGTCACAGTATCAAATACACCATAGTTCGAATCTGTTGTTATTAAAGAGAATTAATTGAATGTAGTAGAGAATACCCCGTTCAAAATAGGATGTGGGCTGAAGAGATATGTTCCGTTAGGACCAGAATATAATCTAAAGTGACATGTTCCGTTTGGACTAGTAGGTAGGCCGAAGGGACATGCCCCGCTCGGAATAAGAAGTAAGTTGAAGAGACATGTTCCGTTTGGACTAGTAGGTAGGCCGAAGGGACATGCCCCGCTCGGAATAAGAAGTAAGTTGAAGAGACATGTTCCGTTTGGACTAGTAGGTAGGCCGAAGGGACATGCCCCGCTCGGAATAAGAAGTAAGTTGAAGAGACATGTTCCGTTTGGACTAGTAGGTAGGCCGAAGGGACATGCCCCGCTCGGAATAAGAAGTAAGTTGAAGAGACATGTTCCGTTTGGACTAGTAGGTAGGCCGAAGGGACATGCCCCGCTCGGAATAAGAAGTAAGTTGAAGAGACATGTTCCGTTTGGACTAGTAGGTAGGCCGAAGGGACATGCCCCGCTCGGAACCCTGTCTTCTGATGAATGCCCCTCGGTGAAGAGATATGCCCCTCGGAGCAGACATATTCTTTTTAGGCTAGGATGTAAATAGGCAAGAGGAAAATGCCACCTTCAGACTATAAGTAGGCGGAAGAGAACATCCCCCATGCGAACTAAGGGGGGGGAACATCAGGTACCGGGGGGAACATCAGGTACCTTCTTTGAGCGCACAGGAAAAGGGGAGTTCTCCCAGCGGCCCATTACTAGTGTATCCCACATCCCCTATGCGACACCTACTTAATTTCAAGCTCAATCTAACCCTACTCGTTTTAAACTTACTAATATCGCATATAAATGAAGTTTGCAAATTTGCGTAATTTCTAAGCCCAGAACAAGTCAAAAATGCAGTAACCAGAACACTCATAGTATGACGCTTGCAACAATTAAATTTTGGCTTATTGTCAAACGTGACGTTCACGTCCTTGATACTTTCATTCATTAATTTTCGCGATTTTCTATTCGATTTTCTAATTGGAGGCTCTTCAGGAGCTTCATCACACTCTGTTTCACACTTTTCCATACACTTTAAATCTTTTTTATTCTTCTCCTTTTTGTTGTTGAACAACTTTTTCTCCTGTGCCTCCGTCAAGCCGTTCAAGGGGCTAAATTTATTTTTAACTTCCACGTTGTATCGAGCCTTTAATTTGTTTTTTGAAGGCTTTGGCGCTTTCCCCTCCTTCCCAGTGGGCTTTTCGTCCTTCTTATTGCCTCCGTCTTTGAGCATTCTTCGATACCCATAGATTGGAACCTCTGGGTAGCTGACACTCTTAGGAGCTTCAAAAGTTTCCGGAATAATTTGGGGAGCATTAAAAGTCTGTTGTGGTTGAACAACATTCAAAGGATGAATTTCACCTTAAATATAAGCCTAGTTTATAAGGGACTTGAAGCCTCTCCCTAATTGACCGAGTACTCCCAGGACTGTTAGAGATTAATGTAGGACCGATGAAGTCTCTACCACGCCTCCCCTTCCTCTTAGCCCTTGTTTACTGACCATTTACTCCATAAGTACTCCGCTAAGTCCACTGCCATGCTATTATACATACATAGTGCCGTTGGGTTCCTCAATGCCAGGAAATAAGCCAAAGTAAAGACGATCATTGGTGTCCTTTTACTTATTTTTTGGGATAAGTTTCGGGGTTGCTACTATAAACATATTCAACAATTTCCCCTATGATTATCGAAAGAATCCTTAGAAATAGTTGGCTGATCTGTCGGGCGGTTAGTGTGCGATTAACAAATCGGAGAGCTCTCAAAATCAAGCGAGAGTCCTTCCGATTTCTTGTCTATTTTCTGGGGGTGATTCAGCTTTGCTTGAAAATAAGTATCAAAAATTAAATTTTCTACCTTCAACCGCCCCACAATTTTTAATTAAAATTTGGATTAAAATAATGAATAAAATAAGCATCTTAAAGAAGCTTGGTTAGGGAATTAGTCGGGAAAATTAAAATTAATGAGTAATTTAATTAAATCAAGGGGGTTAAATAAAGGGATATTCGACGGAAATTGCCAAAAATTATGAAAGCTGGGAAAATAAAAAAATTTTAAAGAAAGGCAGTGCTTGTTTATTTAAAAGGGCAACATTGTTAAAGTGCTTGTTAAGAAATTAAATTTATTTTTGATTTTTTAAAATTTTATTTTTGAAAAGTGCAAGTGTATTTTGAAAGGTAAAATGGTCAATAAATTTCTAAATAAAATTTTAAATTTTACAAGTGTCTGAGTGACTAGAGACGTCCGAGACTCTTGGTCTTGAGTCTTGATTCCAAGACTTTTCTTGGTTTTCTTTGGTCTTGGTCTTGGGGTGTAGTCTTGGTCTTGGTCTTAAGTCTTGGAAAATTTTCGGTCTCAAACGTCTCTCAGAGTGAAGAAATTTTTAAAATTCTAAAATCCGTCGTATTTAAATTTTTGTCGTATTACCAGCTCTTCTAGGCTTTGTTTCATAATTATAGATCCACCAGAATTCTAAACATCGTTCAAATTCTAGACCAGAATTCTAGACCAGAAACACGTTTGCCTGGGGATTAGTGCTGCTCAAGAAATTTGAGTTTGTCTGACACTGCGAGGCAACGAAAATTTTGTGGTCTATATTGGAAACTCGGAATTTACTAAAAATTTTTTTATATTTACTTTTGTTTTAAGGGAAAATTTTTTCTAAAATTTTCTAAATTTTTTTGAAAAAAAATTTTTTTTTCTAATTTTTCGAATTTTTAAAAAATGTTGAAAAAATTAAATATTCAAAAAAAAATATTCTTCAAAATAGAAAACTAACAGAAATTAAAATATTATTTAATTTTCTCTCAATTGACAGTATACCCTTAAAAAATGACACACTCAATCGGCGCTGAAACGGCTTGTTTCAGCCTTCTTCTATTTTGTCTTTTTCTATGGCCTCTACTCTTTCGTTAATTAATTGGAAAATTTTTTTTGGAATTTTCTTAATTTTTATAAAAATTTTCAGTTAATTTTCTTCGGGAAAAATGATTGATTGTCACTGTCATTTGGCAGATTCCTCCTTTAATGAAGATATTGGGCAAGTAATTGAACGGGCGAAGGAGGTTTTTTTAAATTTTTTTTTTGATTTTTGGGTGAATTTGTTTTAAAAAAAATTTTTGAGGCTTTTAAAATATTTTTTAAAAATTTTTGGAAATTATTAAAAATTTTCTAAATATTATTTTTTATTTTTCCCAGTAAGTGACATTTGGTCCCAAATTTAATTTTTTTGAGATTTTTTCGTGTTTTCTTCTCCGTATTATTTTTTATTTTGTTAAAATAAATTTCTAGGCCTCCTAAAATGTTTTTAAAAAATTCTAAAAATTTCTAGAATTTTTTAAAGACGATTTTTTTAATTTTATTGTTAAGTGACATTTGGTCCCAAATAAATTTTTGTTTGTTTTTTGCTTGTATTATGTGTTAAAAATATTTCTAAGCCTCTAAAAAATTAAAATAAAATTTGCTACAATTTTTTAGAAATTTTTTAGAATATATTTTTCTAAATCTTTTTAAGAGGTGACATTTGATCCCAAAATTTATTTTTTCCCTAATTTCTCTTTTTTTAATTTAAAGGCTGGTGTAGTGCATGCCATCGTTGTAGCAGAATACCCTACAGATTTTCCACGCATTCTCCAACTAGCGAAAGAATTTCCAGATTTTATTAAGCCTTGTTTGGGTGTTCATCCTGTTCAGGTTTTTCCTAGTTTATTGGATTTTTAAAAATTTTCTTTGATTTTATAGTTAAATTTTACCTTATAAGGCCTGGAAAAATTTTTAAAATTTCAAAAAAAAAATATTTTAATTTAAAAAAATTTTTTTTAAATTTTTTTTAATTAAAAAAATTTTTTTAAAGGTGAAATTCGACCTCTCCCTACTTTTTCAAAAAGTGGGATCAAGTGTCATCTTTAATTTTTTTTGTTTTTATGGTTAAATTTTACCTTATAAGGCCTGGAAGTGTGTCATCTTTACTGGGTTTCAGTCACTCATCAAATCTATAATTATTTTTTCTCCTATAATACCTAAAAAAATTTTTAAAAAATTCAAAAAAAATTTTTTTTTAATTTTCAAAATTTTTGAAATATTTTTCAAAAAATGTAAGAAAATTTTTAAAAAATTCAAAAAAAAATTTTTTTTTAATTTTCAAAATTTTTGAAATATTTTTCAAAAAATGTAAGAAAATTTTTAAAAAATTCAAAAAAAATTTTTTTTTAATTTTCAAAATTTTTGAAATATTTTTCAAAAAATGTAAGAAAATTTTTAAAAAATTCAAAAAAAAATTTTTTTTTAATTTTCAAAATTTTTGAAATATTTTTCAAAAAATGTAAGAAAATTTTTAAAAAATTCAAAAAAAAATTTTTTTTTAATTTTCAAAATTTTTGAAATATTTTTCAAAAAATGTAAGAAAATTTTTAAAAAATTCAAAAAAAAATTTTTTTTAATTTTCAAAATTTTTGAAATATTTTTCAAAAAATGTAAGAAAATTTTTAAAAAATTCAAAAAAAAATTTTTTTTAATTTTCAAAATTTTTGGCTGTACTTTAGTACGTGGGTGCAGGCTTTAAATTACAAATGTTATATCATTTGAAAGAGCTAGTCGAGCTGAGTCGAATGCCATCAAAATTAGCTCTAGGAAAAATTTTTGAACCGAGATACAGGCGATTGAAAATCGAAAAACCATAGGGGGGACCAAGCACTTTTTTGGGATGAAAAATTCGAAAATGCAAATGATACCTCATTCGAAAGAGCTCCTCGAGCTGAGTCGAATAACACCAAAATCAACGAAATCCGACTTGATTAGACAAAGTTATGATCTTTTATTTTAGCTCCTTACCTATGGCATCTGTGGAGATTTTTGCTGCTACGGAGGCCCCAAATACGTCCAGAGCAAGGGAGATAGGAATAGGTTTATGTTACGAACCCAGACCCATCGCCCGTAGACTCCCCGCGAGGCGCGTGCCGCAAAACCCCGCGCGAAGCGCGGGGTTTTGCACAAGCGCCTCGCCGACGCTCCATAGGTTTAGGTTTTTTGTTTATTTTTTGTGTCATAACTTTGTCTAATCTTGTCCAATCACGGTGATTTTGGTGTCATTCGACTCAGCTCGTCGAGCTCTTTCGAATGAGTTATTATTTGTATAAAAAATTTTTTATTCCAAAAATCGCCCTTTTGGACCTTCGATTTTTAGGAGTCTATATCTCGGTTCATTCAAGTCGGATTTCGTTGATTTTGGTTTTATTCGACTCAGCTCGACGAGCTCTTTCGAATGAGGTATAATTTGCATTTTCGAATTTTTCATCCCAAAAAAGTGCTTGGTCCCCCCTATGGTTTTTCGATTTTCAATCGCCTGTATCTCGGTTCAAAAATTTTTCCTAGAGCTAATTTTGGTGGCATTCGACTCAGCTCGACTAGCTCTTTCAAATGATATAACATTTGTAATTTAAAGCCTGCACCCACGTACTAAAGTGACCCCAAATTTTTGAAATATTTTTCAAAAAATGTAAGAAAATTTTTAAAAAATTCAAAAAAAATTTTTTTTTAATTTTCAAAATTTTTGAAATATTTTTCAAAAAATGTAAGAAAATTTTTAAAAAATTCAAAAAAAAATTTTTTTTTAATTTTCAAAATTTTTGAAATATTTTTCAAAAAATGTAAGAAAATTTTTAAAAAATTCAAAAAAAAATTTTTTTTTAATTTTCAAAATTTTTGAAATATTTTTCAAAAAATGTAAGAAAATTTTTAAAAAATTCAAAAAAAAATTTTTTTTAATTTTCAAAATTTTTGAAATATTTTTCAAAAAATGTAAGAAAATTTTTAAAAAATTCAAAAAAAAATTTTTTTTAATTTTCAAAATTTTTGAAATATTTTTCAAAAAATGTAAGAAAATTTTTAAAAAATTCAAAAAAAAATTTTTTTTTAATTTTCAAAATTTTTGAAATATTTTTCAAAAAATGTAAGAAAATTTTTAAAAAATTCAAAAAAAATTTTTTTTTAATTTTCAAAATTTTTGAAATATTTTTCAAAAAATGTAAGAAAATTTTTAAAAAATTCAAAAAAAATTTTTTTTTAATTTTCAAAATTTTTGAAATATTTTTCAAAAAATGTAAGAAAATTTTTAAAAAATTCAAAAAAAAATTTTTTTTTAATTTTCAAAATTTTTGAAATATTTTTCAAAAAATGTAAGAAAATTTTTAAAAAATTCAAAAAAAAATTTTTTTTAATTTTCAAAATTTTTGAAATATTTTTCAAAAAATGTAAGAAAATTTTTAAAAAATTCAAAAAAAATTTTTTTTGATGACATTTGATCCCAATTTAAAAAATTTTTCAAAATTTAATTTTCCTGAAAATTCAATTTTTTCCCTAATTTTTTCCCTAATTTATGCCTCATTTTTAGAAAGGCTGGGTTTCAGTCACTCAACAGATTTATAAAGACACCCAAGTCGAAAAATCAATTAGGGAGGCTTACGAAGCTAATTTGTTGCATGGAATTGGGGAGGTTTTTAATTTTTTTGAAATCTCAAAAAATTAATTTTTTTCGAAGGTTGGTCTCGATTTCACCCCAAGATATTTAACTAATGGAAGCGGCGATAAGGATGAACAAAGAGCTGTTTTTGCTTCGCAAATTGAGCTGGCGAAGGAGTTGGGATTGACTTTGTGGGTGCCGGAAAATTGGGCTCTGGAAAATTGGGCTCCAAGATTTTTCGGAAAAATGGGCTCCAACTTTTCGGAAAATTGGGCTCCAGCGGAAATTTGGGCTCTATATGAAAAAAATGGAAAAATGGGACTAGTAGGTAGGGGGGGGGGGGTAGGTAGGCCTAGTAGGTAGGCCGAAGGGACATGCCCCGCTCGGAATAAGAAGTAAGTTGAAGAGACATGTTCCGTTTGGACTAGTAGGTAGGCCGAAGGGACATGCCCCGCTCGGAATAAGAAGTAAGTTGAAGAGACATGTTCCGTTTGGACTAGTAGGTAGGCCGAAGGGACATGCCCCGCTCGGAATAAGAAGTAAGTTGAAGAGACATGTTCCGTTTGGACTAGTAGGTAGGCCGAAGGGACATGCCCCGCTCGGAATAAGAAGTAAGTTGAAGAGACATGTTCCGTTTGGACTAGTAGGTAGGCCGAAGGGACATGCCCCGCTCGGAATAAGAAGTAAGTTGAAGAGACATGTTCCGTTTGGACTAGTAGGTAGGCCGAAGGGACATGCCCCGCTCGGAACCCTGTCTTCTGATGAATGCCCCTCGGTGAAGAGATATGCCCCTCGGAGCAGACATATTCTTTTTAGGCTAGGATGTAAATAGGCAAGAGGAAAATGCCACCTTCAGACTATAAGTAGGCGGAAGAGAACATCCCCCATGCGAACTAAGGGGGGGGAACATCAGGTACCGGGGGGAACATCAGGTACCTTCTTTGAGCGCACAGGAAAAGGGGAGTTCTCCCAGCGGCCCATTACTAGTGTATCCCACATCCCCTATGCGACACCTACTTAATTTCAAGCTCAATCTAACCCTACTCGTTTTAAACTTACTAATATCGCATATAAATGAAGTTTGCAAATTTGCGTAATTTCTAAGCCCAGAACAAGTCAAAAATGCAGTAACCAGAACACTCATAGTATGACGCTTGCAACAATTAAATTTTGGCTTATTGTCAAACGTGACGTTCACGTCCTTGATACTTTCATTCATTAATTTTCGCGATTTTCTATTCGATTTTCTAATTGGAGGCTCTTCAGGAGCTTCATCACACTCTGTTTCACACTTTTCCATACACTTTAAATCTTTTTTATTCTTCTCCTTTTTGTTGTTGAACAACTTTTTCTCCTGTGCCTCCGTCAAGCCGTTCAAGGGGCTAAATTTATTTTTAACTTCCACGTTGTATCGAGCCTTTAATTTGTTTTTTGAAGGCTTTGGCGCTTTCCCCTCCTTCCCAGTGGGCTTTTCGTCCTTCTTATTGCCTCCGTCTTTGAGCATTCTTCGATACCCATAGATTGGAACCTCTGGGTAGCTGACACTCTTAGGAGCTTCAAAAGTTTCCGGAATAATTTGGGGAGCATTAAAAGTCTGTTGTGGTTGAACAACATTCAAAGGATGAATTTCACCTTAAATATAAGCCTAGTTTATAAGGGACTTGAAGCCTCTCCCTAATTGACCGAGTACTCCCAGGACTGTTAGAGATTAATGTAGGACCGATGAAGTCTCTACCACGCCTCCCCTTCCTCTTAGCCCTTGTTTACTGACCATTTACTCCATAAGTACTCCGCTAAGTCCACTGCCATGCTATTATACATACATAGTGCCGTTGGGTTCCTCAATGCCAGGAAATAAGCCAAAGTAAAGACGATCATTGGTGTCCTTTTACTTATTTTTTGGGATAAGTTTCGGGGTTGCTACTATAAACATATTCAACAATTTCCCCTATGATTATCGAAAGAATCCTTAGAAATAGTTGGCTGATCTGTCGGGCGGTTAGTGTGCGATTAACAAATCGGAGAGCTCTCAAAATCAAGCGAGAGTCCTTCCGATTTCTTGTCTATTTTCTGGGGGTGATTCAGCTTTGCTTGAAAATAAGTATCAAAAATTAAATTTTCTACCTTCAACCGCCCCACAATTTTTAATTAAAATTTGGATTAAAATAATGAATAAAATAAGCATCTTAAAGAAGCTTGGTTAGGGAATTAGTCGGGAAAATTAAAATTAATGAGTAATTTAATTAAATCAAGGGGGTTAAATAAAGGGATATTCGACGGAAATTGCCAAAAATTATGAAAGCTGGGAAAATAAAAAAATTTTAAAGAAAGGCAGTGCTTGTTTATTTAAAAGGGCAACATTGTTAAAGTGCTTGTTAAGAAATTAAATTTATTTTTGATTTTTTAAAATTTTATTTTTGAAAAGTGCAAGTGTATTTTGAAAGGTAAAATGGTCAATAAATTTCTAAATAAAATTTTAAATTTTACAAGTGTCTGAGTGACTAGAGACGTCCGAGACTCTTGGTCTTGAGTCTTGATTCCAAGACTTTTCTTGGTTTTCTTTGGTCTTGGTCTTGGGGTGTAGTCTTGGTCTTGGTCTTAAGTCTTGGAAAATTTTCGGTCTCAAACGTCTCTCAGAGTGAAGAAATTTTTAAAATTCTAAAATCCGTCGTATTTAAATTTTTGTCGTATTACCAGCTCTTCTAGGCTTTGTTTCATAATTATAGATCCACCAGAATTCTAAACATCGTTCAAATTCTAGACCAGAATTCTAGACCAGAAACACGTTTGCCTGGGGATTAGTGCTGCTCAAGAAATTTGAGTTTGTCTGACACTGCGAGGCAACGAAAATTTTGTGGTCTATATTGGAAACTCGGAATTTACTAAAAATTTTTTTATATTTACTTTTGTTTTAAGGGAAAATTTTTTCTAAAATTTTCTAAATTTTTTTGAAAAAAAATTTTTTTTTCTAATTTTTCGAATTTTTAAAAAATGTTGAAAAAATTAAATATTCAAAAAAAAATATTCTTCAAAATAGAAAACTAACAGAAATTAAAATATTATTTAATTTTCTCTCAATTGACAGTATACCCTTAAAAAATGACACACTCAATCGGCGCTGAAACGGCTTGTTTCAGCCTTCTTCTATTTTGTCTTTTTCTATGGCCTCTACTCTTTCGTTAATTAATTGGAAAATTTTTTTTGGAATTTTCTTAATTTTTATAAAAATTTTCAGTTAATTTTCTTCGGGAAAAATGATTGATTGTCACTGTCATTTGGCAGATTCCTCCTTTAATGAAGATATTGGGCAAGTAATTGAACGGGCGAAGGAGGTTTTTTTAAATTTTTTTTTTGATTTTTGGGTGAATTTGTTTTAAAAAAAATTTTTGAGGCTTTTAAAATATTTTTTAAAAATTTTTGGAAATTATTAAAAATTTTCTAAATATTATTTTTTATTTTTCCCAGTAAGTGACATTTGGTCCCAAATTTAATTTTTTTGAGATTTTTTCGTGTTTTCTTCTCCGTATTATTTTTTATTTTGTTAAAATAAATTTCTAGGCCTCCTAAAATGTTTTTAAAAAATTCTAAAAATTTCTAGAATTTTTTAAAGACGATTTTTTTAATTTTATTGTTAAGTGACATTTGGTCCCAAATAAATTTTTGTTTGTTTTTTGCTTGTATTATGTGTTAAAAATATTTCTAAGCCTCTAAAAAATTAAAATAAAATTTGCTACAATTTTTTAGAAATTTTTTAGAATATATTTTTCTAAATCTTTTTAAGAGGTGACATTTGATCCCAAAATTTATTTTTTCCCTAATTTCTCTTTTTTTAATTTAAAGGCTGGTGTAGTGCATGCCATCGTTGTAGCAGAATACCCTACAGATTTTCCACGCATTCTCCAACTAGCGAAAGAATTTCCAGATTTTATTAAGCCTTGTTTGGGTGTTCATCCTGTTCAGGTTTTTCCTAGTTTATTGGATTTTTAAAAATTTTCTTTGATTTTATAGTTAAATTTTACCTTATAAGGCCTGGAAAAATTTTTAAAATTTCAAAAAAAAAATATTTTAATTTAAAAAAATTTTTTTTAAATTTTTTTAATTAAAAAAATTTTTTTAAAGGTGAAATTCGACCTCTCCCTACTTTTTCAAAAAGTGGGATCAAGTGTCATCTTTAATTTTTTTTGTTTTTATGGTTAAATTTTACCTTATAAGGCCTGGAAGTGTGTCATCTTTACTGGGTTTCAGTCACTCATCAAATCTATAATTATTTTTTCTCCTATAATACCTAAAAAAATTTTTAAAAAATTCAAAAAAAATTTTTTTTTAATTTTCAAAATTTTTGAAATATTTTTCAAAAAATGTAAGAAAATTTTTAAAAAATTCAAAAAAAAATTTTTTTTTAATTTTCAAAATTTTTGAAATATTTTTCAAAAAATGTAAGAAAATTTTTAAAAAATTCAAAAAAAAATTTTTTTTAATTTTCAAAATTTTTGAAATATTTTTCAAAAAATGTAAGAAAATTTTTAAAAAATTCAAAAAAAAATTTTTTTTAATTTTCAAAATTTTTGAAATATTTTTCAAAAAATGTAAGAAAATTTTTAAAAAATTCAAAAAAAAATTTTTTTTTAATTTTCAAAATTTTTGAAATATTTTTCAAAAAATGTAAGAAAATTTTTAAAAAATTCAAAAAAAAATTTTTTTTTAATTTTCAAAATTTTTGAAATATTTTTCAAAAAATGTAAGAAAATTTTTAAAAAATTCAAAAAAAAATTTTTTTTAATTTTCAAAATTTTTGAAATATTTTTCAAAAAATGTAAGAAAATTTTTAAAAAATTCAAAAAAAAATTTTTTTTTAATTTTCAAAATTTTTGAAATATTTTTCAAAAAATGTAAGAAAATTTTTAAAAAATTCAAAAAAAAATTTTTTTTTAATTTTCAAAATTTTTGAAATATTTTTCAAAAAATGTAAGAAAATTTTTAAAAAATTCAAAAAAAATTTTTTTTTAATTTTCAAAATTTTTGAAATATTTTTCAAAAAATGTAAGAAAATTTTTAAAAAATTCAAAAAAAATTTTTTTTTAATTTTCAAAATTTTTGAAATATTTTTCAAAAAATGTAAGAAAATTTTTAAAAAATTCAAAAAAAAATTTTTTTTAATTTTCAAAATTTTTGAAATATTTTTCAAAAAATGTAAGAAAATTTTTAAAAAATTCAAAAAAAAATTTTTTTTAATTTTCAAAATTTTTGAAATATTTTTCAAAAAATGTAAGAAAATTTTTAAAAAATTCAAAAAAAAATTTTTTTTTAATTTTCAAAATTTTTGAAATATTTTTCAAAAAATGTAAGAAAATTTTTAAAAAATTCAAAAAAAAATTTTTTTTAATTTTCAAAATTTTTGAAATATTTTTCAAAAAATGTAAGAAAATTTTTAAAAAATTCAAAAAAAAATTTTTTTTAATTTTCAAAATTTTTGAAATATTTTTCAAAAAATGTAAGAAAATTTTTAAAAAATTCAAAAAAAAATTTTTTTTTAATTTTCAAAATTTTTGAAATATTTTTCAAAAAATGTAAGAAAATTTTTAAAAAATTCAAAAAAAAATTTTTTTTTAATTTTCAAAATTTTTGAAATATTTTTCAAAAAATGTAAGAAAATTTTTAAAAAATTCAAAAAAAAATTTTTTTTTAATTTTCAAAATTTTTGAAATATTTTTCAAAAAATGTAAGAAAATTTTTAAAAAATTCAAAAAAAATTTTTTTTTAATTTTCAAAATTTTTGAAATATTTTTCAAAAAATGTAAGAAAATTTTTAAAAAATTCAAAAAAAATTTTTTTTAATTTTCAAAATTTTTGAAATATTTTTCAAAAAATGTAAGAAAATTTTTAAAAAATTCAAAAAAAAATTTTTTTTAATTTTCAAAATTTTTGAAATATTTTTCAAAAAATGTAAGAAAATTTTTAAAAAATTCAAAAAAAAATTTTTTTTTGATTTTCAAAATTTTTGAAATATTTTTCAAAAAATGTAAGAAAATTTTTAAAAAATTCAAAAAAAAATTTTTTTTAATTTCAAAATTTTTGAAATATTTTTCAAAAAATGTAAGAAAATTTTTAAAAAATTCAAAAAAAAATTTTTTTTAATTTTCAAAATTTTTGAAATATTTTTCAAAAAATGTAAGAAAATTTTTAAAAAATTCAAAAAAAAATTTTTTTTTAATTTTCAAAATTTTTGAAATATTTTTCAAAAAATGTAAGAAAATTTTTAAAAAATTCAAAAAAAAATTTTTTTTAATTTTCAAAATTTTTGAAATATTTTTCAAAAAATGTAAGAAAATTTTTAAAAAATTCAAAAAAAAATTTTTTTTTAATTTTCAAAATTTTTGAAATATTTTTCAAAAAATGTAAGAAAATTTTTAAAAAATTCAAAAAAAAATTTTTTTTAATTTTCAAAATTTTTGAAATATTTTTCAAAAAATGTAAGAAAATTTTTAAAAAATTCAAAAAAAATTTTTTTTTAATTTTCAAAATTTTTGAAATATTTTTCAAAAAATGTAAGAAAATTTTTAAAAAATTCAAAAAAAATTTTTTTTAATTTTCAAAATTTTTGAAATATTTTTCAAAAAATGTAAGAAAATTTTTAAAAAATTCAAAAAAAAATTTTTTTTTAATTTTCAAAATTTTTGAAATATTTTTCAAAAAATGTAAGAAAATTTTTAAAAAATTCAAAAAAAATTTTTTTTTAATTTTCAAAATTTTTGAAATATTTTTCAAAAAATGTAAGAAAATTTTTAAAAAATTCAAAAAAAATTTTTTTTTAATTTTCAAAATTTTTGAAATATTTTTCAAAAAATGTAAGAAAATTTTTAAAAAATTCAAAAAAAAATTTTTTTTAATTTTCAAAATTTTTGAAATATTTTTCAAAAAATGTAAGAAAATTTTTAAAAAATTCAAAAAAAATTTTTTTTTAATTTTCAAAATTTTTGAAATATTTTTCAAAAAATGTAAGAAAATTTTTAAAAAATTCAAAAAAAAATTTTTTTTAATTTTCAAAATTTTTGAAATATTTTTCAAAAAATGTAAGAAATTTTCAAAATTTTCAATTTTCAAAATTTTCAAAATTCAAAATTTAATTTTCAAAATTTTTGAAATATTTTTCAAAAAATGTAAGAAAATTTTTAAAAAATTCAAAAAAAAATTTTTTTTTAATTTTCAAAATTTTTGAAATATTTTTCAAAAAATGTAAGAAAATTTTTAAAAAATTCAAAAAAAAATTTTTTTTAATTTTCAAAATTTTTGAAATATTTTTCAAAAAATGTAAGAAAATTTTTAAAAAATTCAAAAAAAAATTTTTTTTAATTTTCAAAATTTTTGAAATATTTTTCAAAAAATGTAAGAAAATTTTTAAAAAATTCAAAAAAAAATTTTTTTTTAATTTTCAAAATTTTTGAAATATTTTTCAAAAAATGTAAGAAAATTTTTAAAAAATTCAAAAAAAAATTTTTTTTTAATTTTCAAAATTTTTGAAATATTTTTCAAAAAATGTAAGAAAATTTTTAAAAAATTCAAAAAAAAATTTTTTTTTAATTTTCAAAATTTTTGAAATATTTTTCAAAAAATGTAAGAAAATTTTTAAAAAATTCAAAAAAAATTTTTTTTTAATTTTCAAAATTTTTGAAATATTTTTCAAAAAATGTAAGAAAATTTTTAAAAAATTCAAAAAAAAATTTTTTTTTAATTTTCAAAATTTTTGAAATATTTTTCAAAAAATGTAAGAAAATTTTTAAAAAATTCAAAAAAAAATTTTTTTTAATTTTCAAAATTTTTGAAATATTTTTCAAAAAATGTAAGAAAATTTTTAAAAAATTCAAAAAAAATTTTTTTTTAATTTTCAAAATTTTTGAAATATTTTTCAAAAAATGTAAGAAAATTTTTAAAAAATTCAAAAAAAAATTTTTTTTTAATTTTCAAAATTTTTGAAATATTTTTCAAAAAATGTAAGAAAATTTTTAAAAAATTCAAAAAAAATTTTTTTTTAATTTTCAAAATTTTTGAAATATTTTTCAAAAAATGTAAGAAAATTTTTAAAAAATTCAAAAAAAATTTTTTTTTAATTTTCAAAATTTTTGAAATATTTTTCAAAAAATGTAAGAAAATTTTTAAAAAATTCAAAAAAAAATTTTTTTTAATTTTCAAAATTTTTGAAATATTTTTCAAAAAATGTAAGAAAATTTTTAAAAAATTCAAAAAAAAATTTTTTTTTAATTTTCAAAATTTTTGAAATATTTTTCAAAAAATGTAAGAAAATTTTTAAAAAATTCAAAAAAAAATTTTTTTTAATTTTCAAAATTTTTGAAATATTTTTCAAAAAATGTAAGAAATTTTCAAAATTTTCAATTTTCAAAATTTTCAAAATTCAAAATTTAATTTTCAAAATTTTTGAAATATTTTTCAAAAAATGTAAGAAAATTTTTAAAAAATTCAAAAAAAAATTTTTTTTTAATTTTCAAAATTTTTGAAATATTTTTCAAAAAATGTAAGAAAATTTTTAAAAAATTCAAAAAAAAATTTTTTTTAATTTTCAAAATTTTTGAAATATTTTTCAAAAAATGTAAGAAAATTTTTAAAAAATTCAAAAAAAAATTTTTTTTAATTTTCAAAATTTTTGATTTTTTAAAATTTTATTTTTGAAAAGTGCAAGTGTATTTTGAAAGGTAAAATGGTCAATAAATTTCTAAATAAAATTTTAAATTTTACAAGTGTCTGAGTGACTAGAGACGTCCGAGACTCTTGGTCTTGAGTCTTGATTCCAAGACTTTTCTTGGTTTTCTTTGGTCTTGGTCTTGGGGTGTAGTCTTGGTCTTGGTCTTAAGTCTTGGAAAATTTTCGGTCTCAAACGTCTCTCAGAGTGAAGAAATTTTTAAAATTCTAAAATCCGTCGTATTTAAATTTTTGTCGTATTACCAGCTCTTCTAGGCTTTGTTTCATAATTATAGATCCACCAGAATTCTAAACATCGTTCAAATTCTAGACCAGAATTCTAGACCAGAAACACGTTTGCCTGGGGATTAGTGCTGCTCAAGAAATTTGAGTTTGTCTGACACTGCGAGGCAACGAAAATTTTGTGGTCTATATTGGAAACTCGGAATTTACTAAAAATTTTTTTATATTTACTTTTGTTTTAAGGGAAAATTTTTTCTAAAATTTTCTAAATTTTTTTGAAAAAAAATTTTTTTTTCTAATTTTTCGAATTTTTAAAAAATGTTGAAAAAATTAAATATTCAAAAAAAAATATTCTTCAAAATAGAAAACTAACAGAAATTAAAATATTATTTAATTTTCTCTCAATTGACAGTATACCCTTAAAAAATGACACACTCAATCGGCGCTGAAACGGCTTGTTTCAGCCTTCTTCTATTTTGTCTTTTTCTATGGCCTCTACTCTTTCGTTAATTAATTGGAAAATTTTTTTTGGAATTTTCTTAATTTTTATAAAAATTTTCAGTTAATTTTCTTCGGGAAAAATGATTGATTGTCACTGTCATTTGGCAGATTCCTCCTTTAATGAAGATATTGGGCAAGTAATTGAACGGGCGAAGGAGGTTTTTTTAAATTTTTTTTTTGATTTTTGGGTGAATTTGTTTTAAAAAAAATTTTTGAGGCTTTTAAAATATTTTTTAAAAATTTTTGGAAATTATTAAAAATTTTCTAAATATTATTTTTTATTTTTCCCAGTAAGTGACATTTGGTCCCAAATTTAATTTTTTTGAGATTTTTTCGTGTTTTCTTCTCCGTATTATTTTTTATTTTGTTAAAATAAATTTCTAGGCCTCCTAAAATGTTTTTAAAAAATTCTAAAAATTTCTAGAATTTTTTAAAGACGATTTTTTTAATTTTATTGTTAAGTGACATTTGGTCCCAAATAAATTTTTGTTTGTTTTTTGCTTGTATTATGTGTTAAAAATATTTCTAAGCCTCTAAAAAATTAAAATAAAATTTGCTACAATTTTTTAGAAATTTTTTAGAATATATTTTTCTAAATCTTTTTAAGAGGTGACATTTGATCCCAAAATTTATTTTTTCCCTAATTTCTCTTTTTTTAATTTAAAGGCTGGTGTAGTGCATGCCATCGTTGTAGCAGAATACCCTACAGATTTTCCACGCATTCTCCAACTAGCGAAAGAATTTCCAGATTTTATTAAGCCTTGTTTGGGTGTTCATCCTGTTCAGGTTTTTCCTAGTTTATTGGATTTTTAAAAATTTTCTTTGATTTTATAGTTAAATTTTACCTTATAAGGCCTGGAAAAATTTTTAAAATTTCAAAAAAAAAATATTTTAATTTAAAAAAATTTTTTTTAAATTTTTTTTAATTAAAAAAATTTTTTTAAAGGTGAAATTCGACCTCTCCCTACTTTTTCAAAAAGTGGGATCAAGTGTCATCTTTAATTTTTTTTGTTTTTATGGTTAAATTTTACCTTATAAGGCCTGGAAGTGTGTCATCTTTACTGGGTTTCAGTCACTCATCAAATCTATAATTATTTTTTCTCCTATAATACCTAAAAAAATTTTTAAAAAAATTCAAAAAAAATTTTTTTTTAATTTCAAAATTTTGAAATATTTTCAAAAAATGTAGAAAATTTTTAAAAAATTCAAAAAAAAAATTTTTTTTAATTTTCAAAATTTTTGAAATATTTTTCAAAAAATGTAAGAAAATTTTTAAAAAATTCAAAAAAAATTTTTTTTAATTTTCAAAATTTTTGAAATATTTTTCAAAAAATGTAAGAAAATTTTTAAAAAATTCAAAAAAAAAATTTTTTTTAATTTTCAAAATTTTTGAAATATTTTCAAAAAATGTAAGAAAATTTTTAAAAAATTCAAAAAAAAATTTTTTTTAATTTTCAAAATTTTTGAAATATTTTTCAAAAAAATGTAAGAAAATTTTTAAAAAATTCAAAAAAAAAATTTTTTTTAATTTTCAAAATTTTTGAAATATTTTTCAAAAAATGTAAGAAAATTTTTAAAAAATTCAAAAAAAAAATTTTTTTTTAATTTTCAAAATTTTTGAAATATTTTCAAAAAATGTAAGAAAATTTTTTAAAAAATTCAAAAAAAAATTTTTTTTTAATTTTCAAAATTTTTGAAATATTTTTCAAAAAATGTAAGAAAATTTTTAAAAAATTCAAAAAAAAATTTTTTTTAATTTTCAAAATTTTTGAAATATTTTTCAAAAAATGTAAGAAAATTTTTAAAAAATTCAAAAAAAAATTTTTTTTTAATTTTCAAAATTTTTGAAATATTTTTCAAAAAATGTAAGAAAATTTTTAAAAAATTCAAAAAAAATTTTTTTTAATTTTCAAAATTTTTGAAATATTTTTCAAAAAAATGTAAGAAAATTTTTAAAAAATTCAAAAAAAAATTTTTTTTTAATTTTCAAAATTTTTGAAATATTTTTCAAAAAATGTAAGAAAATTTTTAAAAAATTCAAAAAAAAATTTTTTTTTAATTTTCAAAATTTTTGAAATATTTTTCAAAAAATGTAAGAAAATTTTTAAAAAATTCAAAAAAAAATTTTTTTTTAATTTTCAAAATTTTTGAAATATTTTTCAAAAAATGTAAGAAAATTTTTAAAAAAATTCAAAAAAAAATTTTTTTTAATTTTCAAATTTTTGAATATTTTTCAAAAAATGTAAGAAAATTTTTAAAAAATTCAAAAAAAAATTTTTTTTAATTTTCAAAATTTTTGAAATATTTTTCAAAAAATGTAAGAAAATTTTTAAAAAATTCAAAAAAAAATTTTTTTTTAATTTTCAAAATTTTTGAAATATTTTTCAAAAAATGTAAGAAAATTTTTAAAAAAATTCAAAAAAAAATTTTTTTTAATTTTCAAAATTTTTGAAATATTTTTCAAAAATGTAAGAAAATTTTTAAAAAATTCAAAAAAAAATTTTTTTTTAATTTTCAAAATTTTTGAAATATTTTTCAAAAAATGTAAGAAAATTTTTAAAAAATTCAAAAAAAAATTTTTTTTAATTTTCAAAATTTTTGAAATATTTTTCAAAAAATGTAAGAAAATTTTTAAAAAATTCAAAAAAAATTTTTTTTTAATTTTCAAAATTTTTGAAATATTTTTCAAAAAATGTAAGAAAATTTTTAAAAAATTCAAAAAAAAATTTTTTTTAATTTTCAAAATTTTTGAAATATTTTTCAAAAAATGTAAGAAAATTTTTAAAAAATTCAAAAAAAAATTTTTTTTAATTTTCAAAATTTTTGAAATATTTTTCAAAAAATGTAAGAAAATTTTTAAAAAATTCAAAAAAAAAATTTTTTTTGAATTTTCAAAATTTTTGAAATATTTTTCAAAAAATGTAAGAAAATTTTTAAAAAATTCAAAAAAAAATTTTTTTTTAATTTTCAAAATTTTTGAAATATTTTTCAAAAAATGTAAGAAAATTTTTAAAAAATTCAAAAAAAAATTTTTTTTAATTTTCAAAATTTTTGAAATATTTTTCAAAAAATGTAAGAAAATTTTTAAAAAATTCAAAAAAAAATTTTTTTTTAATTTTCAAAATTTTTGAAATATTTTTCAAAAAATGTAAGAAAATTTTTAAAAAATTCAAAAAAAAATTTTTTTTTAATTTTCAAAATTTTTGAAATATTTTTCAAAAAATGTAAGAAAATTTTTAAAAAATTCAAAAAAAAATTTTTTTTTAATTTTCAAAATTTTTGAAATATTTTTCAAAAAATGTAAGAAAATTTTTAAAAAATTCAAAAAAAAATTTTTTTTTAATTTTCAAAATTTTTGAAATATTTTTCAAAAAATGTAAGAAAATTTTTAAAAAATTCAAAAAAAAATTTTTTTTAATTTTCAAAATTTTTGAAATATTTTTCAAAAAATGTAAGAAAATTTTTAAAAAATTCAAAAAAAATTTTTTTTTAATTTTCAAAATTTTTGAAATATTTTTCAAAAAATGTAAGAAAATTTTTAAAAAATTCAAAAAAAAATTTTTTTTTAATTTTCAAAATTTTTGAAATATTTTTCAAAAAATGTAAGAAAATTTTTAAAAAATTCAAAAAAAAATTTTTTTTAATTTTCAAAATTTTTGAAATATTTTTCAAAAAATGTAAGAAAATTTTTAAAAAATTCAAAAAAAAATTTTTTTTTAATTTTCAAAATTTTTGAAATATTTTTCAAAAAATGTAAGAAAATTTTTAAAAAATTCAAAAAAAATTTTTTTTTAATTTTCAAAATTTTTGAAATATTTTTCAAAAAATGTAAGAAAATTTTTAAAAAATTCAAAAAAAATTTTTTTTTAATTTTCAAAATTTTTGAAATATTTTTCAAAAAATGTAAGAAAATTTTTAAAAAATTCAAAAAAAAATTTTTTTTTAATTTTCAAAATTTTTGAAATATTTTTCAAAAATGTAAGAAAATTTTTAAAAAATTCAAAAAAAATTTTTTTTTAATTTTCAAAATTTTTGAAATATTTTTCAAAAAATGTAAGAAAATTTTTAAAAAATTCAAAAAAAATTTTTTTTAATTTTCAAAATTTTTGAAATATTTTTCAAAAAATGTAAGAAAATTTTTAAAAAATTCAAAAAAAAATTTTTTTTTAATTTTCAAAATTTTTGAAATATTTTTCAAAAAATGTAAGAAAATTTTTAAAAAATTCAAAAAAAAATTTTTTTTAATTTTCAAAATTTTTGAAATATTTTTCAAAAAATGTAAGAAAATTTTTAAAAAATTCAAAAAAAAATTTTTTTTTAATTTTCAAAATTTTTGAAATATTTTTCAAAAAATGTAAGAAAATTTTTAAAAAATTCAAAAAAAAATTTTTTTTTAATTTTCAAAATTTTTGAAATATTTTTCAAAAAATGTAAGAAAATTTTTAAAAAATTCAAAAAAAAATTTTTTTTAATTTTCAAAATTTTGAAATATTTTTCAAAAAATGTAAGAAAATTTTTAAAAAATTCAAAAAAAATTTTTTTTTAATTTTCAAAATTTTTGAAATATTTTTCAAAAAATGTAAGAAAATTTTTAAAAATTCAAAAAAAAATTTTTTTTTTAATTTTCAAAATTTTTGAAATATTTTTCAAAAAATGTAAGAAAATTTTTAAAAAATTCAAAAAAAAATTTTTTTTTAATTTTCAAAATTTTTGAAATATTTTTCAAAAAATGTAAGAAAATTTTTAAAAAATTCAAAAAAAAATTTTTTTTAATTTTCAAAATTTTTGAAATATTTTTCAAAAAATGTAAGAAAATTTTTAAAAAATTCAAAAAAAAATTTTTTTTAATTTTCAAAATTTTTGAAATATTTTTCAAAAAATGTAAGAAAATTTTTAAAAAATTCAAAAAAAAATTTTTTTTAATTTTCAAAATTTTTGAAATATTTTTCAAAAATGTAAGAAAATTTTTAAAAAATTCAAAAAAAATTTTTTTTAATTTTCAAAATTTTTGAAATATTTTTCAAAAAATGTAAGAAAATTTTTAAAAAATTCAAAAAAAAATTTTTTTTTAATTTTCAAAATTTTTGAAATATTTTTCAAAAAATGTAAGAAAATTTTAAAAAATTCAAAAAAAATTTTTTTTTAATTTTCAAAATTTTTGAAATATTTTTCAAAAATGTAAGAAAATTTTTAAAAAATTCAAAAAAAATTTTTTTTAATTTTCAAAATTTTTGAAATATTTTTCAAAAAATGTAAGAAAATTTTTAAAAAAATTCAAAAAAAAATTTTTTTTTAATTTTCAAAATTTTTGAAATATTTTTCAAAAAATGTAAGAAAATTTTTAAAAAATTCAAAAAAAAATTTTTTTTAATTTTCAAAATTTTTGAAATATTTTCAAAAAATGTAAGAAAATTTTTAAAAAATTCAAAAAAAAAATTTTTTTTAATTTTCAAAATTTTTGAAATATTTTTCAAAAAATGTAAGAAAATTTTTAAAAAATTCAAAAAAAAATTTTTTTTTAATTTTCAAAATTTTTGAAATATTTTTCAAAAAATGTAAGAAAATTTTTAAAAAATTCAAAAAAAATTTTTTTTTAATTTTCAAAATTTTTGAAATATTTTTCAAAAAATGTAAGAAAATTTTTAAAAAATTCAAAAAAAAATTTTTTTTTAATTTTCAAATTTTTGAATATTTTTCAAAAAAATGTAAGAAAATTTTTAAAAAATTCAAAAAAAAATTTTTTTTTAATTTTCAAAATTTTTGAAATATTTTTCAAAAAATGTAAGAAAATTTTTAAAAAATTCAAAAAAAAATTTTTTTTAATTTTCAAAATTTTGAAATATTTTTCAAAAAATGTAAGAAAATTTTTAAAAAATTCAAAAAAAAATTTTTTTTAATTTTCAAAATTTTTGAAATATTTTTCAAAAAATGTAAGAAAATTTTTAAAAAATTCAAAAAAAAATTTTTTTTTAATTTTCAAAATTTTTGAAATATTTTTCAAAAAATGTAAGAAAATTTTTAAAAAATTCAAAAAAAAATTTTTTTTAATTTTCAAAATTTTTGAAATATTTTTCAAAAAATGTAAGAAAATTTTTAAAAAATTCAAAAAAAAATTTTTTTTAATTTTCAAAATTTTTGAAATATTTTTCAAAAAATGTAAGAAAATTTTTAAAAAATTCAAAAAAATTTTTTTTTAATTTTCAAAATTTTTGAAATATTTTTCAAAAAATGTAAGAAAATTTTTAAAAAATTCAAAAAAAAATTTTTTTTTAATTTTCAAAATTTTTGAAATATTTTTCAAAAAATGTAAGAAAATTTTTAAAAAATTCAAAAAAAAATTTTTTTTTAATTTTCAAAATTTTTGAAATATTTTTCAAAAAATGTAAGAAAATTTTAAAAAATTCAAAAAAAATTTTTTTTTTAATTTTCAAAATTTTTGAAATATTTTTCAAAAAATGTAAGAAAATTTTTAAAAAATTCAAAAAAAATTTTTTTTTAATTTTCAAAATTTTTGAAATATTTTTCAAAAAATGTAAGAAAATTTTTAAAAAATTCAAAAAAAAATTTTTTTTAATTTTCAAAATTTTTGAAATATTTTTCAAAAATGTAAGAAAATTTTTAAAAAATTCAAAAAAAAATTTTTTTTAATTTTCAAATTTTTGAAATATTTTTCAAAAAATGTAAGAAAATTTTTAAAAAATTCAAAAAAAAATTTTTTTTTAATTTCAAAATTTTTGAAATATTTTTCAAAAAATGTAAGAAAATTTTTAAAAAATTCAAAAAAAAAAAAAAATTAATTTTTTGAGATTTCAAAAAAATTAAAAACCTCCCCAATTCCATGCAACAAATTAGCTTCGTAAGCCTCCCTAATTGATTTTTCGACTTGGGTGTCTTTATAAATCTGTTGAGTGACTGAAACCCAGCCTTTCTAAAAATGAGGCATAATTAGGGAAAAAATTAGGGAAAAAATTGAATTTTCAGGAAAATTAAATTTTGAAAAATTTTTTAAATTGGGATCAAATGTCATCAAAAAAAATTTTTTTTGAATTTTTTAAAAATTTTCTTACATTTTTTGAAAAATATTTCAAAAATTTTGAAAATTAAAAAAAATTTTTTTTTGAATTTTTTAAAAATTTTCTTACATTTTTTGAAAAATATTTCAAAAATTTTGAAAATTAAAAAAAAAATTTTTTTGAATTTTTTAAAATTTTCTTACATTTTTTGAAAAATATTTCAAAAATTTTGAAAATTAAAAAAAATTTTTTTTGAATTTTTTAAAAATTTTCTTACATTTTTTGAAAAATATTTCAAAAATTTGAAAATTAAAAAAAATTTTTTTTTGAATTTTTTAAAAATTTTCTTACATTTTTTGAAAAATATTTCAAAAATTTTGAAAATTAAAAAAAAAATTTTTTTTGAATTTTTTAAAAATTTCTTACATTTTTTGAAAAATATTTCAAAAATTTTGAAAATTAAAAAAAATTTTTTTTTGAATTTTTTAAAAAATTTTCTTACATTTTTTGAAAAATATTTCAAAAAGTTTTGAAAATTAAAAAAAAATTTTTTTTTGAATTTTTTAAAAATTTTCTTACATTTTTTGAAAAATATTTCAAAAATTTTGAAAATTAAAAAAAATTTTTTTTTGAATTTTTTAAAAATTTTCTTACATTTTTTGAAAAATATTTCAAAAATTTTGAAAATTAAAAAAAAATTTTTTTTGAATTTTTTAAAAATTTTCTTACATTTTTTGAAAAATATTTCAAAAATTTTGAAAATTAAAAAAAAATTTTTTTTTGAATTTTTTAAAAATTTTCTTACATTTTTTGAAAAATATTTCAAAAATTTTGAAAATTAAAAAAAAATTTTTTTTGAATTTTTTAAAAATTTTCTTACATTTTTTGAAAAATATTTCAAAAATTTTGAAAATTAAAAAAAAATTTTTTTTGAATTTTTTAAAAATTTTCTTACATTTTTTGAAAAATATTTCAAAAATTTTGAAAATTAAAAAAAAAATTTTTTTTGAATTTTTTAAAAATTTTCTTACATTTTTTGAAAAATATTTCAAAAATTTTGAAAATTAAAAAAAAAATTTTTTTTTGAATTTTTTAAAAATTTTCTTACATTTTTTGAAAAATATTTCAAAAATTTTGAAAATTAAAAAAAAATTTTTTTTGAATTTTTTAAAAATTTTCTTACATTTTTGAAAAATATTTCAAAAATTTTGAAAATTAAAAAAAAATTTTTTTTTGAATTTTTTAAAAATTTTCTTACATTTTTTGAAAAATATTTCAAAAATTTTGAAAATTAAAAAAAAATTTTTTTTTGAATTTTTTAAAAATTTTCTTACATTTTTTGAAAAAATATTTCAAAAATTTTGAAAATTAAAAAAAATTTTTTTTGAATTTTGTAAAAATTTTCTTACATTTTTTGAAAAATATTTCAAAAATTTTGAAAATTAAAAAAAATTTTTTTTTGAATTTTTTAAAAAATTTTCTTACATTTTTTGAAAAATATTTCAAAAATTTTGAAAATTAAAAAAAAATTTTTTTTGAATTTTTAAAAATTTTCTTACATTTTTTGAAAAATATTTCAAAATTTTGAAAATTAAAAAAAAATTTTTTTTGAATTTTTAAAAATTTTCTTACATTTTTTGAAAAATATTTCAAAAATTTTGAAAATTAAAAAAAATTTTTTTTGAATTTTTTAAAAAATTTTCTTACATTTTTTGAAAAAATATTTCAAAAATTTTGAAAATTAAAAAAAATTTTTTTTGAATTTTTTAAAAATTTTCTTACATTTTTTGAAAAATATTTCAAAAATTTTGAAAATTAAAAAAAATTTTTTTTGAATTTTTTAAAAATTTTCTTACATTTTTGAAAAATATTTCAAAAATTTGAAAATTAAAAAAAAATTTTTTTTGAATTTTTTAAAATTTTCTTACATTTTTGAAGCAACAAATTAGCTTCGTAAGCCTCCCTAATTGATTTTTCGACTTGGGTGTCTTTATAAATCTGTTGAGTGACTGAAACCCAGCCTTTCTAAAAATGAGGCATAAATTAGGGAAAAAATTAGGGAAAAAATTGAATTTTCAGGAAAATTAAATTTTGAAAAATTTTTTAAATTGGGATCAAATGTCATCAAAAAAAATTTTTTTTGAATTTTTAAAAATTTTCTTACATTTTTGAAAAATATTTCAAAAAATTTTGAAAATTAAAAAAAATTTTTTTTTGAATTTTTTAAAAATTTTCTTACATTTTTTGAAAAATATTTCAAAAATTTTGAAAATTAAAAAAAAATTTTTTTTGAATTTTTTAAAAATTTTCTTACATTTTTGAAAAAATATTTCAAAAATTTTGAAAATTAAAAAAAAATTTTTTTTTGAATTTTTTAAAAATTTTCTTACATTTTTTGAAAAATATTTCAAAAATTTTTGAAAATTAAAAAAATTTTTTTTTGAATTTTTTAAAAATTTTCTACATTTTTTGAAAAATATTTCAAAAATTTTGAAAATTAAAAAAAAAATTTTTTTTGAATTTTTTAAAAATTTTCTTACATTTTTTGAAAAATATTTCAAAAATTTTGAAAATTAAAAAAAAATTTTTTTGAATTTTTTAAAAATTTTCTTACATTTTTGAAAAAGATTTCAAAAATTTTGAAAATTAAAAAAAAATTTTTTTTGAATTTTTTTAAAAATTTTCTTACATTTTTTGAAAAATATTTCAAAAATTTTGAAAATTAAAAAAAAAATTTTTTTTTGAATTTTTTAAAAATTTTCTTACATTTTTGAAAAATATTTCAAAAATTTTGAAAATTAAAAAAAATTTTTTTTTGAATTTTTTAAAAATTTTCTTACATTTTTTGAAAAATATTTCAAAAATTTTGAAACTAAAAAAAAATTTTTTTTTGAATTTTTAAAAATTTTCTTACATTTTTTGAAAATATTTCAAAAATTTTGAAAATTAAAAAAAATTTTTTTTTGAATTTTTTAAAAATTTTCTTACATTTTTTGAAAAATATTTCAAAAATTTTGAAAATTAAAAAAATTTTTTTTTGAATTTTTTAAAAATTTTCTTACATTTTTGAAAAATATTTCAAAAATTTTGAAAATTAAAAAAAAATTTTTTTTTGAATTTTTTAAAAATTTTCTTACATTTTTTGAAAAATATTTCAAAAATTTTGAAAATTAAAAAAAATTTTTTTTTGAATTTTTTAAAAATTTTCTTACATTTTTTGAAAAATATTTCAAAAATTTTGAAAATTAAAAAAAAATTTTTTTTTGAATTTTTTAAAAATTTTCTTACATTTTTTGAAAAATATTTCAAAAATTTTGAAAATTAAAAAAAAATTTTTTTTTGAATTTTTAAAAATTTTCTTACATTTTTTGAAAAATATTTCAAAAATTTTGAAAATTAAAAAAAAATTTTTTTTTGAATTTTTTAAAAATTTCTTACATTTTTTGAAAAATATTTCAAAAATTTTGAAAATTAAAAAAAAATTTTTTTTTGAATTTTTTAAAAATTTTCTTACATTTTTTGAAAAATATTTCAAAAATTTTGAAAATTAAAAAAAATTTTTTTTTGAATTTTTTAAAAATTTTCTTACATTTTTTGAAAAATATTTCAAAAATTTTGAAAATTAAAAAAAAATTTTTTTTTGAATTTTTTAAAAATTTTCTTACATTTTTTGAAAAATATTTCAAAAATTTTGAAAATTAAAAAAAATTTTTTTTTGAATTTTTTAAAAATTTTCTTACATTTTTTGAAAAAATATTTCAAAAATTTTGAAAATTAAAAAAAATTTTTTTTTGAATTTTTTAAAAATTTTCTTACATTTTTTGAAAAATATTTCAAAAATTTTGAAAATTAAAAAAAAATTTTTTTTGAATTTTTTAAAAATTTTCTTACATTTTTTGAAAAATATTTCAAAAATTTTGAAAATTAAAAAAAAATTTTTTTTTGAATTTTTAAAAATTTTCTTACATTTTTGAAAAATATTTCAAAAATTTTGAAAATTAAAAAAAAATTTTTTTTGAATTTTTTAAAAATTTTCTTACATTTTTTGAAAAATATTTCAAAAATTTTGAAAATTAAAAAAAAATTTTTTTTTGAATTTTTTAAAAATTTTCTTACATTTTTTGAAAAATATTTCAAAAATTTTGAAAATTAAAAAAAAAATTTTTTTTGAATTTTTTAAAAATTTTCTTACATTTTTGAAAAATATTTCAAAAATTTTGAAAATTAAAAAAAAAATTTTTTTTTGAATTTTTTAAAAATTTTCTTACATTTTTTGAAAAATATTTCAAAAATTTTGAAAATTAAAAAAAAATTTTTTTTTGAATTTTTTAAAAATTTTCTTACATTTTTTGAAAAATATTTCAAAAATTTTGAAAATTAAAAAAAAATTTTTTTTTGAATTTTTTAAAAATTTTCTTACATTTTTTGAAAAATATTTCAAAAATTTTGAAAATTAAAAAAAAAATTTTTTTTTGAATTTTTTAAAAATTTTCTTACATTTTTTGAAAATATTTCAAAAATTTTGAAAATTAAAAAAAATTTTTTTTTGAATTTTTTAAAAATTTTCTTACATTTTTTGAAAAATATTTCAAAAATTTTGAAAATTAAAAAAAATTTTTTTTTGAATTTTTAAAAATTTTCTTACATTTTTTGAAAAATATTTCAAAAATTTTGAAAATTAAAAAAAAATTTTTTTTGAATTTTTTAAAAATTTTCTTACATTTTTTGAAAAATATTTCAAAAATTTTGAAAATTAAAAAAAAATTTTTTTTTGAATTTTTTAAAAATTTTCTTACATTTTTTGAAAAATATTTCAAAAATTTTGAAAATTAAAAAAAAATTTTTTTTTGAATTTTTTAAAAATTTTCTTACATTTTTTGAAAAATATTTCAAAATTTTGAAAATTAAAAAAAAATTTTTTTTTGAATTTTTTAAAAATTTTCTTACATTTTTTGAAAAATATTTCAAAAATTTTGAAAATTAAAAAAAAATTTTTTTTTGAATTTTTTAAAAATTTTCTTACATTTTTTGAAAAATATTTCAAAAATTTTGAAAATTAAAAAAAATTTTTTTTTGAATTTTTTAAAAATTTTCTTACATTTTTTGAAAAATATTTCAAAAATTTTGAAAATTAAAAAAAATTTTTTTTTGAAATTTTTTAAAAATTTTCTTACATTTTTTGAAAAATATTTCAAAAATTTTGAAAATTAAAAAAAATTTTTTTTTTGAATTTTTTAAAAATTTTCTTACATTTTTTGAAAAATATTTCAAAAATTTTGAAAATTAAAAAAAAATTTTTTTTGAATTTTTTAAAAATTTTCTTACATTTTTTGAAAAATATTTCAAAAATTTTGAAAATTAAAAAAAAATTTTTTTTGAATTTTTAAAAATTTTCTTACATTTTTGAAAAATATTTCAAAAATTTTGAAAATTAAAAAAAAATTTTTTTTTGAATTTTTTAAAAATTTTCTTACATTTTTTGAAAAATATTTCAAAAATTTTGAAAATTAAAAAAAAATTTTTTTTGAATTTTTTAAAAAATTTTCTTACATTTTTTGAAAAATATTTCAAAAATTTTGAAAATTAAAAAAAAATTTTTTTTTGAATTTTTTAAAAATTTTCTTACATTTTTTGAAAAATATTTCAAAAATTTTGAAAATTAAAAAAAATTTTTTTTTGAATTTTTTAAAAATTTTCTTACATTTTTTGAAAAATATTTCAAAAATTTTGAAAATTAAAAAAAATTTTTTTTTGAATTTTTTAAAAATTTTCTTACATTTTTTGAAAAATATTTCAAAAATTTTGAAAATTAAAAAAAAATTTTTTTTTGAATTTTTTAAAAATTTTCTTACATTTTTGAAAAATATTTCAAAAATTTTGAAAATTAAAAAAAATTTTTTTTTGAATTTTTTAAAAATTTTCTTACATTTTTTGAAAAATATTTCAAAAATTTTGAAAATTAAAAAAAAATTTTTTTTTGAATTTTTTAAAAATTTTCTTACATTTTTTGAAAAATATTTCAAAAATTTTGAAAATTAAAAAAAATTTTTTTTTGAATTTTTTAAAAATTTTCTTACATTTTTTGAAAAATATTTCAAAAATTTTGAAAATTAAAAAAAATTTTTTTTTGAATTTTTTAAAAATTTTCTTACATTTTTTGAAAAATATTTCAAAAATTTTGAAAATTAAAAAAAATTTTTTTTTGAATTTTTTAAAAATTTTCTTACATTTTTTGAAAAATATTTCAAAAATTTTGAAAATTAAAAAAAATTTTTTTTTGAATTTTTAAAAATTTTCTTACATTTTTTGAAAAATATTTCAAAAATTTTGAAAATTAAAAAAAATTTTTTTTTTGAATTTTTTAAAAATTTTCTTACATTTTTTGAAAAATATTTCAAAAATTTTGAAAATTAAAAAAAATTTTTTTTTGAATTTTTTAAAAATTTTCTTACATTTTTTGAAAAATATTTCAAAAATTTTGAAAATTAAAAAAAATTTTTTTTTGAATTTTTTAAAAATTTTCTTACATTTTTTGAAAAATATTTCAAAAATTTTGAAAATTAAAAAAAATTTTTTTTTGAATTTTTTAAAAATTTTCTTACATTTTTTGAAAAATATTTCAAAAATTTTGAAAATTAAAAAAAATTTTTTTTTGAATTTTTTAAAAATTTTCTTACATTTTTGAAAAATATTTCAAAAATTTTGAAAATTAAAAAAAATTTTTTTTTGAATTTTTTAAAAATTTTCTTACATTTTTTTGAAAAATATTTCAAAATTTTGAAAATTAAAAAAAAATTTTTTTTTGAATTTTTTAAAAATTTTCTTACATTTTTTGAAAAATATTTCAAAAATTTTGAAAATTAAAAAAAATTTTTTTTGAATTTTTTAAAAATTTTCTTACATTTTTTGAAAAATATTTCAAAAATTTTGAAAATTAAAAAAAAATTTTTTTTTGAATTTTTTAAAAATTTTCTTACATTTTTTGAAAAATATTTCAAAAATTTTGAAAATTAAAAAAAAATTTTTTTTTGAATTTTTTAAAAATTTTCTTACATTTTTTGAAAAATATTTCAAAAATTTTGAAAATTAAAAAAAATTTTTTTTTGAATTTTTTAAAAATTTTCTTACATTTTTTGAAAAATATTTCAAAAATTTTGAAAATTAAAAAAAATTTTTTTTTGAATTTTTTAAAAATTTTCTTACATTTTTTGAAAAATATTTCAAAAATTTTGAAAATTAAAAAAAATTTTTTTTTGAATTTTTTAAAAATTTTCTTACATTTTTTGAAAAATATTCAAAAATTTTGAAAATTAAAAAAAATTTTTTTTTGAATTTTTTAAAAATTTTCTTACATTTTTTGAAAAATATTTCAAAAATTTTGAAAATTAAAAAAAAATTTTTTTTGAATTTTTAAAAATTTTCTTACATTTTTTGAAAAATATTTCAAAAATTTTGAAAATTAAAAAAAATTTTTTTTTGAATTTTTTAAAAATTTTCTTACATTTTTTGAAAAATATTTCAAAAATTTTGAAAATTAAAAAAAATTTTTTTTTGAATTTTTTAAAAATTTTCTTACATTTTTTGAAAAATATTTCAAAAATTTTGAAAATTAAAAAAAAATTTTTTTTTGAATTTTTTAAAAATTTCTTACATTTTTTGAAAAATATTTCAAAATTTTGAAAATTAAAAAAAAATTTTTTTTTGAATTTTTTAAAAAATTTTCTTACATTTTTTGAAAAATATTTCAAAAATTTTGAAAATTAAAAAAAAATTTTTTTTTTGAATTTTTTAAAAATTTTCTTACATTTTTTGAAAATATTTCAAAAATTTTGAAAATTAAAAAAAATTTTTTTTTGAATTTTTAAAAATTTTCTTACATTTTTTGAAAAATATTTCAAAATTTTGAAAATTAAAAAAAATTTTTTTTTGAATTTTTTAAAAATTTTCTTACATTTTTTGAAAAATATTTCAAAAATTTTGAAAATTAAAAAAAAATTTTTTTTTGAATTTTTTAAAAATTTTCTTACATTTTTTGAAAATATTTCAAAAATTTTGAAAATTAAAAAAAAATTTTTTTTTGAATTTTTTAAAAATTTTCTTACATTTTTTGAAAAATATTTCAAAAATTTTGAAAATTAAAAAAAAATTTTTTTTTGAATTTTTTAAAAATTTTCTTACATTTTTTGAAAAATATTTCAAAAATTTTGAAAATTAAAAAAAATTTTTTTTTGAATTTTTTAAAAATTTTCTTACATTTTTTGAAAAATATTTCAAAATTTTGAAAATTAAAAAAAATTTTTTTTTGAATTTTTTAAAAATTTTCTTACATTTTTTGAAAAATATTTCAAAAATTTTGAAAATTAAAAAAAAATTTTTTTTTGAATTTTTTAAAAATTTTCTTACATTTTTTGAAAAATATTTCAAAAATTTTGAAAATTAAAAAAAAATTTTTTTTGAATTTTTTAAAAATTTTCTTACATTTTTTGAAAAATATTTCAAAAATTTTGAAAATTAAAAAAAATTTTTTTTTGAATTTTTTAAAAATTTTCTTACATTTTTTGAAAAATATTTCAAAAATTTTGAAAATTAAAAAAAAATTTTTTTTTGAATTTTTTAAAAATTTTCTTACATTTTTGAAAAATATTTCAAAAATTTTGAAAATTAAAAAAAATTTTTTTTGAATTTTTTAAAAATTTTCTTACATTTTTTGAAAAATATTTCAAAAATTTTGAAAATTAAAAAAAATTTTTTTTTGAATTTTTAAAAATTTTCTTACATTTTTTGAAAAATATTTCAAAAATTTTGAAAATTAAAAAAAAATTTTTTTTTGAATTTTTTAAAAATTTTCTTACATTTTTTGAAAAATATTTCAAAAATTTTGAAAATTAAAAAAAATTTTTTTTTGAATTTTTTAAAAATTTTCTTACATTTTTTGAAAAATATTTCAAAAATTTTGAAAATTAAAAAAAAATTTTTTTTTGAATTTTTTAAAAATTTTCTTACATTTTTTGAAAAATATTTCAAAAATTTTGAAAATTAAAAAAAATTTTTTTTTGAATTTTTTAAAAATTTTCTTACATTTTTTGAAAAATATTTCAAAAATTTTGAAAATTAAAAAAAAATTTTTTTTTGAATTTTTTAAAAATTTTCTTACATTTTTTGAAAAATATTTCAAAAATTTTGAAAATTAAAAAAAATTTTTTTTTGAATTTTTTAAAAATTTTCTTACATTTTTTGAAAATATTTCAAAAATTTTGAAAATTAAAAAAAATTTTTTTTGAATTTTTTAAAAATTTTCTTACATTTTTTGAAAAATATTTCAAAAATTTTGAAAATTAAAAAAAAATTTTTTTTGAATTTTTTAAAAATTTTCTTACATTTTTTGAAAAATATTTCAAAAATTTTGAAAATTAAAAAAAATTTTTTTTTGAATTTTTAAAAATTTTCTTACATTTTTTGAAAAATATTTCAAAAATTTTGAAAATTAAAAAAAATTTTTTTTTGAATTTTTTAAAAATTTTCTTACATTTTTTGAAAAATATTTCAAAAATTTTGAAAATTAAAAAAAATTTTTTTTTGAATTTTTTAAAAATTTTCTTACATTTTTTGAAAAATATTTCAAAAATTTTGAAAATTAAAAAAAAATTTTTTTTTGAATTTTTTAAAAATTTTCTTACATTTTTTGAAAAATATTTCAAAAATTTTGAAAATTAAAAAAAATTTTTTTTTGAATTTTTTAAAAATTTTCTTACATTTTTTGAAAAATATTTCAAAAATTTTGAAAATTAAAAAAAATTTTTTTTTTGAATTTTTTAAAAATTTTCTTACATTTTTTGAAAAATATTTCAAAAATTTTGAAAATTAAAAAAAATTTTTTTTTGAATTTTTTAAAAATTTTCTTACATTTTTTGAAAATATTTCAAAAATTTTGAAAATTAAAAAAAAATTTTTTTTTGAATTTTTTAAAAATTTTCTTACATTTTTTGAAAAATATTTCAAAAATTTTGAAAATTAAAAAAAAATTTTTTTTTGAATTTTTTAAAAATTTTCTTACATTTTTTGAAAAATATTTCAAAATTTTGAAAATTAAAAAAAAATTTTTTTTTGAATTTTTTAAAAATTTTCTTACATTTTTTGAAAAATATTTCAAAAATTTTGAAAATTAAAAAAAAATTTTTTTTGAATTTTTTAAAAATTTTCTTACATTTTTTGAAAAATATTTCAAAAATTTTGAAAATTAAAAAAAAATTTTTTTTTGAATTTTTTAAAAATTTTCTTACATTTTTTGAAAAATATTTCAAAAATTTTGAAAATTAAAAAAAATTTTTTTTTTGAATTTTTTAAAAATTTTCTTACATTTTTTTGAAAAATATTTCAAAAATTTTGAAAATTAAAAAGTCAGAAATCTGTTTTTCGAGTCAGAAATCTGTTTTTAATGTTATACTCAACCAATTGTTCTAACTCAATGACCGTTCCACCCAAGCATAGGTGGGTCGGAATTCCGACAGTTCCGACGTTTTTTTACTTGCGATTTCCGAAAATAAATTTTAATTTCCGAGTTCCGACTTTTGAGTCATTTCCGATAGTTCCGATTCCCGACACCTTCGTCAGTTCCGACCCACCTCTGCTCCCAAGGAACCACATGTACGTATTGAGCAAAGGTCTATAAATATAAAATCAGTCAATTTATCCAACAAGAATTCTATACAAAAATTCTAAAAATCACAAAGGAATTTTAAACAATCTTCGAGCATTAGCACTCGTAACTCTTATCACTTCAGCTACATCAATTCCTTTTATTTTCGCAATAAATTCAGCACTCAAACGAGCATTTGCAGGCTCATTTCGTTCTTCTCTGTTTGGGCCTAAAACGGGTGAGTCTGTTTCAAGGCAAAGACGTTCGAGTGGGACAGTACGCACAAATTCTTCCTAAAAATTTTAAAGGATTAAGATACCGTATTCACACTAGAGTTGTACCCCGACCCCGTACTCCGACCATATTTTGCTCCCCCGACCCCGTACTCCGACCATATTTTGCTCCCTCGACCCGACCCCCGTCCCGAAACATTTGGAAAACCCCGTACTACGACATACCCGCCCCCGAGCGTTCGGGGTACAACCTATTCCCACTCTAAAATACCTCACTCGGGAGCGCCCAAAAGGGCGCGCGACCATACGGCGCAAAGCCATAACTTGCTTCAATATTTCCAAATCTTACCAAGTTTAGTATTAAACGATTCCTCTCATCGAGCTAAAGAGATTGGTACCAAAGATGATAAGGGCCAGAAATCTTCAAGCAGGTTATGGCTTCGCGCCAATATAGCGGCGCGCGCTTTTGGGTTGTACCCACCTCCCCATCTAAAATAACCCACCCAACAACTCTAAAAGTCTCCCCTCTAGAGGTTGTTCAAAAAATAGCTAACGGAGGTTAAGTTAGAGGAAATACAGTAAGACAAATCCGCAAGTGTCGTTTAGCCGGAATAAACAGGTCTAATCCCCAAGAGCTATGGTACCTAGGCACAAGCCCGAAACATAAGTTCTATCACGAAGAGAGGGTAGTATCTCCCTCGAATAAACTTTTTGACCATTTCGAGCCCTATATCGTATGGAATAGAACAAATTTGAAATTCAAGCACCTTTTCTTTATTAACAGTAAAAGCTGGAGCCAAAGAAAAATGAAAGTCGGCCTCCACACCCAAACGAACACTTTTAATATTGCCTGTAAATGCATGCAAAAGAACATTTTTTGCTCCAAGGGATTGTAATTGTTCTATTACAGGCTTTCCGGCAGAGCGAGAATGAACATTTCTTTAATTAAAAAATCAGAATGTTACAAATCAGAATTATCAAAAATCAGAATTTAAAAAGTCAGAATTTCAAAAAATCAGAATATAAAAAATCAGAATTTTATGAAATCAGAATTTCATAAATTAGAATTAACAAAAATCAGAATTTTAAAAATCAGAATTTTAGAAATCAGAATTATCAAAAATCAGAATTTTTAGAAATCAGAAGCTTTAAAAATCAGAATTTACACAAATCAGAATTTTACAAATCAGAATTATTAAAAATCAGAATTAATAGAAAATTAAAATTTAACAACATTATAATTATATTGAAACCAGAATTTACAAATCAGAATTTCAAAAATCAGAATTACCAAAAATCAGAATTAAAAAACCGGAATTTTAAAATCAGAATTTTAAAAATCAGAATTACCAAAAATCAGAATTAAAAAACCGGAATTTTAAAATCAGAATTTTAAAAATCAGAATTATCAAAAATCAGAATTTCAAAAATCAGAATTAAAAAATCAGAATTTCAAAAAATCAGAATTTTAAAAATCAGAATTATCAAAAATCAGAATTTTAAAAATCAGAATTTCAAAAATCAGAATTAGGAAAAAGATCAGAATTTCAAAAATCAGAATTACAAATCAGAATTTTACAAATCAAAATTTCCAAAAAATCAGAATTATTAAAAATCAGAATTTTAAAAAATCAGAATTATCAAAAATCAGAATTACCAAAAATCAGAATTTTACAAAAAATCAGAATTAAATAATCAGAATTTAAAAAAAACCAGAATTTACAAAATCAGAATTTTGAAACCAGAATTACCAAAAACCAGAATTATCAAAAACCAGAATTTTTAATTTAAACACAACCCCCTTACAAAGTCGGTGTCCGGAAAATTGGGCTCTGGAAAATTGGGCTCCAAGGTTTTTCAGAAATTTGGGCTCCAACTTTTCGGAAAATTGGGCTCCAGCGGAAATTTGGGCTCTATGTGAAAAAAATGGAAAAATGGGCTCCAATTTTTTAGGCGCGGTGCATTTTGGGCGTCTGAGTGAATTTTTGGATTTATTCGAGAAATATCACAAAATTTTCTGGAGTGCTGATACTTAGTGGGTAGGTCGGCATTTCAAAGCTGAAAACCAGTAAAAGGGATAGGTTTATGTTACTGTTGTAGAACCCAGCGACCGTTGACTCCCGCGAGGCGCGTGCCGCAAAATCCCGCGCGAAGCGCGGGATTTTGCACAAGCGCCTCGCCGACGCCCATAGGTTTACGTTGTTTGATTTCGTGTTATTTTCTAAAAAAATCTATAAATTTACGGCGACGCCCAAATTGCACCGCGCCTAAAAAATTGGAGCCCATTTTTCCATTTTTTTCATATAGAGCCCAAATTTCCGCTGGAGCCCAATTTTCCGAAAAGTTGGAGCCCATTTTTCCGAAAAATCTTGGAGCCCAATTTTCCAGAGCCCAATTTTCCGGCACCCACAAAGTCAATCCCAACTCCTTCGCCAGCTCAATTTGCGAAGCAAAAACAGCTCTTTGTTCATCCTTATCGCCGCTTCCATTAGTTAAATATCTTGGGGTGAAATCGAGACCAACCTTCGAAAAAAATTAATTTTTTGAGATTTCAAAAAAATTAAAAACCTCCCCAATTCCATGCAACAAATTAGCTTCGTAAGCCTCCCTAATTGATTTTTCGACTTGGGTGTCTTTATAAATCTGTTGAGTGACTGAAACCCAGCCTTTCTAAAAATGAGGCATAAATTAGGGAAAAAATTAGGGAAAAAATTGAATTTTCAGGAAAATTAAATTTTGAAAAATTTTTTAAATTGGGATCAAATGTCATCAAAAAAAATTTTTTTTGAATTTTTTAAAAATTTTCTTACATTTTTTGAAAAATATTTCAAAAATTTTGAAAATTAAAAAAAATTTTTTTTTGAATTTTTTAAAAATTTTCTTACATTTTTTGAAAAATATTTCAAAAATTTTGAAAATTAAAAAAAAATTTTTTTTTGAATTTTTTAAAAATTTTCTTACATTTTTTGAAAAATATTTCAAAAATTTTGAAAATTAAAAAAAAATTTTTTTTTGAATTTTTTAAAAATTTTCTTACATTTTTTGAAAAATATTTCAAAAATTTTGAAAATTAAAAAAAAATTTTTTTTTGAATTTTTTAAAAATTTTCTTACATTTTTTGAAAAATATTTCAAAAATTTTGAAAATTAAAAAAAATTTTTTTTTGAATTTTTTAAAAATTTTCTTACATTTTTTGAAAAATATTTCAAAAATTTTGAAAATTAAAAAAAATTTTTTTTTGAATTTTTTAAAAATTTTCTTACATTTTTTGAAAAATATTTCAAAAATTTTGAAAATTAAAAAAAATTTTTTTTTGAATTTTTTAAAAATTTTCTTACATTTTTTGAAAAATATTTCAAAAATTTTGAAAATTAAAAAAAATTTTTTTTTGAATTTTTTAAAAATTTTCTTACATTTTTTGAAAAATATTTCAAAAATTTTGAAAATTAAAAAAAAATTTTTTTTTGAATTTTTTAAAAATTTTCTTACATTTTTTGAAAAATATTTCAAAAATTTTGAAAATTAAAAAAAAATTTTTTTTTGAATTTTTTAAAAATTTTCTTACATTTTTTGAAAAATATTTCAAAAATTTTGAAAATTAAAAAAAAATTTTTTTTTGAATTTTTTAAAAATTTTCTTACATTTTTTGAAAAATATTTCAAAAATTTTGAAAATTAAAAAAAAATTTTTTTTTGAATTTTTTAAAAATTTTCTTACATTTTTTGAAAAATATTTCAAAAATTTTGAAAATTAAAAAAAAATTTTTTTTTGAATTTTTTAAAAATTTTCTTACATTTTTTGAAAAATATTTCAAAAATTTTGAAAATTAAAAAAAATTTTTTTTTGAATTTTTTAAAAATTTTCTTACATTTTTTGAAAAATATTTCAAAAATTTTGAAAATTAAAAAAAAATTTTTTTTTGAATTTTTTAAAAATTTTCTTACATTTTTTGAAAAATATTTCAAAAATTTTGAAAATTAAAAAAAAATTTTTTTTTGAATTTTTTAAAAATTTTCTTACATTTTTTGAAAAATATTTCAAAAATTTTGAAAATTAAAAAAAAATTTTTTTTGAATTTTTTAAAAATTTTCTTACATTTTTTGAAAAATATTTCAAAAATTTTGAAAATTAAAAAAAAATTTTTTTTTGAATTTTTTAAAAATTTTCTTACATTTTTTGAAAAATATTTCAAAAATTTTGAAAATTAAAAAAAAATTTTTTTTTGAATTTTTTAAAAATTTTCTTACATTTTTTGAAAAATATTTCAAAAATTTTGAAAATTAAAAAAAAATTTTTTTTTGAATTTTTTAAAAATTTTCTTACATTTTTTGAAAAATATTTCAAAAATTTTGAAAATTAAAAAAAAATTTTTTTTTGAATTTTTTAAAAATTTTCTTACATTTTTTGAAAAATATTTCAAAAATTTTGAAAATTAAAAAAAATTTTTTTTTGAATTTTTTAAAAATTTTCTTACATTTTTTGAAAAATATTTCAAAAATTTTGAAAATTAAAAAAAATTTTTTTTTGAATTTTTTAAAAATTTTCTTACATTTTTTGAAAAATATTTCAAAAATTTTGAAAATTAAAAAAAAATTTTTTTTTGAATTTTTTAAAAATTTTCTTACATTTTTTGAAAAATATTTCAAAAATTTTGAAAATTAAAAAAAAATTTTTTTTTGAATTTTTTAAAAATTTTCTTACATTTTTTGAAAAATATTTCAAAAATTTTGAAAATTAAAAAAAAATTTTTTTTTGAATTTTTTAAAAATTTTCTTACATTTTTTGAAAAATATTTCAAAAATTTTGAAAATTAAAAAAAAATTTTTTTTTGAATTTTTTAAAAATTTTCTTACATTTTTTGAAAAATATTTCAAAAATTTTGAAAATTAAAAAAAAATTTTTTTTTGAATTTTTTAAAAATTTTCTTACATTTTTTGAAAAATATTTCAAAAATTTTGAAAATTAAAAAAAAATTTTTTTTTGAATTTTTTAAAAATTTTCTTACATTTTTTGAAAAATATTTCAAAAATTTTGAAAATTAAAAAAAATTTTTTTTTGAATTTTTTAAAAATTTTCTTACATTTTTTGAAAAATATTTCAAAAATTTTGAAAATTAAAAAAAATTTTTTTTTGAATTTTTTAAAAATTTTCTTACATTTTTTGAAAAATATTTCAAAAATTTTGAAAATTAAAAAAAAATTTTTTTTGAATTTTTTAAAAATTTTCTTACATTTTTTGAAAAATATTTCAAAAATTTTGAAAATTAAAAAAAATTTTTTTTTGAATTTTTTAAAAATTTTCTTACATTTTTTGAAAAATATTTCAAAAATTTTGAAAATTAAAAAAAATTTTTTTTTGAATTTTTTAAAAATTTTCTTACATTTTTTGAAAAATATTTCAAAAATTTTGAAAATTAAAAAAAATTTTTTTTTGAATTTTTTAAAAATTTTCTTACATTTTTTGAAAAATATTTCAAAAATTTTGAAAATTAAAAAAAAATTTTTTTTTGAATTTTTTAAAAATTTTCTTACATTTTTTGAAAAATATTTCAAAAATTTTGAAAATTAAAAAAAAATTTTTTTTTGAATTTTTTAAAAATTTTCTTACATTTTTTGAAAAATATTTCAAAAATTTTGAAAATTAAAAAAAATTTTTTTTTGAATTTTTTAAAAATTTTCTTACATTTTTTGAAAAATATTTCAAAAATTTTGAAAATTAAAAAAAATTTTTTTTTGAATTTTTTAAAAATTTTCTTACATTTTTTGAAAAATATTTCAAAAATTTTGAAAATTAAAAAAAAATTTTTTTTTGAATTTTTTAAAAATTTTCTTACATTTTTTGAAAAATATTTCAAAAATTTTGAAAATTAAAAAAAAATTTTTTTTTGAATTTTTTAAAAATTTTCTTACATTTTTTGAAAAATATTTCAAAAATTTTGAAAATTAAAAAAAAATTTTTTTTGAATTTTTTAAAAATTTTCTTACATTTTTTGAAAAATATTTCAAAAATTTTGAAAATTAAAAAAAAATTTTTTTTTGAATTTTTTAAAAATTTTCTTACATTTTTTGAAAAATATTTCAAAAATTTTGAAAATTAAAAAAAATTTTTTTTTGAATTTTTTAAAAATTTTCTTACATTTTTTGAAAAATATTTCAAAAATTTTGAAAATTAAAAAAAAATTTTTTTTTGAATTTTTTAAAAATTTTCTTACATTTTTTGAAAAATATTTCAAAAATTTTGAAAATTAAAAAAAAATTTTTTTTTGAATTTTTTAAAAATTTTCTTACATTTTTTGAAAAATATTTCAAAAATTTTGAAAATTAAAAAAAATTTTTTTTTGAATTTTTTAAAAATTTTCTTACATTTTTTGAAAAATATTTCAAAAATTTTGAAAATTAAAAAAAATTTTTTTTTGAATTTTTTAAAAATTTTCTTACATTTTTTGAAAAATATTTCAAAAATTTTGAAAATTAAAAAAAAATTTTTTTTTGAATTTTTTAAAAATTTTCTTACATTTTTTGAAAAATATTTCAAAAATTTTGAAAATTAAAAAAAAATTTTTTTTGAATTTTTTAAAAATTTTCTTACATTTTTTGAAAAATATTTCAAAAATTTTGAAAATTAAAAAAAAATTTTTTTTTGAATTTTTTAAAAATTTTCTTACATTTTTTGAAAAATATTTCAAAAATTTTGGCTGTACTTTAGTACGTGGGTGCAGGCTTTAATTTACAAATGTTATACCATTCGAAAGAGCTCGTCGAGCTGAGTCGAATGCCACCAAAATTAGATCTAGGAAAAATTTCTGGACCGAGATATAGGTCCCTAAAGTTTGAAAAACCATAGGGGGGACCAAGCACTTTTTTGGGGTGAAAAATTCGAAAATGCAAATTATACCTCGTTCGAAAGAGCTCATCGAGCTGAGTCGAAAGACACCAAAATCAACAAAATCCGACTTGATTGGACAAAGTTCTGATATTTTCTTTTAGCTCCTTACCTATGACATCTGTGGAGATTTTTGCTGATACAGAGGCTCCAAATACGTCCAGAACAAGGGAGATAAGAATAGGTTTATGTTACGAGCCCAGACCCATCGCCCGTAGACTCCCCGCGAGGCGCGTGCCGCAAAACCCCGCGCGAAGCGCGGGGTTTTGCACAAGCGCCTCGCCGACGCCCCATAGGTTTAGGTTTTTTGTTTATTTTTTGTGTCATAACTTTGTCTAATCTTGTTTAATCATGGTGATTTTGGTCTCATTCGACTCAGCTCGTCGAGCTCTTTCGAATGAGGTATTATTTGTATAAAAAATTTTTTATTCCAAAAATCACCCCTTTGTATCTTAGGTTTTTAGGGGGCTTATATCTCGGTCCAATCAAGTCGGATTTCGTTGATTTTGGTGTCTTTCGACTCAGCTCGATGAGCTCTTTCGAACGAGGTATAATTTGCATTTTCGAATTTTTCACCCCAAAAAAGTGCTTGGTCCCCCCTATGGTTTTTCAAACTTTAGGGACCTATATCTCGGTCCAGAAATTTTTCCTAGATCTAATTTTGGTGGCATTCGACTCAGCTCGACGAGCTCTTTCGAATGGTATAACATTTGTAAATTAAAGCCTGCACCCACGTACTAAAGTGACCCCAAAATTTTGAAAATTAAAAAAAAATTTTTTTTGAATTTTTTAAAAATTTTTTTAGGTATTATAGGAGAAAAAATAATTATAGATTTGATGAGTGACTGAAACCCAGTAAAGATGACACACTTCCAGGCCTTATAAGGTAAAATTTAACCATAAAAACAAAAAAAATTAAAGATGACACTTGATCCCACTTTTTGAAAAAGTAGGGAGAGGTCGAATTTCACCTTTAAAAAAATTTTTTTAATTAAAAAAAATTTAAAAAAAATTTTTTTAAATTAAAATATTTTTTTTTTGAAATTTTAAAAATTTTTCCAGGCCTTATAAGGTAAAATTTAACTATAAAATCAAAGAAAATTTTTAAAAATCCAATAAACTAGGAAAAACCTGAACAGGATGAACACCCAAACAAGGCTTAATAAAATCTGGAAATTCTTTCGCTAGTTGGAGAATGCGTGGAAAATCTGTAGGGTATTCTGCTACAACGATGGCATGCACTACACCAGCCTTTAAATTAAAAAAAGAGAAATTAGGGAAAAAATAAATTTTGGGATCAAATGTCACCTCTTAAAAAGATTTAGAAAAATATATTCTAAAAAATTTCTAAAAAATTGTAGCAAATTTTATTTTAATTTTTTAGAGGCTTAGAAATATTTTTAACACATAATACAAGCAAAAAACAAACAAAAATTTATTTGGGACCAAATGTCACTTAACAATAAAATTAAAAAAATCGTCTTTAAAAAATTCTAGAAATTTTTAGAATTTTTTAAAAACATTTTAGGAGGCCTAGAAATTTATTTTAACAAAATAAAAAATAATACGGAGAAGAAAACACGAAAAAATCTCAAAAAAATTAAATTTGGGACCAAATGTCACTTACTGGGAAAAATAAAAAATAATATTTAGAAAATTTTTAATAATTTCCAAAAATTTTTAAAAAATATTTTAAAAGCCTCAAAAATTTTTTTTAAAACAAATTCACCCAAAAATCAAAAAAAAATTTAAAAAAACCTCCTTCGCCCGTTCAATTACTTGCCCAATATCTTCATTAAAGGAGGAATCTGCCAAATGACAGTGACAATCAATCATTTTTCCCGAAGAAAATTAACTGAAAATTTTTATAAAAATTAAGAAAATTCCAAAAAAAATTTTCCAATTAATTAACGAAAGAGTAGAGGCCATAGAAAAAGACAAAATAGAAGAAGGCTGAAACAAGCCGTTTCAGCGCCGATTGAGTGTGTCATTTTTTAAGGGTATACTGTCAATTGAGAGAAAATTAAATAATATTTTAATTTCTGTTAGTTTTCTATTTTGAAGAATATTTTTTTTTGAATATTTAATTTTTTCAACATTTTTTAAAAATTCGAAAAATTAGAAAAAAAAATTTTTTTTCAAAAAAATTTAGAAAATTTTAGAAAAAATTTTCCCTTAAAACAAAAGTAAATATAAAAAAATTTTTAGTAAATTCCGAGTTTCCAATATAGACCACAAAATTTTCGTTGCCTCGCAGTGTCAGACAAACTCAAATTTCTTGAGCAGCACTAATCCCCAGGCAAACGTGTTTCTGGTCTAGAATTCTGGTCTAGAATTTGAACGATGTTTAGAATTCTGGTGGATCTATAATTATGAAACAAAGCCTAGAAGAGCTGGTAATACGACAAAAATTTAAATACGACGGATTTTAGAATTTTAAAAATTTCTTCACTCTGAGAGACGTTTGAGACCGAAAATTTTCCAAGACTTAAGACCAAGACCAAGACTACACCCCAAGACCAAGACCAAAGAAAACCAAGAAAAGTCTTGGAATCAAGACTCAAGACCAAGAGTCTCGGACGTCTCTAGTCACTCAGACACTTGTAAAATTTAAAATTTTATTTAGAAATTTATTGACCATTTTACCTTTCAAAATACACTTGCACTTTTCAAAAATAAAATTTTAAAAAATCAAAAATAAATTTAATTTCTTAACAAGCACTTTAACAATGTTGCCCTTTTAAATAAACAAGCACTGCCTTTCTTTAAAATTTTTTTATTTTCCCAGCTTTCATAATTTTTGGCAATTTCCGTCGAATATCCCTTTATTTAACCCCCTTGATTTAATTAAATTACTCATTAATTTTAATTTTCCCGACTAATTCCCTAACCAAGCTTCTTTAAGATGCTTATTTTATTCATTATTTTAATCCAAATTTTAATTAAAAATTGTGGGGCGGTTGAAGGTAGAAAATTTAATTTTTGATACTTATTTTCAAGCAAAGCTGAATCACCCCCAGAAAATAGACAAGAAATCGGAAGGACTCTCGCTTGATTTTGAGAGCTCTCCGATTTGTTAATCGCACACTAACCGCCCGACAGATCAGCCAACTATTTCTAAGGATTCTTTCGATAATCATAGGGGAAATTGTTGAATATGTTTATAGTAGCAACCCCGAAACTTATCCCAAAAAATAAGTAAAAGGACACCAATGATCGTCTTTACTTTGGCTTATTTCCTGGCATTGAGGAACCCAACGGCACTATGTATGTATAATAGCATGGCAGTGGACTTAGCGGAGTACTTATGGAGTAAATGGTCAGTAAACAAGGGCTAAGAGGAAGGGGAGGCGTGGTAGAGACTTCATCGGTCCTACATTAATCTCTAACAGTCCTGGGAGTACTCGGTCAATTAGGGAGAGGCTTCAAGTCCCTTATAAACTAGGCTTATATTTAAGGTGAAATTCATCCTTTGAATGTTGTTCAACCACAACAGACTTTTAATGCTCCCCAAATTATTCCGGAAACTTTTGAAGCTCCTAAGAGTGTCAGCTACCCAGAGGTTCCAATCTATGGGTATCGAAGAATGCTCAAAGACGGAGGCAATAAGAAGGACGAAAAGCCCACTGGGAAGGAGGGGAAAGCGCCAAAGCCTTCAAAAAACAAATTAAAGGCTCGATACAACGTGGAAGTTAAAAATAAATTTAGCCCCTTGAACGGCTTGACGGAGGCACAGGAGAAAAAGTTGTTCAACAACAAAAAGGAGAAGAATAAAAAAGATTTAAAGTGTATGGAAAAGTGTGAAACAGAGTGTGATGAAGCTCCTGAAGAGCCTCCAATTAGAAAATCGAATAGAAAATCGCGAAAATTAATGAATGAAAGTATCAAGGACGTGAACGTCACGTTTGACAATAAGCCAAAATTTAATTGTTGCAAGCGTCATACTATGAGTGTTCTGGTTACTGCATTTTTGACTTGTTCTGGGCTTAGAAATTACGCAAATTTGCAAACTTCATTTATATGCGATATTAGTAAGTTTAAAACGAGTAGGGTTAGATTGAGCTTGAAATTAAGTAGGTGTCGCATAGGGGATGTGGGATACACTAGTAATGGGCCGCTGGGAGAACTCCCCTTTTCCTGTGCGCTCAAAGAAGGTACCTGATGTTCCCCCCGGTACCTGATGTTCCCCCCCCTTAGTTCGCATGGGGGATGTTCTCTTCCGCCTACTTATAGTCTGAAGGTGGCATTTTCCTCTTGCCTATTTACATCCTAGCCTAAAAAGAATATGTCTGCTCCGAGGGGCATATCTCTTCACCGAGGGGCATTCATCAGAAGACAGGGTTCCGAGCGGGGCATGTCCCTTCGGCCTACCTACTAGTCCAAACGGAACATGTCTCTTCAACTTACTTCTTATTCCGAGCGGGGCATGTCCCTTCGGCCTACCTACTAGTCCAAACGGAACATGTCTCTTCAACTTACTTCTTATTCCGAGCGGGGCATGTCCCTTCGGCCTACCTACTAGTCCAAACGGAACATGTCTCTTCAACTTACTTCTTATTCCGAGCGGGGCATGTCCCTTCGGCCTACCTACTAGTCCAAACGGAACATGTCTCTTCAACTTACTTCTTATTCCGAGCGGGGCATGTCCCTTCGGCCTACCTACTAGTCCAAACGGAACATGTCTCTTCAACTTACTTCTTATTCCGAGCGGGGCATGTCCCTTCGGCCTACCTACTAGTCCAAACGGAACATGTCACTTTAGATTATATTCTGGTCCTAACGGAACATATCTCTTCAGCCCACATCCTATTTTGAACGGGGTATTCTCTACTACATTCAATTAATTCTCTTTAATAACAACAGATTCGAACTATGGTGTATTTGATACTGTGACTTGTGGGCAACAATACAACTGTACTCAACCTCCCTGTGAATTTACGGGATACGCTTGTAACCCTGAACAAGAGTATATAAAAGTACCATCCAAAGATTTTCACGAATATATTGGCGAAAGTCAGCCGTTCAGAATGTATTGCCCGATAGGTCAAAATGGAGAGGATGTGTTGGTCGCTGAGGGATATGGAAGCTGCGATGATAGTGGAAGTCGCAAATGCAAAATTGATTTTGAACAAATTGTGAACTATAATCAGACTTTGAATTAAAGAAGAGAATAAAGAAACTAAAGGAAATATGAAATGATAATTTTAAGAAAATATCGAAATTTAAATTTATTCAATGAATATAAAATTTTTGCTTCTTTTTTTGCTTTATGAGACAAATAAAAATTTATTATTAAGGTAATCAAGAATTAAAGGTACCCAAGAGTTACGAGTCCACTACTTCAAGAAGCTCGAGTTAAATGTTGGACATCTTATAGAGCCTGCACAATGGTAGAGACCTCGCCTATAGAGACACTATTGAGGGGGAAAAGTAGCTTTGAAGCTCCCTTTCGTCACTAGATTGAGGTGCTATTGGACGGGGAAGAACTCCACGCAAAACAAAGATTCCCGTTCCCTTTCCTGGCCTCTAATTATAAGATAAATTTCTAACTCCAAGTGTATACATCCTATCTTATATTAAGTATCGCTAGTATTACTCTTGAAGTTACTCAAAATAATAATTTTTTATAATATTTTTATTCATTTTTTTCAATATTTCCCTCAAGCTTTTTATCGTAAAATATCCAAAACATTCCCAAAAAAATTTTTTGGGTGGGCGGCAGAAATTCTTTTGTTATCCAACATTTGAAACGACTTTCTAGGAATATAAGAGAGAAATATTGTTAAATCCCTCACATTTTATATTAAATAGGAGAACGTAACAGCTGGTTAATCTTGAGTGATTTGAGTAGAATGGAAGGCCCAAAGCTTTATATAAAACAAAAATGTTTGTTTGTTAAGGGAGTTAAGTTAAAGCTCAACTAAACTGCCTCTGGCAATTGTTTAAGATCAATAAAGCCAAATTTCTATAATGTAAGGAAAAAGGGAGATCTAGCTGGCTGAGATTTAAAACTCTTCCTAGGCGGTGATATAAGACAGATTAAAGGCTAGGTGAAAGCAATGAATAGGCAATGCAGTCGGAAGACTTTATTAATTTACATTGGAATCTCTCTAAAAACACTTTAAAGAAAGACACCTCTTTCCCCACAGAAGCTCTCTATAACGACATGCTAAATAACTCCTACTAATCCTCTAAATCCCTCTACTATATCCTTCTAAATCCCTATATATCCTTCTTAATCCACACAATCTTTAGAATATCTTCTCCCAGTCCTTTTATTCTCTCTATTTCCCTCTTATACCCACAAATATCCTGATACAACCTAGATCCCCCGATATTCCCACTTATCCCCTCATATCTCCTGATAAGTCCACGAAACGTTAAATTGATCATTTCAAAATTTCTTTTTTCAATCAAAAATTTTTTCCAATCCCTTCCATTTCAAAATAAGCCTAGTAAACGAATCATTCCCCTCCAAAAGCTTTTAGGTGAAAATATGAGAAGGTTGAAAAGATGAATAATATTTAATGTAAGAATTCTTTTAAAAAAACGAATGAATAATCCCTTATATTAATGCTGTAACAATTTTTTATTCAATTTTATACACACTAGAATATTATTTATTGTTTCTCCTTGTATTTTAAAATAGTTTTTCGTAATATTTTTAAATATTTTACTAGAAATTATTTTTAATTCACCCTTTTTCTTGTTAAAATTATTTAAATTTTCAATTAAACTCATCTCTTTTAGGTCCGAGTCCACCCCAAAAAGACCTCACCCAAAACTTCTACAGCAATAGGACCTACACCCAGAAGACCTATTGACCCAGAAAACCCACAAATTGCTAAAGCGAATATCGAGGGATTTAGAGGAATTAAGGGGGATAAACACCCTTGTCTATGAAATTAAATGCTGCATTTTATAACCAATGGTGCCATATTTTCGGTGTGTGTACCATAACTATGGGTGGATGTATATCTCCATTCAATCAACTAGATCCATCTAGGTATATCCGCTTAATCCCTCCAAATCCAACGATATTCCCTTTTGATTTGCTTCTAAAAGTTGTAGGTCTTTTGGGTCAACAGGTCTATTCGGTTGACGCCATCGGTCCGGTTCAGGTAATATCCAAAAAATTCTCCAAAACTGACTACCCTATTTTCAACATACACTTGATATTTTTATTAATTTACCCATACTTATTTAACGTTTATATTCTAACACATTTTTTTAAAAATTTTGGTTAAAAAGCCAAAAAAATTTTAAGAATTTTTTTAGTTAAAAAAATTTTGTTTACCAGAATAGTTTACCAATCCATCAAACCTTTTAAAAATATTTTTTCACATTCTTATTTACCAGAAAGCATCAGTTGTTCCCACAAACACGATCTCCAATAAACCTTTCCTAGGAATTGACTGATCCATTACATAAACATTTTTCTTATTACCACACAACCCAAAAAATTTCTTTTAATGTGTGGCTAGCTACTTCGATTCTATCAACTTTATAGTGAATTATTATTCCCTTTTTTATACGAAAATTATTCGAACCGGCTCCTGTTAATGAACGATTCATTAGATTCGTTAAGAAGACTCCTGAAACCCCGTACCACCCGAAAAACAAACTCAAAACCCTCGGGATACAACCATAATTTCGTTTCCGATGCCTCCCTTCTCCATGGCCTTCCTTATCCTCCGTGCCCTTCCTAAACTCATGGGACACTATCTCAGTTAGTGGACTAACCGGGACGTACAGCTGGGCTATAAGTCGAATCCGGAACGCCCTGATATGAATCGAACCATACCTGGGCGTCTCGGATTTAATCATTTTGAAGAAGTGCTAGCTCTGCGATGCGTTGGGATCGTGGTCGTTGGGGTGTACCTTTTCATACTCTCTCTGTGTCTACGACTGTGGAACCCTACTTTAAGTAACATCCTTTATATCCAAGTATATCATCAACTCTTCCTTATAATATTTTACTTAAGTTTCAAAATTTAAAAAAATCTCCCTTTTTCGAGTCTCTCTCTCATGTCTCACAACTAGTCAATTAACCCTCTAAACCCTGTAAAATCAAAAAATCCCAATAAAATTTTTTAAACAAATTTCCCCAATAAAAACACACATTTCTGATCCATATTTATAGATTTTTATCTTCTCTAACTAAAAATAAAAATTTTTATTTTACTTCTCTATTACAACATTAATGATCTAATATAAAGGGACAGATGTGTGTAAACCGCCTACACAAAACTAAAAAAAGTTTTAAAGCCTGGAGGCGGCAGCATATGCTCTCAATTTTATTTACTTTCTATTTTTAACTCATTTAACTTTACTTAAAATCTTATATTTTTGGAAACAGATTATTAATACTTAGGAGCTTTTAAAGAGTTTATTTTTCATCCTAGGTAAAGCCGCTTTTTAGATTTTTGTTTTTCACATTCTATTTTTCAAAATTTCGTTTCGGCCCACCCGTAACACCTAATAGAGACGTCCGAGACTCTTGGCCCTATAATTCACTCAAATCCACCGAATAACTATAACTCACTCAATCACTCTTAATCCTTTGATATCACTCAATATCCCCTTAATCCGCCCAAATCCTCTGATCTGACACCCCTGATACCTATTAGAGACGTCCGAGACTCTAGGCCCCTTAATTCACTCAAATCCCCCGAATATCCCTCTTACTCCTTTGATATCACTTGATATCCCCTTAATCCACCCAAATCCTCTAAAACAAATCCTCTGAATAATTTGATTTTGACTAATACCATTCTTATTAGTACCCTCTTTGTTTGTAATTAACATTTTGTCTTATACTTCTGGTACCTTTTTGTCACTTAACATTTATCTTATACCATTCTTATTGTACCCTTTTGCCTTTTACCATTTTGTCACTCTTATACCTCTTCTACCCTTTTGTCTTAGCCTTCTTCTTGTACCCTTTTGTGTTTTACCATTTTGTCTTATACTACTTTTCTTACCCTTTGTCTTAGCCTTCTTCTTGTACCCTTTTGTCATTTACCCTTTTGTCTTATACTCCTTTTACCATTTCGTCTTATACTTCTTTTAACCTTTTGTCTTTACTATTCTGTCTTATTCTCCTTCATATCTCTTTCTTCCTTATTTTTTTGTGGCAGCCATTATAAAAGAGAGAACAAACTAGTGTATTTCCCTTTATTTTTCTCAATATTTCACTTCTTTTACTATTCTATTCTTTCTTATTCTCTTTCCATATTTTCTCCCCATTCAAAATTTTTTGAAGAAAATAGCCGTAAAAATAGGGAGATAAAGTATCCTTACAGACAAACCATTCTCAAATTATATATAGGAAATTTTTGGGACGTGGGGTCTTTTTTGACCCCCTAAAAATTTCAGTCTTGTGACTTAAGTTGGAATACTCTCGTTCTCTACCCCTTTTTGCTTCACATAGAAAATAAAAGGAAGACGTCTTCTCTAAAGAAGAGATGAAATGAGTTCGGTGTAAACTTTTGCACCACACTGTATAAAATTTTTGGAACGGGGGGTTTTATAGACCCCCTTCATATGTAAAAATATGCTAAACTCTCTTGTTCTCTAGCCTAGTTTGCTCTCCATATAAATAAGTGGAAGATGTTTTCTCTAAAAATGTGATGAAATATAACTGCTATGGGTGTTATTTTTTTATATATAAATAAAATTTTTGGGTCTGGGGGTCGTTTTGACCCACTACATTTATAAAGATATTTAGTTAATATATTTGTTCTCTAACCTATTTTGCTCCTCATATAAAATAAATATATATAAAAAAGTATCCTAGTAGGAATTGCGTACGTAACTTACCGCCATCGCATACGTAACCCATCGCTAGTTATTTTTATATATAAATAAAATTTTTGGGTTGGGGGGTCGGTTTGACCCCCTACATTTGTAAAGATATTTAGTTAAACTCTTGTTCTCTAGCCTATTTTGCTCCTCATATAAAATAAAAGAAATGACTTCCATAGAAATAGTGTGAGATTCCCAAACATTGGACCCCTCCCCTATATTTTTATATATAGATAATGAAATTTTTGGGACTGGGGGTCTTTATAGACCCCCTTCATATTATATTTCTAGCATAAATATTTTTGTTCTCTACCCTTGTGTGCTTCCCATATAAAATAAAAGAGAACTTTTCTTTACAAGCTAGCCTCTTTTCCTAGCAATACGGCTAACTCAAACGTGCGGTACTGAAACGGTTTAGAATTTTTGGGACGGGGGGTCTTTGTAGACCCCCTACATATTTTAAATTTTTTTTCTCTAACCTTATTAAATTTTTCTCTAGCTACCCATATAAAAAAAGACGTCTCTACAAGTTACCGACTTTCTTTAAACCCTTACGGCGTGACTATATTCTATCGTAACTCTAATTTTTGGGACTAGGGGTTATATTGCCCACTTATAAAAAACTAAAAATGTTTTTGTTCTCTAACCTTATGTGCTACCCATATAAAATAAGGTAGACACTTTCTTTTCAAAGTATCTTTTTCTCACGAAGAGAACAGACAGCAGTTTTAACCCACTCAAGTGGCAAGAATTTTTGGGACTGGGGGTCTCTGTGGACCCCCTTTATTAAAAATCTTTAAATTTTTTTGATGAAGAGTTCTTTACATATTTTGTCAATTATGTCTACAGTTAAATATTATCGTAAATAATTTTTCGAATGCGGGGTCTTTGTGAGCCCCCTATATTTTAAAAATAATTGATCTTTAAATCAGTCTTAAAATATTTATAAAAATTTTAAATAGAATTTATTAGAATTAAAATTGAATACTCTTCTTCTCTGTTCTTTTCTTTAAACTTCCACACAAAACCCTTGTTCTCTACCCTTTATGTGCTTCCCATATAAAATAAGAAGAGACACTTTCTTTACAGACTAGCCTTTTTCCTATTCAAACGGCGCGGAATCGTGCGGTACGGAATCGTAATTGAATTTTTGGGACGGGGGGTCTTTTTCGACCCCCCACATTTAAAAATTTTTGAAGAAATTTTTTCTCTCTAGCCTTGTTTTTTCCTCTAGAAATATAAAACAAAAGTAAACGTTTTCCTTCAAATTCCCCTCTTTTTCTCAAGCATAGGCAGCATACTCAAACACACTAACGTGAAAAGAATTTTGTGACGGGGGTCTATGTAGACACACTACATTTTATTAATATAGATAAAACTGTTTTGTTCTCTAACCTTTCTTGCTACACATATAAAATAAAATGAGAAGAACTCTTTAGATACTAGCCTTTTGTCAAAGAGAACGGCGTGACTGAAACGGCGTGTCTGAATCGTAATTCGAATTTTTGGGCCGGGGGGTTTCTTGACCCCCTACATTTCAAAAAATTTTAAAGATAAACATTTATGTTCTCTAGCCTTGCTTTTTCCTCTAGCTATATAAACAAAAGTAACGTTATTTTTACAAATTCCTCTTATTCTCCAGCATAGGCAACATACTCAAGCACACTAACGTGGATAGAATTTTGGGGCTGGTGTCTATGCAGACACGCTACATAAATTAATATCTATATAAACATTTTTGTTCTCTAACCTTTCTTGCTACCCATATAAAATAAGAAGAGAAGAACTCTTTACGTACTAGCTTTTTGTTCATCAAAACAGCGTACGGAAACGTCGTAATTCGAATCGTAATTCGAACTGAATCGTAATTCGAATTTTTGGACCGGGGGGTTTTTCTGACCCCCTACATTTTAAAAAAATTATAATGTAACACTTTAACTCCCCATAAAATGAAGGGGACTTCTGTACTAATTTCGATCTTTTTTATTAATTTCGATCTTTTTTAGATTATTTTGGATTATTTTGGTGTCTTTTTAGACCTTTTATTATTTTAGATTATTTTGGTGTCTTTTTAGACCCCCTACATTTAAAAATTTTTAATGTACACTTTTTCGTTCTCTAACCCTTTCTGCTACTCATATAAAATAAAAGAGATGTTTTCTGTATAAATTGACCTCTTTGTCTAAAGCTTACCCCCGATGTAACTAAACTCGCCAGAGTATAATTTTTGGGCTGGGGTTCCTTCTGGAACCCTTTTAATGAAAATCTTTAGATGATAAGAAATTAAATTTGTTTCGTATACTGTATCTAAATATTTTTTAAATTTGAATTTTCTATTATGTAAGATTATTTGTACTAAAATACAGTGTCTTTCGTCTCTAATGGTGTGCCTTCCTTCTCTCACTTAGTGCCTTCCTTCTCTCACTTAGTGCCTTCCTTCTCTCACTTAGTGCCTTCCTTCTCTCACTTAGTGCCTTCCTTCTCTCACTTAGTGCCTTCCTTCTCTCACTTAGTGCCTTCCTTCTCTCACTTAGTGCCTTCCTTCTCTCACTTAGTGCCTTCCTTCTCTCACTTAGTGCCTTCCTTCTCTCACTTAGTGCCTTCCTTCTCTCACTTAGTGCCTTCCTTCTCTCACTTAGTGCCTTCCTTCTCTCGCTTGTGCCTTCCTTCTCTCACTTTTTGGAACTAATCTAATTTTTGGGCTGAAGGGTCTCTTATGAACCCTCCTTTCTTTAAAATTTTCTTTTAATTTTCTGGGGATCTTTTCTATATCTTATCTAAATTAGCAAGAAAATACAGTGATTCCTCTTTGTTATGATTCCAGGAAATTAAATTTCACCGAGTTCTCGTTCTCCTCATGGAAGGTATCTTGACTCGAATACATGTCTTTCTACATAAATTAATTATGGAAAATTATATTCGTGATTATTAAAAATACATATTCGAGCTATTTATTAAAGCGAATTTATATTCGTGAATTTTTTAATGTTTATTAAAAAATTTATTTTTGAAAATTTTTTGAAAATTTTAAAATTAAAAAAAAAATTTTTTTTTTCAATTTAAGAGTGCCTTCTCTATACTTGTGCCTTTTATATTAATTTTAATTCTTGACTTAAAAGTCTAAAAATCAGCAAAAATGGACGCCATCAAGAAGAAGATGCAGGCGATGAAGATCGAGAAGGTGGAGAAAAATAAAAAAAATTTTGAAAAAATTTTTCTTAAAGGATAACGCCATAGACCGGGCGGACGCTGCAGAAGAAAAGTGCAGACAGACTCAGGAACGCTTAGAACGCGTTGAGGAAGAGTTGCGCGATACTCAGAAGAAGATGATGGTGAATTAAAAATTTTTTGGAAATTCCTGAAAATTTTGAAATTGAAAATTTTTTGAAATTTCTGAAAAGTTTTGAAATTTTTTTTGGAAATTTCTAAAAATTTCTGAAATTTCTTTGAAAATTTTGAAATTTTTTTGAAAATTGAAAATTTTTTGAAATTTTGAAAATTTTTAAATTTTCAAAAATCAAAAAAATTTAAAATTCGAAAATTTTAAATTTGAAAATTAAAAATTTGAAAATTTTGAAATTTCCAAAAATAAAAAAAAATTTTTTAATTAAAAAAACCCCCTAAAATAAAAATCTTAAGGCAATTGAAAACGAATTGGATAAGGCACAAGAGGACCTTTCCTCCGCAAACAATGCGCTTGAGGAGAAGGAGAAAAAAGTGCAGGAGGTGGGTTATTAATTAAAATATTTTTTGGAAATTGTGGCACTGTTTCGATATTTTTTTAGTAATGTATTTCTGTGTATGGGTTGTGTAAATGTAATTTTTTGTGAATTTCTTCGAATGCAATTGGGAAAAATAATTTTTTTGGGTATTAAGCGGAGCGTTTGGGCTTGTGTATGTCTAAAGTGACACTTGCGGTTGTTAATTAGCTCAACTTTTTTTTCAAGGTTCCTCTCACGCTTAAAGTTATAAAGTCGAATCTCACTTATGTCTACAAGTGTCTAGGATCCCTCACTCACATACATAGGAAGGACACTCACTGCACCCAAGTAAGTATCTTAAACTTGGGTGTAGAGATGGTCTCTTCCCAGTGAGTGTCATTTAAAGTATATGGGGGTCACTTATGTGTACCAGGGATGTCTCGGGTTACCCGAAACCCGAAACCCGGACTTTTTTTCGACCCGAAACCCGACCCGAGGAAAATTTGGAAAACCCGACCCGAAACCCGACTTTTTCCATAGAACTTTTCACCATTAAAAGATAAAATCTGGCTTCTTGGCCTTCCAAATTTCTGAAAATTTTCGCCTGCGGCGCAGAAAAAGGCAGAAAACTGGCTTCTATCCTCCATAATTCTCAAAATTTTCGCCTGCGGCGCTAAAAGTAGAGTATTTAAATAACAATTTTACATCATGGGACGGCTCAGAAAAGTTAACTATCAAACAATTTGGAGAGGGCATCATGGGTTTTAGGTAGATTATTAGATTCGATATCTTCTCCTAATTCTTTAAATTGGTGAAGTATCTTCCCCAAATAATCTTTATATCCCTCTTAATCCCCAATCCCCTGATATTGCTTTAATCCGTCCAGCTCATCATTTATCCCTGTAATTCCGCAGGTATCGCTCTAATTATTCCCCAAATCACTGATGTCCCCCAGCACTTCGAAAAATCTGGATACATGTTCAAATTTTTAATTGACCCGACCCGAAACCCGACCCGAGACCCGAAACCCGGACTTTTTTTCGACCCGAAACCCGAAACCCGACCCGAGGAAAATTTTGAAAACCCGACCCGAAATCCGACCCGACTTTTTTCTCGACCCGAGACATCCCTGATGTGTACCCCATTGATATTCATAAATAAGCTACGATTGTAGTGTTGAAGCTTACACTACTCGGGTGGCTTCTTTACCCTAATTTTTTTCAGACGTGGACTTGAAGCCTTTATATTTAGTTGCTTCATAATTTCTCCAATTTTCGTCTTATTTAAACAATTTTTTCCTATATTTTTATTTAACAATTAGCATTATTTGTAAGCATTTACAACTTTTCTCTCTCTCATTATTTTTTGTGTACTACCCCTAAATTGGTTGATTGATATCGTCACGCGCACACAAAACAAGTTGTTGTATTAAAAGAACAAAAACAAGCGTAGATTATTCCAAAAAGTTTATTTTTCTTTAAAAATACAAGCCTGATTAGCTATCATTTTTTGCTGTGATTTTTAATGGGAATGCTGCTAAAATAATTTTTGGTTTTAATGATGGAACAGAATAGGGAAGTTAGGCTCCTTTCAATTTTAAGCAATAAAATATGTTTGTTTAGCTACTGAGTGAGGGGGTGTGGAGGGGCTTTTTTTAGCTTAAAATGTGGGTCCCCTTCAGGGCTTTCCGCAATTGCGGATTGCGTGAAGTGCGTGGGTTTTTTGACTTTGCGGATTGAGGCTGCGGAAAATTTTTCAATTGCGGACAGCCTGGTCCCCTTCCTTTCTATCCCATTTCCTCCTCCAACTATTTGTTTCACACCCTTATCCACCTCCCCTCTCTCATAAATAGTTGCCCTCATCTTCCCCTCTATACCATCAGAAATATTTTAGCTTAAAAACATCCTCAAACGATGCCAAATTATAAATTTTTTAAATGAAATTCACTTTATAAAACCACTCCATAAAACTACAAAATTTAAAAATTTATTTGTATATCTACATATATTTTTGTTGATTTGATCTGTAAATTTGCGAAACGCCGATAAAGGAAACAAAAGCGATGGAATTTCGCTATCTATCAAATTCTGTTCTTTAATTTTAAAAGTAAATTGAACTTTTTTTGAATTTTGTATTTTATTAAATTAATTAAGCTTGTTATAAATATGATGGTTATATTCTTTCCGGAATTTTGTATTTTCTTTATAAAATCAGAAATCCCTTTAAAAATAAAATCAGAATATCTAGTAATAATAATGGGGCTTTCCGGAGAAAATACAAAATATTCTGATTTATTAAATAATGTGTTTTCTTTATGAAATCAGAATTTCCTTTTTATAAAAATAAAATCAGAATATATGTACTTATAGTAATAATGTGTTTTGTGTTTTCCGGAATATTTATTAAAATTCTGTTTTATTAAACAATAATGTGTTTTCCTTATTAAATCAGAATTTTCTCTTTATATGTGTAAGTCAGAGTTATAATGTATTTTCTGGAATAATTCAAAATATTTTGATTATAACTATATTCCGGAATATTGCTAAAATTCTGATATTAAATAACTGTGTATTTTCTTTATAATCAGAATATTTAAATCAGAATATTATTAATTTAATCGGAATATTAAATCAGAATATTCCTACAAATCAGAATATATGTATGTATATTCAATAATTATAATTTATTTTATGGAATAATTCAATTATACTATAATTATAAATTATTTCCGGAAATTATAAATTATTAGCGATATAATGTATTTTCCGAATATTCACTAAAATTCTGACTTATAAAATTATTTTTTATTTTCGTTATATTTTAGAGATTTTTTATCTTAAGTTACTATTCCTTTCTAAAATTCTTTTAATTTTTGTATTTTGTTATTATTACTTAAACACATTCCATTCCTCTTGCCTCATTCCTCATAATCATAAAAAAATTTTCCACTCATAGCGCGCAACATATATACCTCAAGAAACACTTGAAGGTCGGCGGCTGGTATGCTTCTCGCCAGCCTTTTTATATTTGTTATTGTATAAATATCGCTTCACTTTAAGGTCGCGAATTCCTCAACAATTTTCTTTATTATATTATATTTTCCTCTAAAAAGTAGCAGCTGCTTAAGGAGAAAAATGCACATTTTTGAAAGAACTCATAACCTCATTCTGTTTTATTAACATAGAAAATTCTGATTTTATTTAAAAAATACAGAATTATTTAATAAATCAGAATTTTCTTCCGGAATATACATTAAAATTGGAAATAATTTAATTTCCGGAAATAATTTATAGTTATAGTATAATTAAGTTATTCCGGAAAATACATTAAAATCAGAAATAATTTATAATTTCCGGAAATAATTTATAATTATAGTATAATCGAGTTATTCCGGAAAATACATTAAAATCAGAAATAATTTATAATTCCGGAAATAATTTATAATTATAGTATAATCGAGTTATTCCGGAAAATACATTAAAATCAGAAATAATTTATAATTTCCGGAAATAATTTATAATTATAGTATAATCGAGTTATTCCGGAAAATACATTAAAATCAGAAATAATTTATAATTCCGGAAATAATTTATGGTTATAGTATAATTGAGTTATTCCGGAAAATACATATTAATTATTAAATATTCTGATTTTATTGTTATAAGAGAAAATTCTGATTTATAGAAAAATACATTTATCCTTTAATAAAACAGAACTCTAATCTAACAGAAATTATAATAAAATATTTTGCATTATTCTGGATAATAGAATATAACTCTAATTTTTTCTAAAAAGAAAATTCTGATTTTATAAAGAAAATACAACGATTATTAATAAATCAGAATTTAATAAAATATTCCGGAAAATACAAAAAAATACTAAATATTCTGGTTTTATATATGTATTATTTACTGTTCTGATTTATTTTTTCTTTTATTTTAATTAATTCTACACCAAATAGATTTGATCAGCACCTTTTAAAAATTAGTTATAAATAATTATAAATAAATTTTCACTATTTCCTCCATAAATTCCTATCCCTTTCCTTTTTGCCCGACAAATCTGAATTTTTGTCCATTTCTCTTTTTCTATTTCCTCTTAAACCGTCCGGCTGGTTCTAACGACAACCCCTTTCTTTTCCTTTAATTTCTCATTATTTAATTGACGGTTTGGCAAAAAACAGCGAGGACAGGGAAATGAAAGAATTAAAAAAAAGACACGCGCAAAACAACTACTTTTAGCACAAATGTGTTTTTCCCGTTTTAGTGCATTCCCTAGGCAATTATGCTGTTTTATTTAAATATAACGCATTCTGAAAGGGTTTTATTTATAAATAAAATACAATAATAAAAAATACATTTCAGAATAGATTTTATAAATCAGAATTTATATAGTATTTTCTAGTTTCCGGAATGTATTTTGTATTTTTCAGAATACAAATATTATAACCTCAATAATTATTTTCCGGAAATATTTGCATTATTCTAAATCAGAATTAATTCTATTTGTGTTTTCCGGAAATAAACTAAACTTTATTTAATTAAACTTCTTCCGAATATTATGAAGTATTAAATTTTGTATTTTCCGGAAAATTTTAAAGTAATTTATTTATTTTATTCGTACAGAATTAATCAGAATTGGGTAACTTTATTTGTGTTTTCCGGAAATTAAATTAAACTTGACTTGTTTTCAGTATCGAATTATTAATTAGATTATTATTTTCCGGAAATAATTTATTCCTAGATTTTTTGGTATGCGTACAACCAGAATAAATCAGAATTTTGTAACTTTATTTTGTGTTTTCCGGAAATAGACTATATTAAATTAAACTTTTTCCGGATTTTTATATTCCTTCCGGTCAGAGTAAATCAGAATAAATTTCTTTCGGAAATAAATTTTATTAAATTATATTCTGTATTTTCCGGAAATTATTTTGTATTTTCTCTTGTATAATATTTATTCACAGTTGTACAAAATATTCCCCACAAATTCTTTTATTTAAAATCCACACAAGAGTATTCCAGGAATGCGACTGTCTTTAGTCTGTTTGCCTTCACCTATTGACAACCAAAAATTCTGAAACTATCCCAATCTCTTTGTATTTTTACTAGCATTTTAAATCTTTCCCCCAAACATTTACTATCATTTTTATTTTTTTCAGTATTTTTTCGCTTAACACCGCACGCGTTTTAAGGCCAATAATACATTGACATAGTCATCATTCCTTGTCCCTACTCACTTTTTTTTATTTTTCGTTCCCAGTTATTCACCCCTTTTTATATTTGTTTTTAGCTTTTTTATGGTGAATCTGTCAACATTTTTTTGTATTTTTCCCCAAAAAAAAGATTTTATCAAGGCTAAAATAAAAAAATATTATTTTATTTTGTTTATTATTAGCTAGCTAAACACACAAAAATTTGTAAAAATAATTTTATAGACCAAAATATATTTTTTTATTTGTAAAAATATCTGTCTGCTCATACATATTTTATACATTAATTTACTTTTTTAAATTTCATGTCCATATTGAGAGACACTCTAATCGAGAGAGACCCCCTTCCATTAAATAATCGTCATCTCGTTATAACTACACTTATTTACACATCTTTGAACTTTTAGTTGTCGGACAGTCCATTTTATGGTGTTATAACAAGAATCAGTTTTATTTCCCTTGACCACTCGTTATATTAACACTTGTTGAATGGTTTACTATCCGATCGAGGGTCAATAAGGGTACATAACAGTCAGCTCATTATGTGGGGATTATACAGAGATTCATTATATCATGGCGACTCTCGTTATATCAGCACATATTTACACGCCCATGATTGTTAGCTGTTAGATCGAAGGGGCGGGGGGTATCTAGGTGTTGGGACTGCATATCTTGTAGTCCAACTTGTGGGGTTATTCGAAAGTTAACGAGAGCAAAGTGTATTTCCTTCTTACCCCTATTTATTATTGTTTTCATCTGTACAAATTAAGCTTCAACTAATAACTAATATAAATATTTTACTTAATATTATAAATATTTGCGCAAATGCTTACAAGCATTTTATTAGGTATAAGAGGTATAGGCAGTCTTCCCTATTTTCTTTAATTTTCTAATGCTTTTAAAACAAATTAGGGAAAATTACCAAGTACTTTAGCTATCCTATTAAATATTTATTTGTTTTTGTTGCATTCCTTGGATTGGGATTACCTGCTGTGAGCGTTCTAGACACATTTTTTCTTTAAATAAAAACAAATAAAGCTTCCTATATATATCCTTAAGTAAGCTTTATTAGATCCTTAGAAATATCCTTAGAAATAATTTTAAGATTGAGCGATAAATTGGGATTTTAACATAACTAATTGGCTACTTCTACTACAGATACCCTTGTGGTATATCTTTCGATCGGATATTATGCCGTCTCCAAGTGCTGGGTACAGTGCTGTTTATCTTATTTGAGACATCTAGGGCACTATAAATGGAAACAATCCTATCGAGTTTTAGGGTTATATGTCTTCCTAAACTTCCAAATCTTTCCAATCCGTTCTGAAATCCTCTCCTAATTCCTTCATGAATCCGTTCTTATTAATCCTCCCAAGTCCGTTCCAAATCCCTTTATAAATCCTCCCAAGTCCATTCCCAAAGTCCCCTTATAAATCCTCCTGAATCCCTTCCTTAAAATTTCTACCTAACATATTTGTCATTTAAAAATATAAGCAAGATAAAATCGAAAAAGTTGGCTGTTCTCCCTTCAAATATAAATATATTTTAGAGTAAGCTAGCTAGAGTTTGTTTGCTCAATCTTCAATACATTCTTCCTCTCTCCCCAAATTTTTCTTATTTTTAAGCATACAAAAAGCCTTTAGGTACCTTTATTTGTTAGTTCTTTTGTGCTTCTTTTTTCTTTCTTTTATCTTAAAAATCTTCAAAAAATATTTATTTTGTTCTTAGAAATCGAGTTGCTTTATTTTACTTAATATGTTTATTTACCAGCTTGATTTCAAGCAAATTTTGTGTTTTTTTCTATTTTTTCCGCCTACTCATTTTCGTGTTCTTTTATAGTTAATGCGCAAGCCTTTTAATTTTATTTTTATATCAAATTATATTTTTAAAAATTTGAAAAAAATATTTTTATATTGAAAAATGATCAGTTTATCTCGAAATTAGTTTGTTGGATTTTTAAATTTTTTTCAAAATTTGTCTCTGATTTTTTTCTCGCTATGTCCTTCATTCATTTATCCGGCACTATATATACCTACATATATACTGGACCTTATTTGGGCTACTGGGCCTTACGGACACTTCGGTCCTTAGGGTTCTTCTGTCCCTTCGAGTTCCGACCTTTATTAAATCGAGAGTCAATATTAGCTGTAAATTTTGATATTTAACTAATCCAAATCAACACCTATTAACCTGTAATTTATACAATTATTCCCAAGAGTGTTATCTATCATCTTTGTCAATTTCAGAATTTTTGGTTGAAATTTTTATTTGGGTACACCCCAATTTACCGCGAGCCCAATTTACCGCCGAGCTATAACTTCGTTCATACTTGTTGAATCCGGTACACCATGGTATCGTTCGATTCAGCTCGTCGAGGTGCATCGAACCATACCATGGCGGGCCGGATTCGACAATTATGAACGAAGTTATAGCTCGGCGGTAAATTGGGCTCGCGGTAAATTGGCCTGCTCCCTTTTTATTTTTCTCTTATTTTTAAATTTTGCGCGCCGCTTTAATATTAACAAAATTTATTAAAATAAAAATTATTAGAAAAATTAGAAATTAAATTAAAATGGCTTCAAGAATGGAAAAGGGTGCTTCACAGCAAACATCGCTTCTAGATGTTCTTAAAAAGAAAATGCGCCAGGCTCGGGAGGAGGCGGAGCAGGCAAAAGATGAGGCTGACGAGGTTAAGAGACAGTTGGAGCAGGAGAGAAAGAAACGAGAAGATGTAAGGAAGTTGAATAAAAATACAAATCTTTAAAAAAAATACAAAAATCAGAATTTTAATAAAATACATAAATCAGAATTCTTAAAAGAAATACAACAATCAGAATATTTAAAAGAAAATACAAAAATCAGAATTTTCGAAAGAAAATACAATCAGAATTTTTAAAATAAAATATAACAATCAGAACTATAAAAAGAAATATGAAAATCAGAATTTTGCAAAAATACAAAAATCAGAATTTTAAAAGAAAATACAAAACAATAAGAATTTATTAAAACACAGAAGGCAGAATCTTGTAAAATACAAAAATCAGAATTTTATAATAAAAATACAATTTCTTAATAAAATAGGCGGAAGCCGAGGTAGCTGCTCTCAACCGCCGCATCGTCCTCGTTGAGGAAGATCTTGAACGTACCGATGATCGTTTAAAAGTTGCTACACAGAAGTTGGATGAAGCGTCGAAAGCAGCTGATGAGGCTGAGCGGTTAAATAAATTTTTTATTTAAAAAATCAAAATACGCCAAAAATTATTGCGATGCGACTAGCGAATATCTTTTTCAAATTAAGCGCCGATTTTTTCTTTTATTTTTATAAATTTGAATTTTGAATGTGAATAGTGTGGAATGATTCTAGGTGATTTATTTTGTGTTTTTGTTTTACTGAAACAGTGCCCGTTTATTAGAATTTTTTCTATAAAATTAATGAGTTTAGGCCGAAGCTGAGGTTGCCTCTCTTAACCGACGTATGGTTCTACTTGAAGAGGAATTGGACAAACTTGAGGAGCGCTGCAAGGTTGCGACTGAAAAAATGGAGGAGGCTACCGTCAACTGCGACGAATCTGAGCGGTATTATAGGGGAAATGTATTTTACCGGGTAATAGGGATTATTAGAATAAGGAATTTGTGTTTTTTCCTTACTAATTTATTCAGAAATTTGTTTTCCGGAATTTCGAAATCAGAATATTTATTTTTCCGAAAAGGATTTAAATCAGAATTTAGATAAAAAAATCAGAATTTATATATTTTGATTTCCGGAAATTATATAAAATGAGAATAAATTAAAATCAGAATTATTATATGTATTTTCGCTTGTATTTTCCGGAAAACAAATAATTCCAGAATAAGCTTAATTTAAGTATCAGAATTTGTATTTTGGGAAGGCTCTAAATACTATCAGAATTATTTGTTCTGTATTTGTGTTTTGTTCTTGTATTTTATTTTATTTCTGTCGCTTATTTAATGTGTTTTATGATTTTCTTGTATTTTCTTGTATTTTCATGTCGCTTTATTTTATTAAATTTTGCTTTAATATTTTGCTTTTAAATAAAAAGATTAAAAAATTTTTTTGCTTAAATAAAATTTCTGATTTGAATGCTTGATTCAGTGCTCGAAAGTCTATGGAAACCCGTTCCCAGGCAGACGAGGAGCGTGCAAATATACTCGAGGTGCAAGTAGATGAGGCTAAGGTGATTGCTGAAGATGCCGATCGCAAATATGAGGAGGCATGTTTTTCAATGCTTTTAATATTTTTAATTTTATTTGCTTATTTTCTATCTTTTTTAAATCTTTATTAATCTTTTGTGTGAATTTGATCTGAAAAATTTTTTTGGCGGTTCTCCATAACCTTGCGTTGGCTAAAAGGTGAAGAGAGTTTAAAGAGAGAAAGAGGATGATATACCTAGATTTGGGAGGATTGAAAGAAGAATAGGACAATTTAGAAAGAAATACAAGGACAAAAATACATAACATAAATATAGAAAACGACAAAATAAAAATACAAATTATAAGACAAAATACAAATTAAATTTAAAAAAAAGCTTCCGGAATGTTATACAATTAATTAAAAATAAGACCAGAATTATAAAAAATATTATTTAGAGTTATACTTTCCGGAATATATTATTATTTACTGGATAATATTATTTTTCCGGATGATTATTATTTTTCCGGAAAGTAATATATTAGTATAATAAAACAATACAAACCTTCCGGAAAATATAATAAAACGTTCAGAATTTCCGGAAATAATATTCTGATATGAATAATTATTTCTGGGAGGGAATATAAAACTGCCGGAAAGTATTTTCTTTTCCGGAAAGTTATATTTTTAATAGAGATTTTCCGGAAAGTTTTGTTTTTATTATAATTTTCCGCAAGGATTATCAAATTAATTAATAAAAATAATTCAAGCACAAAACCCTAATATCTACATATAAGTAAAAATTCAAAGCAAAAATTATCGCGAAAAACACAATTAAATTTTCTAACAATTAAAGCAAAACACAGCAAGCTTCAAAAATTAACATCAAAACCTCATCTGCCCTCGCTTCTGCTTCATGTAGAATAGACTGTGCTTCGCGCAACCGTGTCTCCAACTCCGCGCAACGGTCGTCGTCTACAGTAGCTCGTTGAAGCATTGCTTTGCGTTCACTGCAACACAACACACAATTAATTTTATTTATTAATAAGTAAAAAATTAATTTTAGGTTAGAATAAGGTAAAATTCACTCAAGTTATGTAATTATTATTTAGGGGCGCGTCGCTGCCAAAAAAATTTTTCAGATCAAATTCACACAAAAGATTAATAAAGATTTAAAAAAGATAGAAAATAAGCAAATAAAATTAAAAATATTAAAAGCATTGAAAAACATGCCTCCTCATATTTGCGATCGGCATCTTCAGCAATCACCTTAGCCTCATCTACTTGCACCTCGAGTATATTTGCACGCTCCTCGTCTGCCTGGGAACGGGTTTCCATAGACTTTCGAGCACTGAATCAAGCATTCAAATCAGAAATTTTATTTAAGCAAAAAAATTTTTTAATCTTTTTATTTAAAAGCAAAATATTAAAGCAAAATTTAATAAAATAAAGCGACATGAAAATACAAGAAAATACAAGAAAATCATAAAACACATTAAATAAGCGACAGAAATAAAATAAAATACAAGAACAAAACACAAATACAGAACAAATAATTCTGATAGTATTTAGAGCCTTCCCAAAATACAAATTCTGATACTTAAATTAAGCTTATTCTGGAATTATTTGTTTTCCGGAAAATACAAGCGAAAATACATATAATAATTCTGATTTTAATTTATTCTCATTTTATATAATTTCCGGAAATCAAAATATATAAATTCTGATTTTTTTATCTAAATTCTGATTTAAATCCTTTTCGGAAAAATAAATATTCTGATTTCGAAATTCCGGAAAACAAATTTCTGAATAAATTAGTAAGGAAAAAACACAAATTCCTTATTCTAATAATCCCTATTACCCGGTAAAATACATTTCCCCTATAATACCGCTCAGATTCGTCGCAGTTGACGGTAGCCTCCTCCATTTTTTCAGTCGCAACCTTGCAGCGCTCCTCAAGTTTGTCCAATTCCTCTTCAAGTAGAACCATACGTCGGTTAAGAGAGGCAACCTCAGCTTCGGCCTAAACTCATTAATTTTATAGAAAAAATTCTAATAAACGGGCACTGTTTCAGTAAAACAAAAACACAAAATAAATCACCTAGAATCATTCCACACTATTCACATTCAAAATTCAAATTTATAAAAATAAAAGAAAAAATCGGCGCTTAATTTGAAAAAGATATTCGCTAGTCGCATCGCAATAATTTTTGGCGTATTTTGATTTTTTAAATAAAAAATTTATTTAACCGCTCAGCCTCATCAGCTGCTTTCGACGCTTCATCCAACTTCTGTGTAGCAACTTTTAAACGATCATCGGTACGTTCAAGATCTTCCTCAACGAGGACGATGCGGCGGTTGAGAGCAGCTACCTCGGCTTCCGCCTATTTTATTAAGAAATTGTATTTTTATTATAAAATTCTGATTTTTGTATTTTACAAGATTCTGCCTTCTGTGTTTTAATAAATTCTTATTGTTTTGTATTTTCTTTTAAAATTCTGATTTTTGTATTTTTGCAAAATTCTGATTTTCATATTTCTTTTTATAGTTCTGATTGTTATATTTTATTTTAAAAATTCTGATTGTATTTTCTTTCGAAAATTCTGATTTTTGTATTTTCTTTTAAATATTCTGATTGTTGTATTTCTTTTAAGAATTCTGATTTATGTATTTTATTAAAATTCTGATTTTTGTATTTTTTTTAAAGATTTGTATTTTTATTCAACTTCCTTACATCTTCTCGTTTCTTTCTCTCCTGCTCCAACTGTCTCTTAACCTCGTCAGCCTCATCTTTTGCCTGCTCCGCCTCCTCCCGAGCCTGGCGCATTTTCTTTTTAAGAACATCTAGAAGCGATGTTTGCTGTGAAGCACCCTTTTCCATTCTTGAAGCCATTTTAATTTAATTTCTAATTTTTCTAATAATTTTTATTTTAATAAATTTTGTTAATATTAAAGCGGCGCGCAAAATTTAAAAATAAGAGAAAAATAAAAAGGGAGCAGGCCAATTTACCGCGAGCCCAATTTACCGCCGAGCTATAACTTCGTTCATAATTGTCGAATCCGGCCCGCCATGGTATGGTTCGATGCACCTCGACGAGCTGAATCGAACGATACCATGGTGTACCGGATTCAACAAGTATGAACGAAGTTATAGCTCGGCGGTAAATTGGGCTCGCGGTAAATTGGGGTGTACCCAAATAAAAATTTCAACCAAAAATTCTGAAATTGACAAAGATGATAGATAACACTCTTGGGAATAATTGTATAAATTACAGGTTAATAGGTGTTGATTTGGATTAGTTAAATATCAAAATTTACAGCTAATATTGACTCTCGATTTAATAAAGGTCGGAACTCGAAGGGACAGAAGAACCCTAAGGACCGAAGTGTCCGTAAGGCCCAGTAGCCCAAATAAGGTCCAGTATATATGTAGGTATATATAGTGCCGGATAAATGAATGAAGGACATAGCGAGAAAAAAATCAGAGACAAATTTTGAAAAAAATTTAAAAATCCAACAAACTAATTTCGAGATAAACTGATCATTTTTCAATATAAAAATATTTTTTTCAAATTTTTAAAAATATAATTTGATATAAAAATAAAATTAAAAGGCTTGCGCATTAACTATAAAAGAACACGAAAATGAGTAGGCGGAAAAAATAGAAAAAAACACAAAATTTGCTTGAAATCAAGCTGGTAAATAAACATATTAAGTAAAATAAAGCAACTCGATTTCTAAGAACAAAATAAATATTTTTTGAAGATTTTTAAGATAAAAGAAAGAAAAAAGAAGCACAAAAGAACTAACAAATAAAGGTACCTAAAGGCTTTTTGTATGCTTAAAAATAAGAAAAATTTGGGGAGAGAGGAAGAATGTATTGAAGATTGAGCAAACAAACTCTAGCTAGCTTACTCTAAAATATATTTATATTTGAAGGGAGAACAGCCAACTTTTTCGATTTTATCTTGCTTATATTTTTAAATGACAAATATGTTAGGTAGAAATTTTAAGGAAGGGATTCAGGAGGATTTATAAGGGGACTTTGGGAATGGACTTGGGAGGATTTATAAAGGGATTTGGAACGGACTTGGGAGGATTAATAAGAACGGATTCATGAAGGAATTAGGAGAGGATTTCAGAACGGATTGGAAAGATTTGGAAGTTTAGGAAGACATATAACCCTAAAACTCGATAGGATTGTTTCCATTTATAGTGCCCTAGATGTCTCAAATAAGATAAACAGCACTGTACCCAGCACTTGGAGACGGCATAATATCCGATCGAAAGATCGGATATCGAAAGAACAAATTAGGGAAAATTACCAAGTACTTTAGCTATCCTATTAAATATTTATTTGTTTTTGTTGCATTCCTTGGATTGGGATTACCTGCTGTGAGCGTTCTAGACACATTTTTTCTTTAAATAAAAACAAATAAAGCTTCCTATATCCTTAGGTAAAAAATTCCACTTGATTAAATTTTTATTCAAAAAAGAGTGTGGGCAAAGGCTTTTTACGCACCCTGTATACAAAATACCAAGTAATAGATTCTAACACTTACCTGTGACCCTCACGCAAGACATTAGAATCGGGACACATTTCTTGTATCCATTCATACAAATTATCAAAAAATCCATTCATTTCAAATGTCTCTCCAGCATGTGTAGGGTAAGAATAAAAGTCTATTTGTTCAAAGTTTGTAAATAAGTTGCGAGGTTCTAAAAATTAAATTTCAAAATAAATATAAAAATTTTTCCACCTATTTCGAAAGCTCTGAAAATAACATTATTGATATACTGTCCGTTTGAATTTGCTTCTTGGATTATTCCTCCAATAATGCCCTTATCTACTGGATAGTTTACTTGAGCAAATGATGATTCTGCTTTAATCATCATCATTATAGAATATATTAATTCTTCCGAAACGATGGAAATAACTAGATTTTGATCATATTCATCATAAGCATTGACTTTTCCGTTCATCGCTAACATACTGAAAATATATCGAATTAATTTATTGGCATATATTAATTTATTGGCATATTTATTGGCATATCAATTTATTGGCATATCTGACACCGAGACAGTGATGCAGTAAGAGTTTAGTAACTGAACAAGACCCGCTTGACTTTGCTTACAGCCAGGCAAGTGTCACCTTTTGCTTTCTCTTTTCTCGTTAGTTATCGTTTAACTTCTAAGCTTTTTAAATTCTTCTAGATGGAACGTATTACAATAATACTCGGGCAAAATTACTCTTTAATAGTTCCCGCATATGCGTTTTAAATGGTTTATGTCCGAGGATCGTCCGAGATTTTTCGATGTTGGTGTGCACAAGAATAATGTTTCATCCCAATAATGTACGCTGTATGTGGAGCTGGATTGATGGAACAAAGCAAGGAGATCAAGGACTAGCCGGGCTAGTAATATAATGGTAATATACTTTCATCGGGCGCATAAAAGTTCATGGGACGCAAAATGTTCATGGGACGCATGTCCTAAGATAGAGCCTTATTTATTTGTGAAAATTCATTTTTCCGTTAAAAATTTTCATTTTTCGGTCCATATTTGATCCATATTTTGGATTTTAGTCCATATTTCAGTCCATATTTTGAAATTTTTGTTCATATTATATGTCCATATAGTTCGATTGATAGTCCATATAAATCCCATCCCTAATAATGACCCACTACACAGAAATACAGCGCACTATTCCTTGAATTGTTCAGCAGATGCCTTGCCTGTTCCGTAGTATTTAGGAACTACTTTTCGGAGAACTTTCGGTAGTCTAATCCAAAATTATGATTTCCAATTTTATACCTGCATCCCGCTTGGATTAGTAAATATCGATTAGAATATCGTTCAATAAATAGCATGTAATAATTAATATTCAATTCAATAGCACACAAATTAGACCAGGTTGCCCTCGCAGAAGCGAGGGCAGATGAGGTTTTGATGTTAATTTTTGAAGCTTGCTGTGTTTTGCTTTAATTGTTAGAAAATTTAATTGTGTTTTTCGCGATAATTTTTGCTTTGAATTTTTACTTATATGTAGATATTAGGGTTTTGTGCTTGAATTATTTTTATTAATTAATTTGATAATCCTTGCGGAAAATTATAATAAAAACAAAACTTTCCGGAAAATCTCTATTAAAAATATAACTTTCCGGAAAAGAAAATACTTTCCGGCAGTTTTATATTCCCTCCCAGAAATAATTATTCATATCAGAATATTATTTCCGGAAATTCTGAACGTTTTATTATATTTTCCGGAAGGTTTGTATTGTTTTATTATACTAATATATTACTTTCCGGAAAAATAATAATCATCCGGAAAAATAATATTATCCAGTAAATAATAATATATTCCGGAAAGTATAACTCTAAATAATATTTTTTATAATTCTGGTCTTATTTTTAATTAATTGTATAACATTCCGGAAGCTTTTTTTTAAATTTAATTTGTATTTTGTCTTATAATTTGTATTTTTATTTTGTCGTTTTCTATATTTATGTTATGTATTTTTGTCCTTGTATTTCTTTCTAAATTGTCCTATTCTTCTTTCAATCCTCCCAAATCTAGGTATATCATCCTCTTTCTCTCTTTAAACTCTCTTCACCTTTTAGCCAACGCAAGGTTATGGAGAACCGCTCCCTTCAAGATGAGGAGCGCGCCAATGCCATCGAGGAGCAACTCAAGGAGGCTCAAAGTTTGGCTGAGGAGGCTGATCGTAAATACGATGAGGTCCGCTCTGATTTCTTAGAGTGTGTGTTCTGCTTTTTAAAATTAATCTGAAGGCTTCTATTGGATTTTAAATTAATATTGTTGTATTGATACAAACGAACCTCACTTATAGAGACCTCTCCATCTAAGGGAGATCCCAATTTAGGTGACACTCTAAATTAATAGATACCCCAATACTAACTTCCTAAATCAAGATATGTTCATAATTATTTTAAGAGACACTTAATTTTGGAGACCTCCCCAATTTAAAGACACTCTCAATAAAAGAAACATGGATGAGGGAATAAGTCATAATTTTCAACCCCAAGGATGTGTTTTATAGTGAGGCTCGACAGCTTATTTTTTTGTTCTATTATCTTTTTTAAATTTTGCTGAATTTTGCTTCTTTTACTTATTTTTGCTTCATTCTGCTCTTTAAATTAATTTAAAAAATTAATTTATATTATGCAAATTTTCAGGTTGCTCGCAAACTTGCAATGGTTGAGGCAGATTTGGAGCGTGCTGAGGAGCGTGCCGAAGCTGGAGAGAAGTAACTCTATCAAAATTTTTTTTATATTCAAAATTCTTTTCTGATTCTCTCTAATTACACTTCCTTTCTAATAATACACCCTCTCTAATCAACTTTAAAATTCACCCAAAATCTACTTCTATAGCAAAATTGTCGAGCTCGAGGAGGAATTGCGCGTTGTAGGAAACAACCTCAAATCCTTGGAGCTTTCGGAAGAGAAGGCAATGCAACGCGAGGAGGCCTATGAGGAGCAAGTGCGCTCAATGGAAGTTCGCCTTAAAGAGGTGTGTATTTATGGTACCCTCGTATTTTATCGTCCTTTATATAATTGTTTTTGATTGTGCTCTGACCTTCTGTTTGATATTACTTAACTCAACTAATCAAACTGAACTCAGTAAAACCAGTAAAACATTGAGCATAGTCAGTAAGGCAATTGAACATGGCAGGGATGACCTGAGTTAACCGAAAGACGAAACACTGAGTTTTCCGGACCCGAAATCTTATTTGAAGGAAAATATGAAAACAAGGTACAGTGAGGGGCTAGCAATAACTGCTAGCAATAACTATCCCACACGACCACTACCCCAACAACGACCCCAAACACGACCGGCTTTCTCCTCATACCCCGGGTACGGTGAAGGGCTAGCACTAACTGCCAGCGAGTCTCAGGAGGTTCGATGCCTGCCCTAAGGGGGAGGCCACCCTCCATGCCCCACCCTATATAGTACTTCTCTCTCATTATACTAACACCTCTAATTTTGTCTTTTTTATTTTCTTCATTAAAATTTGTCTCAAGATCTATTCGTTGTTTGAAAAAATAATTTTAAAATTTTTTGGCTTACCTAACGCTTATTTTTTGATTTTAGCAAGATTGTAGAGCTTGAAGAAGAATTGCGTGTTGTTGGTAATAATTTGAAGTCTTTGGAAGTTTCGGAGGAAAAGGCTTTACAGAGAGAGGATGTTTATGAGGAACAGATTCGTAACTTGACTGGGCGACTTAAGGAGGTTCTGTCCATAAAAATTAATTTTAATTGAGGGTGGGGAGTACGGTATTGCTCACTTTGGAGACAAGAACTTTCCCTCTATTCCTTCCCAGGGATTCCCTGTCCAAATATTTTAGAAGTTCCTAATAGAGATATGAATACGCTTCATAAGTAGGCACAAGACTTGAGAGGCGAAAGGGATTCGAGCTCGAAATTGCAAAAAATCCCGTTCCGATTACCTACTAGATTTTTGAACAGCTCGTTCAAAAAGATAGCTGAACGAGTTTCAAATTTTTGAGAATTAAACTCCTGTCATACTTAGACTTTTTTTGAAAAAAATTTTTAGGATTGAGTTAGTCCCCATCAGTCTTAACTCATATACCTATGCTCCCATCTGCTTAATTATACCCCCATCCCTTCCCTAATTTTTAAAGGATTACGTTAGTTAAAGGTATACTTTAGTTAAATTTTTCGTTGTTTGATTCTAAATTTTTAAAAGATTTTTCTGTTGTTTGAACTGATTTTTAAAGTCTTTATAGTCCTTGTCTTTGAAATTAAAAAGTCATTCCGAGTCAAATTAATTTAAAAATTTTAAAGGCCGAGACTCGCGCTGAGTTTGCTGAACGTTCGGTTCAAAAGCTCCAAAAGGAGGTTGACCGGCTTGAAGGTGGGGGTTATTTTAATAAATATTTTTTCAAAATAATTTTGCTATCTAAGTTGCTTTGCTTAATTTTATTTTTTTTTAAATTTGGACATTCAGAATTTTTAAAGATCTGTCTTTGTTTTAAAATTAAATTTTTTGTCGCATTCTGTCAAAAATAATTTTTTGTTGCATTTTGTCGGAAAATTTTTTGTGGCATTTTGTCGTAAAATTTTTTGTGGCATTTTGTCGGAAAATTTTCGTGGCGTTTTGTCGAAAAATTTTTTGTGGCATTTTGTCGAAAAATTTTTTGTGGCATTTTGTCAAAAAAATTTTTGTGGCATTTTGTCGGAAAATTTTTCGTGGCATTCTGTAGATATTTTTTGATATTCTGACAAAATTTAACTTTTTCTGGCATTCTGCCAAATTTTTTGAAAAAATTAAAAACCATATACAGATGAGCTTCTTGTTGAAAAGGAACGTGTTCGCAATCTGACCGCTGAAATCGAGCAGACGGTCCAGGAAATTCAGGGCACATAAACTAATGAAGGGATAAAATTAACAATGGGGATCAATGATGGAAATTAAAATAATAAAGCTTTGTACTCGTTAAACAATTTTTTTAAATATTTTAGAGTTGTATCTGGTTATAAGGTCTCCAGCCTTCTTCAGCCTTCTTTCCAGTCGTAAAGGCAACCGTTCTCTCCAGCCTACTTCTTCCTAGTAACAAAGGGTCCTGGACCCTTCAGCTTACTTTCTAGTCTGAAAGGGACGTAGATAGCCCCTCTCTCTCCGGAGGATGGATCCTCTCCTGAGAATGGATCATGTTCTCTACACCCTACAACCTAGTCTGAAAGTTCAAGTTCCCTTCAGCCCACATTATAGTCGAAAAGGGACATATCAACCCCCTATGATGGCCCTATTCCAATAGGTTGGAATTATCATCTCCTGAGAAAGAATCATGTCCTCTTCAACCTACACCCTAGTCTGAAAGTTCATGTTCCCTTCAGCCCACATCATAGTCGGAAAGGGACATATCCCCAATTATAAAGGCCCATAATAGCCCTATTCCCATAGACTGGCATTATAATCAGATCAGCTTTAATCGTCTTTTGCTTTTAATAAATTAATGCTCTTACTATTAGCTTGTTCGTTTACTTAGTAAAATAATTTAAAGCTTATTAAGCATTTTTAATTTAAAATTTTTGTGCTTGACGTGCTTTAGCCTAATATTATTTACTAATATTTAATCAAAATTCACAATTTAACCTCGAATTCGAAATTTCGATTCATTTTCGACTACGAACCTTCGATTTCAACTCCGATTCGAAATTTTGAGTTGAATCCGAAATTTCGACCTAAAAATTTCGAAATTTCGATTTGAATCCGAAATTTCGAAATAAAAAATTTTGAATCCGAAATTTCGAATTGAAATCATTTATTTTTCTAACTTGTTTTTAATTAAAAATTTTTTGTGTGTTTTTGCAGTGGATTACGAAGATTTGCGTCAAAAGAATATGCTTATGCAATCGGACCTTGATCACTTTGTTCAAGAATTGCATTCAATTAACAACTAAATTAAATTTTTTAACACTGTTTGGAGTGTTTTAATGATGAAAAAACTTTTGCATTTTTAAAATTTATTTAACCAAAAAATTTTTTTGTTTGATGTGTGAGATAAGGGTTGTGTTTAGCGGCATTTTCTGAAATTTTTTGAGCCTCTTTTAAACTGTAATATAAGAATAGGGTTTCAAAACTGACTGGTTTCTAATAGAACCTTAAATAGAAATATGGGTCGAATAATTTTGAATTCGAAATTCAGCCTAGTTTTCGATGTTTCGTTTTCGAATTCGAAGTTTCGTTTTTCCAATTCGAAGTTTCGTTTTGAAATTCGAAATTTCGTTGTCCAATTCGAAGTTTCGTTTTGAAATTCGAAATTTCGCTTTCCAATTCGAAATTTCGTTTCTCAATTCGAAGTTTCGTTTCAATATCGAAGTTTCGCTTTCCATTGCGAAATTCGTTTTCCCATTCGAAGTTTCGTTTCAATATCGAATCTCGATTCATTTTCCAATTCGAAGTTTCGAATTGGCCTTATCATTTTTTGGCCAATCTGTTCAGTATACGTTTCCTAAGATTGCCTCAGTTCACAATTCTAATGAGGCAATCTGATTCAATGCTGATCCCCATCTATTTTGGCAAGCCTACCTCTTGAGAGATGCCGCTCTAAACAGCCCTTAACCTCTTTTATTTTTTCCAATTTTTAGAAATTTAATTTGAAAATTACTATAATTAAATTAACAATTAATCTTAGTTTTATATTAAAATATTATTTTTTTATTTTTTATTGCAATCCAAAATAATTTTTAAAAAATAGTTTGTGATTTTACATATACATTTCTGCATAATGCAGTTTTTGAACGTTTTTTTTGAAAAATAAATAAAAATTTTGTTTTTTTTGTTGTTTTTTGTCGAGTTTTGAATTAAATTCGTTGCTTGGTTAACTCCGATCTACGTTGAGTTGCTTACTTAAAATTGAACAAGTAACTTATCTCTGAGACATTAAATTAATATAGACGAACTCGTCCACGAGAAGGAGCGTTACAAGGCAATCTCGGAGGAGCTTGACTCCACTTTCCAGGTTTGAAAAAAATTTTTTTTAATAATGCAATCTCGATAGACGTTACTATGAGCAATTGAAACAACGTAATAAGAAGAGTAACGTCTGTCCTAGCGTACTAAGGAGAGGTGTCCTAATGAGGAGACGCGTGTATCATATCATTCGATCACTTGGAGTTTATATTAAACATAGCTGAATCTCCCACAAAGACACTTCTTAAAAAAAAAAAAACCCTATTCTTATATTACAGTTTAAAAGAGGCTCAAAAAATTTCAGAAAATGCCGCTAAACACAACCCTTATCTCACACATCAAACAAAAAAATTTTTTGGTTAAATAAATTTTAAAAATGCAAAAGTTTTTTCATCATTAAAACACTCCAAACAGTGTTAAAAAATTTAATTTAGTTGTTAATTGAATGCAATTCTTGAACAAAGTGATCAAGGTCCGATTGCATAAGCATATTCTTTTGACGCAAATCTTCGTAATCCACTGCAAAAACACACAAAAAATTTTTAATTAAAAACAAGTTAGAAAAATAAATGATTTCAATTCGAAATTTCGGATTCAAAATTTTTTATTTCGAAATTTCGGATTCAAATCGAAATTTCGAAATTTTTAGGTCGAAATTTCGGATTCAACTCAAAATTTCGAATCGGAGTTGAAATCGAAGGTTCGTAGTCGAAAATGAATCGAAATTTCGAATTCGAGGTTAAATTGTGAATTTTGATTAAATATTAGTAAATAATATTAGGCTAAAGCACGTCAAGCACAAAAATTTTAAATTAAAAATGCTTAATAAGCTTTAAATTATTTTACTAAGTAAACGAACAAGCTAATAGTAAGAGCATTAATTTATTAAAAGCAAAAGACGATTAAAGCTGATCTGATTATAATGCCAGTCTATGGGAATAGGGCTATTATGGGCCTTTATAATTGGGGATATGTCCCTTTCCGACTATGATGTGGGCTGAAGGGAACATGAACTTTCAGACTAGGGTGTAGGTTGAAGAGGACATGATTCTTTCTCAGGAGATGATAATTCCAACCTATTGGAATAGGGCCATCATAGGGGGTTGATATGTCCCTTTTCGACTATAATGTGGGCTGAAGGGAACTTGAACTTTCAGACTAGGTTGTAGGGTGTAGAGAACATGATCCATTCTCAGGAGAGGATCCATCCTCCGGAGAGAGAGGGGCTATCTACGTCCCTTTCAGACTAGAAAGTAAGCTGAAGGGTCCAGGACCCTTTGTTACTAGGAAGAAGTAGGCTGGAGAGAACGGTTGCCTTTACGACTGGAAAGAAGGCTGAAGAAGGCTGGAGACCTTATAACCAGATACAACTCTAAAATATTTAAAAAAATTGTTTAACGAGTACAAAGCTTTATTATTTTAATTTCCATCATTGATCCCCATTGTTAATTTTATCCCTTCATTAGTTTATGTGCCCTGAATTTCCTGGACCGTCTGCTCGATTTCAGCGGTCAGATTGCGAACACGTTCCTTTTCAACAAGAAGCTCATCTGTATATGGTTTTTAATTTTTTCAAAAAATTTGGCAGAATGCCAGAAAAAGTTAAATTTTGTCAGAATATCAAAAAATATCTACAGAATGCCACGAAAAATTTTCCGACAAAATGCCACAAAAATTTTTTTGACAAAATGCCACAAAAAATTTTTCGACAAAATGCCACAAAAAATTTTTCGACAAAACGCCACGAAAATTTTCCGACAAAATGCCACAAAAAATTTTACGACAAAATGCCACAAAAAATTTTCCGACAAAATGCAACAAAAAATTATTTTTGACAGAATGCGACAAAAAATTTAATTTTAAAACAAAGACAGATCTTTAAAAATTCTGAATGTCCAAATTTAAAAAAAAATAAAATTAAGCAAAGCAACTTAGATAGCAAAATTATTTTGAAAAAATATTTATTAAAATAACCCCCACCTTCAAGCCGGTCAACCTCCTTTTGGAGCTTTTGAACCGAACGTTCAGCAAACTCAGCGCGAGTCTCGGCCTTTAAAATTTTTAAATTAATTTGACTCGGAATGACTTTTTAATTTCAAAGACAAGGACTATAAAGACTTTAAAAATCAGTTCAAACAACAGAAAAATCTTTTAAAAATTTAGAATCAAACAACGAAAAATTTAACTAAAGTATACCTTTAACTAACGTAATCCTTTAAAAATTAGGGAAGGGATGGGGGTATAATTAAGCAGATGGGAGCATAGGTATATGAGTTAAGACTGATGGGGACTAACTCAATCCTAAAAATTTTTTTCAAAAAAAGTCTAAGTATGACAGGAGTTTAATTCTCAAAAATTTGAAACTCGTTCAGCTATCTTTTTGAACGAGCTGTTCAAAAATCTAGTAGGTAATCGGAACGGGATTTTTTGCAATTTCGAGCTCGAATCCCTTTCGCCTCTCAAGTCTTGTGCCTACTTATGAAGCGTATTCATATCTCTATTAGGAACTTCTAAAATATTTGGACAGGGAATCCCTGGGAAGGAATAGAGGGAAAGTTCTTGTCTCCAAAGTGAGCAATACCGTACTCCCCACCCTCAATTAAAATTAATTTTTATGGACAGAACCTCCTTAAGTCGCCCAGTCAAGTTACGAATCTGTTCCTCATAAACATCCTCTCTCTGTAAAGCCTTTTCCTCCGAAACTTCCAAAGACTTCAAATTATTACCAACAACACGCAATTCTTCTTCAAGCTCTACAATCTTGCTAAAATCAAAAAATAAGCGTTAGGTAAGCCAAAAAATTTTAAAATTATTTTTTCAAACAACGAATAGATCTTGAGACAAATTTTAATGAAGAAAATAAAAAAGACAAAATTAGAGGTGTTAGTATAATGAGAGAGAAGTACTATATAGGGTGGGGCATGGAGGGTGGCCTCCCCCTTAGGGCAGGCATCGAACCTCCTGAGACTCGCTGGCAGTTAGTGCTAGCCCTTCACCGTACCCGGGGTATGAGGAGAAAGCCGGTCGTGTTTGGGGTCGTTGTTGGGGTAGTGGTCGTGTGGGATAGTTATTGCTAGCAGTTATTGCTAGCCCCTCACTGTACCTTGTTTTCATATTTTCCTTCAAATAAGATTTCGGGTCCGGAAAACTCAGTGTTTCGTCTTTCGGTTAACTCAGGTCATCCCTGCCATGTTCAATTGCCTTACTGACTATGCTCAATGTTTTACTGGTTTTACTGAGTTCAGTTTGATTAGTTGAGTTAAGTAATATCAAACAGAAGGTCAGAGCACAATCAAAAACAATTATATAAAGGACGATAAAATACGAGGGTACCATAAATACACACCTCTTTAAGGCGAACTTCCATTGAGCGCACTTGCTCCTCATAGGCCTCCTCGCGTTGCATTGCCTTCTCTTCCGAAAGCTCCAAGGATTTGAGGTTGTTTCCTACAACGCGCAATTCCTCCTCGAGCTCGACAATTTTGCTATAGAAGTAGATTTTGGGTGAATTTTAAAGTTGATTAGAGAGGGTGTATTATTAGAAAGGAAGTGTAATTAGAGAGAATCAGAAAAGAATTTTGAATATAAAAAAATTTTGATAGAGTTACTTCTCTCCAGCTTCGGCACGCTCCTCAGCACGCTCCAAATCTGCCTCAACCATTGCAAGTTTGCGAGCAACCTGAAAATTTGCATAATATAAATTAATTTTTTAAATTAATTTAAAGAGCAGAATGAAGCAAAAATAAGTAAAAGAAGCAAAATTCAGCAAAATTTAAAAAAGATAATAGAACAAAAAAATAAGCTGTCGAGCCTCACTATAAAACACATCCTTGGGGTTGAAAATTATGACTTATTCCCTCATCCATGTTTCTTTTATTGAGAGTGTCTTTAAATTGGGGAGGTCTCCAAAATTAAGTGTCTCTTAAAATAATTATGAACATATCTTGATTTAGGAAGTTAGTATTGGGGTATCTATTAATTTAGAGTGTCACCTAAATTGGGATCTCCCTTAGATGGAGAGGTCTCTATAAGTGAGGTTCGTTTGTATCAATACAACAATATTAATTTAAAATCCAATAGAAGCCTTCAGATTAATTTTAAAAAGCAGAACACACACTCTAAGAAATCAGAGCGGACCTCATCGTATTTACGATCAGCCTCCTCAGCCAAACTTTGAGCCTCCTTGAGTTGCTCCTCGATGGCATTGGCGCGCTCCTCATCTTGAAGGGAGCGGTTCTCCATAACCTTGCGTTGGCTAAAAGGTGAAGAGAGTTTAAAGAGAGAAAGAGGATGATATACCTAGATTTGGGAGGATTGAAAGAAGAATAGGACAATTTAGAAAGAAATACAAGGACAAAAATACATAACATAAATATAGAAAACGACAAAATAAAAATACAAATTATAAGACAAAATACAAATTAAATTTAAAAAAAAGCTTCCGGAATGTTATACAATTAATTAAAAATAAGACCAGAATTATAAAAAATATTATTTAGAGTTATACTTTCCGGAATATATTATTATTTACTGGATAATATTATTTTTCCGGATGATTATTATTTTTCCGGAAAGTAATATATTAGTATAATAAAACAATACAAACCTTCCGGAAAATATAATAAAACGTTCAGAATTTCCGGAAATAATATTCTGATATGAATAATTATTTCTGGGAGGGAATATAAAACTGCCGGAAAGTATTTTCTTTTCCGGAAAGTTATATTTTTAATAGAGATTTTCCGGAAAGTTTTGTTTTTATTATAATTTTCCGCAAGGATTATCAAATTAATTAATAAAAATAATTCAAGCACAAAACCCTAATATCTACATATAAGTAAAAATTCAAAGCAAAAATTATCGCGAAAAACACAATTAAATTTTCTAACAATTAAAGCAAAACACAGCAAGCTTCAAAAATTAACATCAAAACCTCATCTGCCCTCGCTTCTGCGAGGGCAACCTGGTCTAATTTGTGTGCTATTGAATTGAATATTAATTATTACATGCTATTTATTGAACGATATTCTAATCGATATTTACTAATCCAAGCGGGATGCAGGTATAAAATTGGAAATCATAATTTTGGATTAGACTACCGAAAGTTCTCCGAAAAGTAGTTCCTAAATACTACGGAACAGGCAAGGCATCTGCTGAACAATTCAAGGAATAGTGCGCTGTATTTCTGTGTAGTGGGTCATTATTAGGGATGGGATTTATATGGACTATCAATCGAACTATATGGACATATAATATGAACAAAAATTTCAAAATATGGACTGAAATATGGACTAAAATCCAAAATATGGATCAAATATGGACCGAAAAATGAAAATTTTTAACGGAAAAATGAATTTTCACAAATAAATAAGGCTCTATCTTAGGACATGCGTCCCATGAACATTTTGCGTCCCATGAACTTTTATGCGCCCGATGAAAGTATATTACCATTATATTACTAGCCCGGCTAGTCCTTGATCTCCTTGCTTTGTTCCATCAATCCAGCTCCACATACAGCGTACATTATTGGGATGAAACATTATTCTTGTGCACACCAACATCGAAAAATCTCGGACGATCCTCGGACATAAACCATTTAAAACGCATATGCGGGAACTATTAAAGAGTAATTTTGCCCGAGTATTATTGTAATACGTTCCATCTAGAAGAATTTAAAAAGCTTAGAAGTTAAACGATAACTAACGAGAAAAGAGAAAGCAAAAGGTGACACTTGCCTGGCTGTAAGCAAAGTCAAGCGGGTCTTGTTCAGTTACTAAACTCTTACTGCATCACTGTCTCGGTGTCAGATATGCCAATAAATTGATATGCCAATAAATATGCCAATAAATTAATATATGCCAATAAATTAATTCGATATATTTTCAGTATGTTAGCGATGAACGGAAAAGTCAATGCTTATGATGAATATGATCAAAATCTAGTTATTTCCATCGTTTCGGAAGAATTAATATATTCTATAATGATGATGATTAAAGCAGAATCATCATTTGCTCAAGTAAACTATCCAGTAGATAAGGGCATTATTGGAGGAATAATCCAAGAAGCAAATTCAAACGGACAGTATATCAATAATGTTATTTTCAGAGCTTTCGAAATAGGTGGAAAAATTTTTATATTTATTTTGAAATTTAATTTTTAGAACCTCGCAACTTATTTACAAACTTTGAACAAATAGACTTTTATTCTTACCCTACACATGCTGGAGAGACATTTGAAATGAATGGATTTTTTGATAATTTGTATGAATGGATACAAGAAATGTGTCCCGATTCTAATGTCTTGCGTGAGGGTCACAGGTAAGTGTTAGAATCTATTACTTGGTATTTTGTATACAGGGTGCGTAAAAAGCCTTTGCCCACACTCTTTTTTGAATAAAAATTTAATCAAGTGGAATTTTTTTTAATAAATCACAAGAATGTGTGTTATTAGAAAATTAAATAAGATTTACAAAATTGCGGAAATACAAGCATCTAAACACTATGGGAAATTGCCTACGATGGTCGCACATTTAATGAAGTTTTCAGATTCTCATTTATTTTTTATCTTTTCCGCCTAATCCTTTGTTCCAAAATTGACCAAAAAGAATAGTCCAAAAGATTAAAATAAGTTGAGTTTTAAGTAGGGTTGTTGGCAATGCAAGGTTGGTCTGCTCGAATAAACGTGTCATAATGCCTTAAATTTAGATTTAGAAATTCTTCCGGTGTTCTAAAAAACATTCTAAGCTTAGATCTGGACTAAACACACTCGGTTATTTACCCGAAACCCTCAGAAATAGCGAAATGTAACTTCTTCCTCATTTTATTCCTCGGGATCAGTAAACTAGACATTTACTTTATTTTTAATAGACTTTATTGGATGAAAAAATATTGGAAGTCAAATCTAGATTATGATTTTAGAACTGTCAATAACTTCAATAAAGTAGATATTAAACACAACTTTTACCCCATTTATGTCAGCGCAGCTACAAAAGGAGAACTTTATCTGCGCATTTTGAAGGATGTATTTCTTCGTAATTTAAATAGAATAGTTGATTTAAAGAATCTTATTGGCTCAGCAAATGAAGTTTATGCTAATAAAAATGATTTTCAAAGGTTAATACGAGGAATATTCGGCCACGGTGGTGACGATCTTAAAGATGGAGGAGATTCACTAAAGAGTACCAGTAATATAATGGAGGGATTTGAAGAAATATTAGTTTCAAATACACGTTTCGATAATGATATAATTTCAAGGTTATCATATATCCTTAGGCATAATAGAAAACCGTACATTCAAGTCGTCGACCCTTTATAGCTATTAATGCCGTGGAATAAAATGGATGAGCCCAAACCTTGCACAACCGACTGTGCCACCTTCCAACCCGATGATAGGTTATTTTATTCATTTGTATTCATCCTGCAAGGGCTGACACATCAATAAGTCAACTTCCGTTTCAATTGTTTAACGTTATTCAAACTTAAACAAAACATTAAGTGATCCAAACAATGAGCATGAATTATCGCTATTAGCTTTGTCACTCTACACGTACCATGGTCTTGCACATTTGATACATGTTGCATTACCAATGGCTAAGCGTATATTTTGGCGACGTAAATGTAATTATTGGAAATTAGATAATTTCGGCAACTATTACATACAGTTTAGAGAATCCGGTAAAGAGGATGAATTTAAAGACGATGAAGATTGGTTTAATGCTATTTTAACTAGAGGTATGTGTACTTGTGCAGATTACATCCCGTGTGCTCCTCCCCCTTTTTTCTCTCTTCCTTCCCCTACAAAGTTGCAGTTTGGTCAATGTTTTTCTCACTCTATGTCGATAAGTACCCAACTATGCTTTTCAGAACCGTTGGTCAGGCATGAGCGTGTGGATCATAACTCTGAGTGAGTGATATTTTCAAAAATATCTATTTTCAAACTTATAAATCTAAATGTAAGACTACAACCCGAGGCTATGATTAATTAAGACCCAAAAGTGGATGCCTTAAGAAACAAACTAAATTAAAAGTTTTCTATTTAGAGAAAAGTATATTTTATTCATATCCCAGCCCCCACCCTTATTTGCGTCTCAGATTAATCTTCCATTTAATCTTCCTCTGCCACAGAATTATCAACTTTCCTTCTTTATAAACGTTGATTTTTGCCGTTAATAAGGAAGATTAATATGCGACTCAAATACGGATAGGGCGGAATATGAATAAAGAAATCTAAAAATATTATTGTTAAGTGCGCAGCTCAGAATGGTTTACAAATGAAATACAAAATATCAAAAACTATAGAACAAAAGAATATAGTAGTCAATCAGATGTTAAAATTAATGAATTTTGGTTTTATTTGTATAATGGACAAAATAATGGAGAAAAGTATCCAAAGATGCGAGCAAGTCCGGAAAATGGAAACATAAACGAAGGTTAATCTAGAAAATCAAATTAACATCTATTTTCGATATACATCCTTTAACAATCATCTGGAAATGAGCCGACAAAAAAACAAATTTCTCGACCTATGTAATAGAGAATTGTCGAGAAAATTTTAAATCACGAATTTGTGAATCGGGATCCCGACATAAAAACGTCGGGAATTCCCGATTTTCGAGAATAGAGACGGCTCGTCCCTGTCACAGACATTAGTTGTCAAGTATTTTGGCAAATGTACATTATTTCTTAATTGAATGCACGGCTATTCTAGTTTTATGTAATAATTCCCTAAGGAGCCTTTAACATTGTACCAAGTGTCTGTCCTTTAGACGATACATATATTAGAAAAAATACGGCATATAAATAATTTCTCATATATTTCTGTAATTCTAGCTATCTTCAATACTCCAATTACTGGAATATATGGAAATAATCAAGATTTATTTTTATGTCGGCCACAGTTTGAACAAGGTCAGACATCAACACAACAAGAACATGAAGGTCAATCCTATTCGACTTCGCCATATAGAGGAAGGATTCCGGAACGAGCAGAGGGTAAAAATAGCTTTATTAATCGAGAAATTACTGGGTACTATGCGTTTATATCCCCGCATTCCCTCCTTTTCCAAATTCTATCGGCTATAACTTTTCTATGCTTTAATCAATCCGAATGTATCTTGTATCATTCGAAAGCCCTCGATAACCGTTATCTTTTTTCCAACTGGATGGATCAAGTTTTATCACCCATTTAAAAGATATAATCCGATAAGTGCAAGAAATCGTTGCTTTTCACACTTATTGAAGTTTACCCTCTTAAGGCTATCAGACAAGATCCATCAAGTTGGGATAAAGATAGCGATTATCGTGGGCTTTCGATTCATATAAGACATTTGGATTGGATCAAGCATAATAAACTTATAGCCGGGCAAATTCGAAAATACGAGAATGAAGGAAAATGCGGGGATATAACGCATAGTACCAATTACTGGTTGTGATAATCTTTTCATTATTTATATCTAGATACCTCTCAAGAGCCTGAATGTATGCCTAATTGTAGATGTACTATTTCTCGCAAAAAACGCTCTGTTAATTTCCTGGAAGAAATTTATTTACGGAAAAAACGCATGAATACACCTCCGCGTACGTCCCATTCACATACTCCACAGCGTACCCCAGGAAGTACACCATCTCACCCTTCACATGTCGGATCATCATCAAGGCCCGGTAAGGGAAAAGGGATAGCTAGAGAAGAACCATTAACCCCTGAAAATTGTGGACCTTGGTTTGCCATTATTTGGATTGTCTTGAAAGTTTATCTTTTTGCAATGGGTTGGATGATGTTGGCTATGTATTATAACCTCATTCCGATTGTTTAACCATTTAAATTACGAAAGTAGAATGGATTATTTAAAGTATTTTTTGATTTTTCTATGGTTATACTCTTTAAATTCTGTCTTCTTTACAGTCGGATCTCAATTTTTGTGGTTGAAAAATCGTATTTTTAATTGAGCGAAATATATAAGGGCTCCTTTATACGGATTCCTTCCTTCATTAATGATTCCATAAAGTTGAATATAAATTTTTCTTTGGGACAAACGTTGATATTTTTGGATTAAAATCACCTAAAGATATTTTAATGTTAACATTGGAGTCGTTGGATTCAGATCAACAAACGGATCCAACGATATGAGTTCAGAGTTAAATTTTGCCTCCACTGAGCTATGCTATATCTGATATTTTTAAATACGAAATTAAGGTTCAAAATTTGACGAGATTCCAAGTACTTATCCAACTCAAAATATTTAATGCGTAAATGAGAGGAATCTTCAATGGTGTTAAAATAAGAGAGATCCGACTTGTCTGGGGTTTTTTTGTTCCAGTTCAGGCTCTTTTTTCAGCCAAACTGGAACTTTTTTCTCCCCGGACACCTATCTTCTTTCAATTTTCGGTAACTTTATCATTTATTCGGGAACAATATTTTTACTAAATTTGGTTTATTTTTGTTTTTATATCTTTAAACCTGTTACGATAAAAATTTTTTTTGCAAAATTTGATAACATTTGGCTAACTCAGTACCGAGTTATAAAATTTTCAGTGCAAAATACTTGTGTTCAGCATTCAAGGTGTATCTTTTCTATTGCTCCTCCGACTTGAAGTCCCGAATCCATTTGTTTCAATTTGAGACCGTGCTTATATTAATGAATTTACGATATATACACATTGAATATGAATATTTTACTATTACTACATTTTATCAGCAAATCCAAAATATAGAAAATCCAGTATACATAGGACGCATAAACTTCAAAGGATGACGATACTGTCTCATCCATTTTAAAAAATCTGAAGCAAGTGGAAAGGTGTCGAGGCTCAACATTTTTTGGAGAAAATATTGATGACTCATTTTCATTCACACTTTTTTCACGTGTTTAATTTTCTCTCCTTTATTCTTTCTACCCTTTATGTTTCTTAGGATTAATTTAAACATTACATTTCCCACAATCACTTTCCCATTTCCGCACTTAGAGGCATGAATATAAAAACAATTTTCTAGCTTAAGATTTATCTCTTTTCACTTAACACTTTAATAAAGATAAAAATTGTTTTTAAAACTTTTTATTGCTTTAATATTATTTTTGAATAAAACTTTATTTGGAAATATTCTTTGGACTTATTAGATTTTATTCTAATATCTTTTTCTAATATTAAATTAAGCTTTTTAATTTAATATTATTTAATTGTTGGTTGAATTAACTGAATCTGCTTGAATTTCAACATCTGGCGAGCACGGCAGGATAAGAAAACCAGACTTTGGTATGGCAATTTTATTCCGGTTCTAGCTTTTTTTTCAGCCACACTGGAACTCTTTTTACTCCATGAAGTCTTCTTCGAGCTTTCTATAGCTTTTCTAATAAGGTTGGTAACTTCTGGCCAAACAAACTCCCAATTTCTTGCTATAAACGGTTTATGTTACCATCAAAGCTCTTTTAGGGCCAGATTAATTTACAATTTATAATTAAATTTTAAATATATAAAAAAAGGTTTTTAATAATTGTTGTTAATCAATTTTTCATTTATACATTAGAAATTAAATTTACCAAATTTTACTATTATTTACTAATTTTTTGTCAAATTTTACATTCACCTTGCTTATAAAAATCCACAAATAAAATCCGCTATAAATAAATTGATTACTATTTCTTTCTATAAATACACTCTCACTCTATAGACAAATAATTCCCTTTAAAATTTTCTTTGCTGCACCCCCCCCCCTTCCCCACCTCCTAAAATTTTACAAAATTGTACATAAAAATCGTATACAATTGTATACATTTCAAAGAGCCTTCTTCATTAAGTGCCTTCTGTCGCTCACTCTCTAAATTCACTCTAACTACAAGGAAAAAAAAACTTAAAAAGCTTCACATAGACGCCTCCTCTAAAATTTTAAAAAGGGGAGAGGTATAATTTTGAAGAATTTTGTAAAATTAAAAAAGGCGTCTTGCTTCATGTATACATAAATGGAGGTAAAACTCATTTTGCATTCATTCAATTACTAAAATCAAATTTCAATATGATATAGCCCCTAGTCTAAACAAAACCTACATTAAAATGAGTTATAGACAAAGTGGAGGTATCGTTTAGGGTTACCCTAAACTGAGGCCAAACCAGAAGTATTGGATCTCATGAATTTTCTTCAAAGACAACGGCCTTCACCTGCCTTTGGATACGGTTGGCTTCGGACCATCTGCCGTTGACATTTTTATGATGTTATAAGGATTTATAAGAAAGTAATGTAACCGTTTTATATTTACTTTTAACAGCTGTCACGACCAAAATTAAAAGATATAAAACGGGAAGACTACAACTAAGATTGGTTAACCTTTGGCTTTTCCTTAACCCTTTTTGTTAAATAAAATATAAATTTTTGAAGAAAGTGTTTTAATAAAAGAAGGATAAAGCTTCTCAGAACGGACCACAGCGTTCCCCCAGGCCGAGACCTGGGGTGAACCCAACGGCGGGCCTAGGTTAAGTTAAATATTATAATTTTATGTAATTAAATTTTAGAAATGAAGCTGGCAAAATGTTTTTTCATTTCTAAAACAGGGAACTCAATTGTGTTTTATGGTAGTACCAAAAATTCCCAATACCGAAAAATTTCGAAATTTTCTAAAATTTGTTCGGGAAGGTTCCAATATCGGAAGTCGCATTAAATATCGACACGGTATTTTCAAGGGCCAATTCATGCGTCCCATGAAGATTTATGCGTCCAATGTGAATTTATGCGTCCCATAAAAATTTATGCGTCTTTGAAATGAATTGAAAAACTATAAGATGAATAAAGGTGTAAAACTAGTCCGAGTAAATTTCCCAGTTACATTGCGCATGGCCGAATAGGCGCCATTTTTTCGGCGCGGCGTTTAGAGAGAAAATACATAAACACATCAACCTGCGCGGAAAATGTTTTTGCCGCTGCGGAGGAATACGGTATATTTAGATGACCCTCGAGAAACTGTCAATTAATTCTTTGAATAAAAAGTTTCCACCTCCCAATTCTTTCATAAAACGGTTTGCGGTAGTTATTATAAAACGTCTCTATGCTCTAATTAATTAATAATTTAAATAAATTTAATAGATTTTTAAAATTTATAGCCAATCAATTTTTATACATATATCCTCTCTAATTCACACTCTCTCTAGAAGGAAAATAAGCCCTCTCAAAAAGCTTTACATAACCTCCCCTCTAAAAATTATTAAACCCTCCACTCATTAATGTATATTATAGTCAATGTTAAATCCATTTACCCATTTCATTTAATTTTAAAATTGTAAATTCTTAAGACATTTTTTGGTTATTCAAGAAAGTCCACAACTTTTAGAAGTTTTACTAATGGGCAGAGCAAGCGACAAATGAAATAAATCGCTAACCCATTATTTAACCCAAATAACGCAAAACTTTTATAAGTTTCTTTACACAAAAAAGTTGGTGTTACAAAGGCGGGCATGAGACCCTCATACCTTTCCCTCCTGCCATTATTTTTTTATTTTGATTTTGTAAAATTAAATTTTAGAAATGAAGCTGAAAAAATGCTTTTGCATTTCTAAAATATTTCCTCTAAAAATCCCCATCCTCTCCCTAATTTTAATTTTGTTTTCCTTCAATCATTTTTGTGATGCCCAACACAATCTAAACGATTCAATACGATTACAAGTAAAGAATTTGTTGGAGAAATATTTGCCTAATGAAACCAACAAAAAGCATATGGATCCATTGGAATCGCTTCAACATTTGTTCAACGGACTTGCACTATTTAACGACCACTACCGTTTTGGTGGTATTCTTGACTATTGCAAAGAATTCAACGCCGGTCTATTCGAAAGCGATCAAGAAGTAGGAAAATATTCTAAAGGAATTTATAGAAAGAGGCACTAGAGATGCCATTAGATAATTAAATACATGGGTAATCTATGACTCAAATATAATAGAAGGGATGGGTATTTATTTTAGATTGGAATCAGAGGAGGTCTTGAACAGCAATCCCTCCATCAAGATATCTAGATATTTTTCGAGATATGACTCACAATTCGGTTTCTAGTATTCTTATGTACTTTACGTCCCACAAGCCCCGCCCCCTTCTTCTCTTGCTTTTTACCAGAGAGGAAGAAGGCATGAAAAACTAAATTTTCTACACAGAGATTATCTCTCTTACTATAAGAAAAGGACGAGATAGTATAAAAAGTGAGCGGGGCCTATGTTATGCAAAAGGTAGTGCAAAACTAGCGGGCCGACTTTTGCGAACCATAGGTTTAGGTTTTTGTTTTTCTATCGTAACTTTGTCCAGGCTTGTACAATCACGATGATTTTGACGTCATTCGATTCAGCTCGTCGAGCTCTTTCGAATGAGCTTTGTTTTGAGAAATTCGTCGGGTCCGGAAGTTTCGGTCCGCAAAAGTCGGTCCGCAAGTTTAATTATGAATAATACAAAAGTATCTCCTGCAGGGTTATCTCTAGTATATAAATACCTACATAAAATTTTAAGTTTTTAAATATTTTAATTTTTCCGATTGAATACTTCAAAAATATAAATAACGAAATGTTGCTCCATGTCAGTGGATATATTCAGTGTATAAATCAAATATACACAAAATATTCACATGTGTTGGACAACAAATATAAAAAACGAGAAAGTACGTGCTTAATCTATTAAATTTAAAATTCCCAATAAATTCAGTTAAAGAAAAACAAAAAATCGCCATTTTCAAAAATTTTATGAGAGCATTTTTATTGACAAAACCAATATTTCTTGCGGTTGAATCGATAAGATTTATCGAAACTAAAAATTCAAATTTATATGATAAAAAAAGATGGAATCATAATGTCCGAAATGACTTTTTCCTTCAAATGGCTGCAATTCTGGACACTGAAGTACAGTAACTCGATTCTTGATATTTTTCTGCCCGACAGTGTACTAAATTAAAGTTACGATTATTTCTCCGCCTTTTCCTTGCTCCTTTTGTCAAAAATAATTTTTCTAAGGAATTCATTTCGAACTATGCTTATTCATAAATACGCCTAATAATTTCAAATTCTTTCGCATTATTCATGAAATTTTTTAATTTTGTTTCTTATTTTTTATCGGGATCCGCCATTTTTACTCTATAAACTTTAGGATTTAGAGAAATAATCAGATTAATATAGCTAACATTATGGAATTTTTTCACCTTGTATATAAATCAAAAAGGTTTGAAACGGCAGGGAAACATGAAAAATCGTGGGCGTGTTCAAAGTATTAACGAATATATACTCATAAAATTTGTTAAATATATATGACTTTAATTTTTCGAAGGAACTAAAACTTATTAATATGTTGGCAAAAAAGCTTTCCGGAAATGAAGATATTCTAAACTTTAGAGGCGAATTAGATTTTCTCAAAGCTCGATTTGATGGAACATATCAACCTCAGAATGATAATGTGAATTTAAATACTTTATTGAAAAGTTTCGCCAGACAAATTAAATCATCAGACTTATATTCCTGGCGTAAGATGTGTGAGATGGTTGGCAGAATGAAACTGAATATCATACATTACGATTTGTTCATTACAAGAAAAGATTTGTCAAGTCTATTTTTAATGGTCCAGACTGGCTGCAGGTATTTGCTTTAATGTTATTTCTGTTTAAATGCTAGGCCTGCTTAATCCTGGCATGCCTGATGTGATGATCAGGGTCGTATGCATTGAGTTTTGCGTTTTTTGGTCTTGCTTCGCGTTATACGCTTTGAAGAAATTAAATATACTAAATTTGAGGGAAAACGGAGCAAATCTAGCCCATTCACTTATAATAATTGTTAAAATTTTCAAGTGCTGCGCTAGGAAGGAAGATGCACTTATCAAATGCCAATATTCTTCCTTCATAGAGGGTTCAGAAAAACTTATTTTAAGCGAGATCTTATCTCTGTATAAGATCTCCCCGGTACCACTTCAAATCCATTGGTATTCCTTTAATCCTTTACTCCAATCCTTTAATCACAAAAAGTTACAGCACTCACTGAAGTTTAGTATATAATAATATAAAAATTTAGTATTTGAAAATTTATTTTTCAGTATATTAATACTCAATGGAGAAATTGAAGGTTACATCCAACATGATAATTTAGTTATTTCCATCGTTTCGGAAGAATTAATATATTCTATAATGATGGGGTTTAATGCAGAATCATTATATACACTTGTAGATACAGAAGAAGAAAAGAGACGTATTAGGGAAATTATCCAAAGTGCAAATTCTGATGGAGAGTTTATCAACAATGTTTTTTTCAGAGCATTCGAAATAGGTATCAAAAAATTAATCCAGACTTTCTGTTATGTTGTCGATTTTTCCTGATTACATTTTATTTAACGTAGAGTTACAATGTAGACTCGGATGGCTAGGGTGTTCACAAGGACAAAATCAAATATGATGATGACTGGACTAGATCCAACTAGCATGGTCCAACTAGACTCATGTTAACATACCATTATAGCTTATAATTTATACCATTACACAACCGCTTCGATTAGTTGTCAACCTAATATTAATCACGACACATGAATTAACTATGAGTAGATTAATATAATAAATACGCCTAAGATTTCCCATTCCAATGTTAAAAAACGACATTGGGTTATCTATGTAGTTAAATCAGGGTGGCCTTTTACCCTATTTATAGAGGATTTTCCCTATTTTTGAACTTTTCGCCCTATTTTTTCCCTATTTTCTCATTTGCCATATTTTTGCCCTATTTTTACCATCTTGTAAAATTTTAAAAATTCTTCGAATTTTGTAACAAAAATGGTAAGAATGAAGGATTTCTGACTTCCAGGCCTCCCAAAATCCTCAAAATTTTTCCCTGCGGCTCTAAAAATACTAGAAATTTGACTTCTTGGCCTTCCTAAAGTCTCATAATTTTCGCCTTATTTAAAATTTTAATCATGTTTAAGCTTTTAAAGCATTGCCCTAATTTTGCTTTATTTTTGGCCGATTTCGCCTTATTTTTGCCCATTTTTGAATGGCTGCGCCCTATTTTAGTGTTTTGGAAGGGGCCACCCTGAGTTAAATAAAACGATATGTTAATTTAAAAATTAAATCTACTTATTCTCCTCCTCTTTTTCTTCCTCAAATGGCTTATAAATGTAAGACTTAATCGTCAATTTCACTCTATCTCACAATGGTATTACATTAAAGGGTTAAAAGTAGTGACCGGAATTTCGTATCGGTCGGTATTCCATACCCTACTAGCAGTACGGTATAGTGATAAATACCGATAAAATACGGCCTAGTACAGTACCATTTGATCTATAGTTACAAGTATCAATAATAAAATGCTTTTGATTTTTAGCACCTCGCAAATTCTTTACGAATTTTGAACAAATAGACTTTAATTCTTACCCTTCACATGCTTGGGGTACATTTGAATTGAATGGAATTTTTGATAATTTATCTGTTTGGTTAGAAAAATTGAGAAATGATCCATATGAAAAGGTGTCCAACTGGACGAACACTTGGCAAGAGAGCGTAACAAATTTTACAATTGTTAATGAATTTAACAAGGGAAGGATACATTTTGGAGATTTCCGTATACGGGAAATGCATTCATTTGCGAAAGCATCAAGAGGCACATATATAAAATTTTTGATGAATTTTCTTAACAATTTGTTTGGAGTTAGTAATTTAACGAAAATTAGGATAGATTATTATTATAAGGAAAAAGTTTGTTTTAATGATTTAATAAAATTGCTAAAAATGGTCGACATTGATAACGCTGTGTTATATAAAAAGGATTCAAAACCAAATACAACACGTAATGAATTTCAAGAATTCAAAGAAAAATTAGTTTCAGAACCCAAATTTGATAAAAATATAACTTCAAGGTTAGATATCTGTTAATAGTTAACGGTCCAGAGGAACCGGTTTAGATCCTAATAAAAATAATAATTTGAATGTTTTTATCTAGAAATTCGAAATTTATAGGCATAAATTGTATTCTTCATGCATATTATAGTGCATATTTTGCAATTTCCGGTCTCTACATATATGTAAGACTTCCATTTGTAGCTCAGATCCATAAAGTGAAGTTTAGCCTGGTATTTTTCGGTATACCGAATCCTGAGTAAAACCATTTGCCGAACACCCGTATTCTACCAAAATTTGAAATAGATGCTTTTATATTTGCTGAGACTGACTTTTAAGCAATAAATCAAGTCAAAATATTTTTAAGCAAATACGAATCAGCTCACGAATTGGCGCTATTAGCTTTGTCGCTCTACACATTCCATGGTCTATTACATTTGATTCATGTTGCATTGCCAATGGCATTGCGCATATCTTCAGCTGAACTTCAACCGAACGAGCTGGAATATGAAGATCACAATGGCGATAAGAAAACTTCGTCCAATCGTCTTATAAATATAGGTAACTTAAAGAGAAACAGGACAGTTAAAACTACTATGGCGTATAAAACTTAGGGAATTGAATAATTTTTAGACAGGGATGCCTTTGTGACAAAATTCAAGTATCTTATATATATATTATTTATAGTACGAAACAATGAACAATTTCATGATGAATTACAAAACACTATGAATTTAATTAATTCAAAAAATTATACGAAAGATCAAGCTACTGAATTCTGGTTTTACATATATTTTGGACTACAGGATGGACAAAAGGACGATAAGATACTAGCATACCACGACTGTAATATAAACATGGAGGGAGGTAAATTAAATTACAGTAAATATCCTAATAGAAGCACTGGGATTTATTTTCAATACCCCTCATCGAGTGGGCTTCTAATAGGACATGGACTTCTATTAATGATGGGCTTCTATTAAGATATTTACGGTATTTTTTCTGAATGAGTATGTCAATCATAAATAAATTATATACATAATTTTTATTTTAGTTTTGTTTAATACTCCAATTACCGGAATTCGCAATGGGAGAGATATATTTTCGTATAACACACAATTTGAACAAGGCCAATCTTCAACACAAGTAGTAGTTCAACAAGGTAAGAAAGCTCTATTATAATATGTGGGCAGACCAATGTACCGTGAGGCCAATTCCTTCAAACTTTATTCAAAATTATCAAATCAAGGATTCCTGATATCTTCCAGTTCAACTCGTTGATATATCAGAACGTTAGGATTTGACAATGATGACCATAGATACAGCTCGAAGATACATTGGCCTAGCGGTATATCGGGGTGTGCCCGATAATATTGTTTTCGACATAAAATTGTATTAGTATAGCTCGATGTATTTATTTATTTAGATGACACTCCAGAACCTAAACGTTGTGGATGTATTATTTCTCGCAAGAAACGCTCAGTAAACTTTTTGAAAGAAATTTATTCACGCAAAAAACGTGCAATGCATACTCCGCAAGGCACACCACATCGTACACCATCTCGTTCACAAGGTGAATCGTCATCAAGGTCTGATAAAAGAAAACGTATAGCTAAAGAGGAACAATTAACCCTTGAAAATTTTGGACGTTGGTTTGCCATTATTTGGTTTGTGTTGAAAGTTTATATTTTTGCAATGGGATGGATGATGTTGGCTTCTTATTATATTCCTAAGATGATTCCGTCATCTTAATTCGAATTTTTTATGTTATTTACTTCCTTTTATATCTATTGCTTTTTATTTATAGTTGGATCAAACTTGTGTATACCCATTTATTTATTGTCTAAATTGGTTTTTATAAACCCCTGATATTATATACATATTAAGGGATGGATGACACGATTTCCGACGAACCGACATCGGTTCGTGTCATCGGTTCGGTTAGACACCCTAATCCATGGAATAGGTATATTATCGATTGGACTAAGAATCGAATACATAATATAGAGAGGAATATACTACTATTAAGGTCATATACATTTTTTGGGTATTCAAAAGTGAGATCCAACAACTTGTCTGGGGTTTTTTTGTTCCAGTTCTGGCATTTTTAGTTAAGCCAAACTGGAACTTTTTTTCTCCCCAGGCGCATCTTCTTCCATTCTTCTTTAAATTTAATCTTTTATTCTTAAAAATCTTTACATATTTTTTACAAAATTTGGGTTTGTTCATTAAATTATGTTTTTATACTTTTAAACTCAAGCTATATTTTGAAAAAGGATAAAGTTTTAGATAAGTTTTATAGGAACCTTGTTCATATCCCCCCATCCCTTTTTAAGTCTCATATTAATTTTTCATTTATGCTTTTATGTATGGGAATGGTCAAGCTAAAAAGGAGATTTTTTGAGTGGATTTGTATAAAAAATAGATACAAAAATGGCTTTTATATAAATATTGTCATGTCTTTAGTTTTTAAAATGAATTTAATCCTTGCCCCGGATAAAATGGGGACGGTACGGCCATATTTCCCAAAATACAGCCATATTTCCCACCCCTTATATAAAAATCATTTAAGTAATAATTTTTGAAATAAGGAAAGAATTAAATTGAAGAACTGAACCGAACCACTCCCTAAACAATTCGAAACCCTCATACCTTGACATGCCCACACCCGAACGTTCGGGATGCAGCTTTACTTAAAAATACCTTTATACTAGAGTTGTTCACTACCGATTTTTAATAGGTACGGACGTTGCGTTATCCAAATTTTAAAAACTCGGTTTTCGGTTTTTAAAAAATCAATTATTTACAGTAGTTTTTGGCTTTTATATTTTGTAAAAAATATTTCCGCTTCCCTTTGGAAATATTTCCGCTTCCCTCATCCTTCATTTTGTCAACTCCGAAAACATAATCTTCTGGAAATCTTAACTGATGATTTCTGACTGCATTTTATCATGTGATAGAGGCAGTGATAGAGCCAGACTCAATTTCACAACATTGCTTGTTTATTTCTCTAGGATTTCATAATTAAATTTATTCAACTTCAAAGGCATTTTATTATTTTAAAATCTGCCACGAGTTAAATAAGCTAGGCGGTAATGGCCCTTTTAAGAAAACAAAAGTGCAAGCATTCACTGACACACTCCCTTGCCCATCTCCTCCTCCAACTCCCTCCCCTCAGTAACTCCCCTCTCGTCTTCGCTCACCCCACTTCCCCCCCCCCCCCCCCCCCCACTCTCCTCTCGTCTTCTCTCCCTCCACTTCCCCCAGTAAATCCACTCTGGTCTGCTCTCCTTCTCTCCCTACCTCCGCTCTCCTACCTCCCTCCTCTCCTTCCCATATCTCTCTACCCCTTCCCTACTTCCCACTCCCCTCATCCTCTTCACTACATCCACTCACATTCACTGGCTACCTATTCCCCTCTCCCCCCTCCACCTCCCTCCCCTCATTAACTCTCCTCTCGTCTTCTCTCCTTCCCTCCCTACCATTCTTTCCTTCCCATATCTCTCTACCCCTTCCCTACTTCCCAATCCCCTCATCCTCTTCACTACATCCCCTCCCATTCACTGGCTACGTCTTCCCCTCCCCTTTCCTTGCCTTTCTCCTCACCTCGCATCTTTCATTTAAAATTGTTTACATTGACACTTAATTTTGAAATGCAGATTTTATTATTTAATTAAAACCGCTATAAATTTTAAAATTTAAGTTTTTCTTAAATTATAAGTAATTCAACGTTAAAATAGAATAATTAAAAAAAAACAAAAAAAAATTCGAAAATCGTTAATCGAAAATATTTTTAAAAATTGTAAGATAATTTCCAAAATTTCGGGGATAATATATATAATTTCAAAATTTCAAATGCACAGGCACCCTAAAGCGAGACAAAGCTATAATAGAGACAGATTCAAAAGTTCTGAGCCCTTAGCCTCTTATGTATCTATAGCTCATTCCTAAATCGTTCCGGTAATACCTTCCTATAATTTATGCAGTATAATTTCTGTAGTCAAATGGCCATATCTTGCTCGAATTTTATCGGAATAATTTTCCGGGATGTCCAGAGATCGCAAATTTTGCGTGATTGAGAATATCGGATTGGAGCTTGTGGGGATCATGATCAGAGTTAAGCAGGGCCGTGGCTATTTCCTATCAAATATTTAACTAAACATTTTAAAGTTGATATAATGCTTTACTTCAACTTATTCATTATTCCCCTCCTTCCAATTTTATTTAATTCCATTTTGTGTTCAAAAGTGGTCAAACTGAAAATATATAATGATTTCCAAACAACCCGCCAATTCAATTATTTGAAAACAAAAATTGGCGAAAATAAAATATTCAAGTGTTTATTAAAATATAAAAAGGATAATAATGAATATTCGATACCTGGCGAGGAATTGGAGAAAAATAAACTTTTTGTGTTTAAAAATATCCCTAGAGGTTTTGAGTTTATTAAAGGCACGGAATTTTTGATTGAATTGCCTACGCCTGAGATTCTGGGAGATCTTGAGCTTGAAGCTAAAAATCAGGTAATTAAAACATTCTATGGGGTAATTCGGCATTTCTGTTGTTTTTAATGAGAGGGGGGGACAGATTTTTGTAAATCCAATGCTCATAGTGTTAAGCTCGATTATACTAAGAGATCTACCGAAGAAGCTGCTCGAGCTGCAGCGAATGATGATAATTCCAAAAATATTTGATGAAAGGTTTTAAAAGCCTGTGTCGCGGATAAACTGCGTCTGTTCCAGTCTAATACACCTTCGTCCCCCTTGTAACCTTCTGCTTTGGATAAACTGCTATTCTTGTCCTATTGACGTTGATAACTCTCGGACCGTAAGATCTATAAATACCGTAAGATCTATAAGATAAAAAAGAGAGATCGCCCCTCGGTAGTTTAATAGTAAAGCGATGAGCGAAAGCTCGGTGGCTAAACTTTTGGTTTTAAACTCTCGGTGGCTAAACTTTTTTTTCTGACATAAAATAACCGCCTAACAATCTAACCACAAATTAACTGACCGTTTTCATTTTTCCTTTATTTACTAAGCTGGGAGGAAATTTTGCCGCACTATAATAAATATAAAAATAAGTTTTCAAGAATGATTCCCTAGCAGCATTTTCTCATGGGACGCATAGAAGCTCATGGGACGCATGAATGTTCTTGAGACTCATGTCCTAAACTAGAGCCGTAAGATCTATAAGATAAAAAAGAGAGATCGCCCCTCGGTAGTTTAATAGTAAAGCGATGAGCGAAAGCTCGGTGGCTAAACTTATGCTAAACCCTTACTATTCTAACATTTAAGAGAATCATTAGAAAATTACAATATTCATCGAAATACACTACATTTTACAATAACGTTTACCAACTTCATTACTCAATCTCCCTTTTGTCTGATAACGAAATAAAAAATAATGGAAAACAAGTGAAAGCTAATCAAACATATTTGACAAACAAACAGGATATAGACGAACAAATTGATTTTTATCGGCGGATATATTTGGAAAGCGTTTGGCATGAGCTTTATTTAAATGCTTACAAGTATTATATGGCTATTGAAGCTATTGGGCAATTTGAAGGCGATAAAAGTTTTAATTTTGATTCATATCTTGAAAAGTATGAGAATTCTAGCGATCGAGTCAAACAACTTTATCAAGAGATTATAGAAAATGAGGTATATTTTTACTTTATTTATTCGATCTGGCAATTGCGGTTTAATGTGAAATAACTCCTGAGGCTGAAGTCAACCTCCTCTGAAGGATATACTTCCGAGATACCTTCCTGAGCTTGAAGATTCCCTCCTACGATCCCAACGCGAGTTGAAGATATCTTCCTTTGTTATAAATAACCAAATCACTCGGGACTTTTGCAGGAAGCCTTTTAAAATACTATCCTGGGTGATGAAACAGCCCGGTCTCTTCTTTACCTTTTAGTCTCATACTATACATAGCCTGTTGAAATAATTGAATCAAGCAATGCCACAGAAGCTTTTCTGCTTAGTGAGTTCTGCAAAGGCTTAAGGAAAATCATTCGTTATAATAGAGACTTTATCATTCTATTTAGGTCAAATCAGACAAAAACTTCGAGCAACATGCCACTAGTAATAAAGCAGATCGGCAAGGAAACGTGAATAAACCAAGAGATGTTAACCATGCTGAAAGTTATATAGCTAAAAAGCCTAAAATTACTGCAACTTATAAGAGAAAAAATAAAAAATTGGTCCCGATAAACAGTGAATCTGACGACTCTAACCAGACGGTATTTTAAATTTTAAAAAATTCTATGATAAGGTAATCTCAGTAACTTTAAAGGAATATGAGGCAGGAGAAAATTCAAAGCCAGGCGCGACTAATTCAAAAAATCTCACTGAATACGAGAATGAAAACATGAATGAAACAAGGACTGAAAATAATGATAATTACACTGATAATGAACGCAACTTTTTACAGATTGTAGAATATACTAGTGATTTATGTCAACGTTAGTTTAATTAAGTAGTGTTGGACACTGCCCAAATTTAAGCCTCGGCTTCGAAACACGCCCTTTTTAAACTAAAACCACTCTAAACCCTTAAGCTAAAACCTAAAACCTCTCGATCGCGAAATACATCGACCCCAAAGTTTCCGCCCAGACTTACGCCCCCGAAAAACCCAGGTCCATACCTAGCTCAATAAAAAAATTTTTGAGACTATTTAATAATTATTTTTCAATTTTAGCCCTACCTTTAGCGATTGATTATTCTGGGTCCATCTATGAATTGGAATACGGGCAACCCCACGTTCCTGGAACATCTTATCATGAAAATGTAAACAACGAGCATTTCCCAAGTACATCTTATCGAGCAAATTCGGTGAATGGAAAGCATAGTAAAACTGAATTGAGGTTATAATTTAGATTAGTAATGTTATATTTAGGGTTTTTTGTTATCTGTTATAACTGACCATGCTGAAACTCTTCACTCTTTTAATAGGCATAGTCCTGTTCTTACTTGTTGGGAACGGATTACTTCAATGTTGTCTCTCCGATATTTTTAGGTTGTTTCTTTAGACACTGGAATGTTTTTTCTGAGACACTCTGCTAGAGAAAATCAAGCTTGGGAGAGTAGGAAGAGTTTTGGGTGTGTGGAGAGTTTTGTTTTTGGAGTGCTTAGCTTGGGAGAGAATCTCTCTTCTCCCATCTAATTTTAAAATTTTAGAAGAAGCACAAGAGTTAAGGATATGCATGAGAAATTAAATCCATCAATTCCCGCCAAATATACTCGTTCACAAAAAAAGATTCTTGAGGAAAAGGACAATTTGAATGCCAGAACTCCTCGAAAAACTGATAAGAAGAAAACAAAAGATTTACCTCGAATAAAGAGTGCAACAGAATGCTTTGATTTTAATCAAACGGTTTTTTTTATTTTTAAAGTCTTAAAGGAATTTGAGACATCTCTTGTTTTCCCCTAAAACCAAAGCGCTGTACCGCATCAAATTTCACTTGGATTTCCTGGGTAAATTCCAGTTGATTTCCACCCTGTGATTTCACTTCCAACATCCAACCTTGACTTCAAACTTCCATCCTGGCAAAGATATCATCTTTGCCCATGGTTTGTTCTGAGTTTGAAGACTCAATACAAGCCGAAGAACAAAGGTCAGAGTCGATGGACGTCGTTGGTTCCTGATCGTTAAAAACCGCAAAAGATAAAGGGAATTTCTGTGTACTACAAGTGTCACAATTTCTATTCAACTTTTTATAATTTAAGGACAACGAATTGAAAGATAAACTCATAAAATTACATGAGAGCTTGAAAGAACGCAAGTTTTTGCAACGTGAAGTAAAGCAGGCTGAGGAAAACGAGGATAATTTCGAGGTTGAGGCAATACTTGGTGTTGGGTTTGATGAAATCTCCGAGAAACTACGTTTTTTGGTAACCAAGCTTAAGATATATTATATTTAGGAACAGATTGGTTCGATGTCTTATGGTTGGTTGGTGATTTTTCGTAGCAATTAAGCCTACACTAAACATTATATTAATAATTTGACAGTCCCGTCCACGTTTAATAGCAAATATAGCCTTTGTGATATCTAATTTCTAGGTATGTCTAAGACTCTTGGTCTTGAGTCTTGACTAAAGACTTCTCAAGGGTTTCTTCTATTTTGATCTGGATTGAAGTCTTGATCTAGACTTTGATCTTGGTCCTCTCTTAATCCCTTTAGATTTGATTATTTCTTATAAATTTGTCGAAAGTTCTCTTGTCTAAGTCACGAGAAATAAACCTGCCCTATGGGACCAAGATTGTCTATCGTCTTATCTTGGGTCTATCTTGGTCTCGAGTCTGAACATACTACTAATTAACCAAAAAGTGTAATTATAGTTAGAATTTATATAGGTAGCGAATATAATTGAGGCTTTGATAATTTAATTAATGTAATTTAGTTTCTGGTATAGTATAAGGTTTGCTAAATTTATATAAATTTTAGGTCAAATGGAAGGGATACGACGACCCGAAATATAGTAATATTTTATTAATAAATTATTCTTGACTAAGTTTTACACGAATTTTAATATTTATGGCTTCCTGAAAGTGAGGTTTTAGACTTAGAATTGGCCAGAGATTTTATCAAAGAAATTGCTGAAGGTTAATTTCTTTACTTTTATTGGACAGAATATAGTTTTGGGAAGTACTATCTGGTGCTTCCTATATCAGTCTCAATCCTGATAAATAATAGACCACGGCACAAAACTCGGAACAGGCAAAGTTATGGGTTATTCTGAACCTCACTTTACCAACTCTTTCAAAAATCAGAAATCAGGTTTTATAACATTTTAGAGTAGCATCTCCCTAATACGAAAGCCTTTAAGTTCCTTCATATTCCTTCATATTTCCTCTGTAGCAGGGTTGCCGCCCGAAACCCGAAACCCGATACCCGAAACCCGAAACCCGGCCTTTTTTTGTACCCGAAACCCGATACCCGAAAAGAAAATTTTCCAACCCGAAACCCGTACCCGATATTTTTTCCAACCCGAAACCCGTGACCCGAAACTGGTTAAAACCCGAAATTTATACCCGAAAACTTAGCCTTACCCGATTTTATAAAATAAATTTATAGAAAGAGAAAGAAGGAAAAGGGAAAGAAATATTTATAATTTATTTCATTTTTAATTTTGTTGATCGGTGGTTGAGTGGGTAAGACGACCTGCTCGATATTTTCATGGGGGTGGGTTCGAGTCCAGGGCTGGAGATGATGCTTCGAAAATTTTTATTTTCAAAAATAAATGTTTTTAAACTTTGATTTTCATTTTAGATTTTTAAATTTATTTTTTATAATATTTTAAGCTTGAAAAAGCATCAAAAATTTTAATTTAGTCATGAATTTTGCAAAATTTTCGCCTGCGGCGCAAAAAATTAAGAGTTCTGGCTTCATGAACAACTAAACTTCAATAAAATTTTTTGCCTGCGGTTCTGACAATTGAATTTTTTCTCCTAAGGCCTTACAAAATTCTCAAAATTTTCGCCTCCGGCGGTGAAAAGCTAGAAATCTGGTTTAAGTACCTCCAATAATCTCAAAATTTTCGCCTGCGGCGCAAAATAGGGAAGAAAATTGGCCCATGGTCTTCAAAATTCTCAAAAATTTCGCCTGCGGCGCTGAAAATGGGAGAAATTTGGAGGCTTTAATGGAGATATAGTGGAGGGATATTAGTATATAGTGGGATTTTATCAAGGTGAGATTCTACCAAGATATCCCTCTTAATCCCCAAATCCCACAATGCCTCTTTAATCTCTTCAAATTTGCCTCTCTATATCACCCCTACAATTTAGTTCACCAATACCCCAACACCCGAAGATAACCCGAATTTTTCGCCAAACCCGAAACCCGTACCCGAAATTTTTGCCAACCCGAAACCCGATACCCGAAATGAAAATTTTCCAACCCGAAACCCGAAACCCGTACCCGATATTTTTGCCAACCCGAAACCCGTGACCCGAAATGAAAACGCTCCAACCCGATACCCGTACCCGAAGATTTTTTGTACCCGCGGCAACCCTGCTCTGTAGCTCTTTTATTTTAGTTCCCTGTCATTCTATCTTTTTGTTAGTCTTTAGATGGAAATTCAAATAGGGGTAGTCGAAGTCTTTGGCTTATAGTTTATGCCTAAAAATAAATCTAAATTGCTCGGATATAAAGTTGCGGATTTGGTACAATATCTCTAGATTCTTACTTTAAATATTGTAAGATACCGTATATACTCTATTAATTATCCTCAATTACCCCAACTCTATTAATTACCCCTTCCAAGGAAGGTAATAACAATAATTACCCAGGGTCATTAATAGAGGATATAGTATAAGTATATATTTTTTCAATTCCAACTAATTAAATTTACTTAAGGTAATCGAGTAGTATATAAAGATAATTGTGGGCATTGTGGGCAACATGAAGGACTCGGATTAAACCAAGCAATAACCTGTACATACTGCAACAATATGGTGCATACAAAGTGTACAAAGCTTGATAATAATCAAGTAGATAAAATTTGCAAAGGAAAGATGGATTGGTATTGTCAATTTTGCAAGAATAAGTGAAGGAAAAATTGTTAGATATAAACGGGGCTGATCATAAAGGCATCTTTCATGATTATATACCGTATTTTTCCTAATAGTGCGACTCTTCCTGTTAGCTGACCCTTTCTAATAAACCGACCCTCTAGAGGAAGGTTGAAAAATAAACCGACCGGTCGCACTATTAAAAGAATACGGTATTTACCAACATTTCTATTCACCAACATTACTATTACCATGCTATGATGTCCGATTGAATTTAAATTTTTATCAGAAACTCGTTTTAGCTTTAGAAACATTATTTCATAAATAAATTTTAACTTTAGCTTTTCTATCGAGATCACAAAACTCGAAAATCAACAGGAATGGGGGTACGGTACTTCAAAAAACCTCCTTATTCACTCAAAGCAAATATGCAAATTTTTTTTAGGCTTATGTGGAGGTCCATATCATTTGCTACAAGAATAAAAATAACTCCTCTTTCTAAAGATTTATCTTAGCGACACTTAAGCTATTAGAATTAAGAACCGCAGAAACGTATAGAATAGAATAAGTACAAAACTAGTCCTGTTGATTTTAGGAGTTTGAGATCTCTATGATGCGATCACATTAGAACTTCATTTCTTTTATATTTTCTATTGATATTGATAGATGTTCAATGAATTTTTTGGATTTTTCGCTTTGTAAATAAAAATATTACTAGGGGTGTCACTTTTATGTTACGAACAGTAATATCTTTTGTTAATAAATCCTTCATTTTTTCACCCATTATACCAGTCTTTAGTTCATTTATTCAATTGTCAAAAGGATAATGTAAGGAAGAGAAAGATCCGGCTGGCTAGCATTTAAAACGCAACTAGGCGGGGGTTTAAGATCTATTAAAAGAGAAGTTGAAACCAGCGTCCCGGTAGCTTAAACGTAAGAGCATGTTTAAGTGGTGAAAACGCATAGCAATAACTAGGGATCGGATTTTTAGGTTATAACCTATTTTTCTGAAAATAGTCCTGATGAATTGAGCTTAAATCCGTTGTTATTTTCTTGAAAATCTTTTGTTTACGGGAAGTTATTATGACATATTTGAACCTATTTTTGCGTTTTGCAACCTCAAATATAGAGAGAATTATGTTGAAAAATTGACCATTATGGGGAGTAGGAAAAAATTTGATTGCCTCGTTCATTTCATATACTGCCGACATTTTTTTTGCAACCTATTTCTTTATTTTTACGACCTATTTGCCTATTTTTGTCACCTATTTTAGCATTTTATACAACCTATTTAGGTACCTATTTTAAGGTGTTTACGACCTAAAAATCCGATCCCTAGCAATAACTGCCCATGTCTGAATTTTTTTCTTATCGGAGACTATTAGTTAATTAATTTTTAAAGCGTTCCTTTCTTCGCTTTCATAAGTCCTAACTACATCTTTTTCAACTGTTAAAAACTGTCAAAAAAATTACAAATGCCAAAAATAGTTTATATTTATCGGGGGAATATAAGCCGATAAAATCAAAAATTGGATCTGAGGGTCAACAATATCGGATCACCTGTCTAATCTACGTAATATAAAACAGAGAAGAAAAAAGTGAAAGTATACATATATATTAGAGACCGGCAAAATCGCATTTGCGGGATCCCGCATGCGCGAGTAACTTTTAAAAATGTCTGCGGGAGGGACTCCCGCGGGATAAATCCCGCACTCCCGCAAATCGAAAAAAGTGCGGGATTGCGGGAGCGGGATCCCGCAAAATCCCGCGCGGGAGTCCCTCCCGCGCCGGTCTCTAATATATATACAAAGTGTATCAGGGTTTCATTATAAGCATTGGTTCAAGAATTATCGAAATCTCGTTTGATTTCGCTATTCGTTTATACACAAATTTTGACACGATTATGGGGGATCCGAATGTTTCAGAGGGTCAAAAATATCGCGTTAGTGACAGAAGCAAAAGAAAATTTAAAAATGCCCGAAATTTTTCAGAATAGAAAAAAAGTTGTTTTTTTAAATATCACTGGAATTCAGATTGCCATTCACACTTCGTTTTTCTAGACTTTTACGTACATTGGATAATATTGAATAGCCAATAACATCCAGCCAAGAATGAACAACATGAGTTTAAATCCAACCCAAATTGGAGCCAACCAATGTCCACAATTTGTTACTGTCAAGCTTGAACCGCGTGTTGGTGTGCCCAGAAAGCGTGGTGGTGTGCTTGGACCACTGCCGCTTGGACCTCCGTAACGCCTAGGACTATCTTCTTTTGTTTTCGGTTTAAGACAAGAGAAGAAAGATGATAAAAAGCCTCTTTTCTTTCGCTTTTTATCTGCAAATTGCTTAATAATTATTGAAGTCGCAAACTGAATAATTTTTCCTATCGACATGGATTATTGAATCGGACAGGTGTGGCAGTTAAACTGATAAAGAAATTGCGGAAATAGGGGGAGGGGTTGAGTATAGATAGCATAGGACCCAAAACTCGTAGTTGGGTCCTATGCTATCCCCCAACCCAAATCTACACACACTCCCGTGTATGCTTATAGGAGAAAATATAGCTATAACCTTGTTCGCCATAGTAATACGGAGCAACATGCTCGTCATAGTATTGCTGAGTACCCTGATAGGTACTGCCATATTGTGGATTACCATAGAGTGAATATTGACCTGGATTTGAGGATTCACCTAAATCAAGAAATTTAATAAAATCTACAAGCATTTCAATGATTTTTCGAATCTTGTATGTAGTATTGTTCAAAATTTATAATATAGGGAAGCGGTATCCAGCTGGGTATCAATTAATGTATTTGGGTGGATCTTTAAATCTTTTCGATCCTTAACCCTCAATCTCGAGTTTCTCGAACTCACTTATGATGTGTCCGCACTTGCAGAAAGAATATATATGAAAATAAATAACCCATCATCGGGTTGGATGTGGCACAGTCGGTTGTGCTTCGGTCTGGGCCCTTTCCGTGATGGTTCAATTCATCTCTATCCAATGAATTTTTCCACAGCATGAATATCGTATACAATAACTTATTTAGGGTCGATATTCCCTAATATAGCATAAGATGGGGAGGCCTATACGGTGAATTATGATAAACGTAAAGTAAGCTTAGGAGTTTTATTAGTAAAAGTACAACAAAATGTACCATAGTGAGTATCATCTGCAGGTGTTATTTCGTGAGTCCCATGTTGGCCGTGTGAAGTTTCTCCTGTTTAAGTCAATGAAAATTATTTAAAGGAGATGGTCTACAGCTCTTATATAACGGAGAAACGAAGAAATGAAAAACCGAAAAAATGATAGACAGAAAAATGGAATTAAGTAAAATTATTATCACATTTACAAAAAATTTACATGTATTACTAAAGTCAAAAGTAAAACCTACCATATGGAGTTTCAGGTGTGAAAAAAGGTGGTATATTGTGTGAACCAGATGGACCGTATGAAGACTCTCCTATAACTCATTAAAAATTAGTTAAAGAATTTGGCCATTCTCTCAAGCCTTTGGGGATGCTAGTTTATGTCTGGGACGTGGCTAGCCACATTTTAAAAAGTTCAAGACTAGAGTTGTACCCCGAACCCGTTCCCGAACGATCTTTTCACGATTCTCCCCGACCCGAAACAATTGGAAAACCCCGTACCCCGACATACCCGCCCCTGAGCGTTCGGGGTACAACCCTATTCAAGACTGAAGAATGACATAATAGAAACGAAGCGGAGCTTGTATGGATCTTAAGTAGAATGAATTTTGCGCAAGATACAAGAATGCCATCCCTGGTACCTCTCAATTTTATTCGTAAATAACCCCAAATCGAGAAAAATAGGGGTGCGCTGTACTTTTGAGGAGCAGTGTACATTAAGTAAGGTTCGACGCTGAATTTTAGTTCCTAAAGGAAAGCTTAAAAATTTTGATCAGAATTAAAATTACCTGTATATGGAGGAGTGGATGGACTGTATTCTGAAACAAAAATTTTTAAATGATAAAGTGTAACCTTTGGTTATCTTTCACCATTTTGGTCATAATTTTGTTCATTTAACAAAGGAGTTCGCTGATTTTATTATTCAACTCAGCTCATTCGGATGATATTTAATTTACCATAAGAGGAGATAACCTGGAGAATAATTGACGAAAAGGGGGGGGCGCCAACCAAAGTATTACCCATTAATGATGGTCGGGAGTTAAAAAAAGCTAAGAGTCGAGACCGGAAATCGACCCCGAGACCGAGTCCTGACCCGAGACCGAGAGTCGAGACCGAGAGTCGAGACCGAGCGTTGAGAGCAAGAGTTTAGGAGGGGGACTCGGGAACCGAGGCCGGGAATCCCGACCATCACTATTACCCATTAAAGTTACCTGTATGTTTGGGAGGCACTATTTCAGTCAAAGTATATTCAACTTCTCCTTCTTTTCTTGCCAAATAATACATTATCCAATTATCATTATGTTCTCTCATGTTTTCCCCATGTGCATTGCTTATACCACCTCGCTTCTCTTTAAATGTTGGTTGGCCTTAATACAAAATTATCAAGGAATTTTATACTGTTAGACTCTAATTAAGGAAGACGTGTCTCTTATAGAGAGTGAGAAGGTCAGGATTAAATGGTTTAAATGATCACATAAGATCGCTAAAAGAGATAGAATGATAATGTAATGCAGCTTTTGACTGGCAAAATGTAAAATTTCGGCCTTATATGAAGCTAAACCTTTTTTAAAGAGGAAAGGGGACTAATACTTATAAGAGGGTGATGGTTCCATGGTGATGGTCACATGCCCTTCCCATGTTGTAAAAGAAGGGCATTGTGGTATCTTACTTTGTCTTGTTGCAAATCTAAGCCAATCTTCATTTTCATTCCATGCTTCCTACAATATTATTTTAAGTAATAGAGTTGCTAAAAATACATATCAGAGAACATGCCGACATAAAAATCAAATTCCCCATTTCGGGAAATCGGGATCCCTACCCGAAAAACGAGGGAATTCGAGATTTTCGGGAATCGGGTCGGCGTGATCACCATTACATACATATGCTCAAAAATATGCAAAAAATTTCTCATAGCCACTACCGTATATGCCTTATTAATTACCCTGCGTAATATTTTTTAACCCTCTGGCTGGGTATTATTTTAAAAAGGGTAATTATTATTTTTGAGCTTATCTCATCGAGGCACATCCTCAAACTAAACATGCATTTACATGTTTTGGATGGTGTTACGACAATTGCGGATACGCACGTGCGGATGGGACAATTGCGGATTAAAAATTTTTTTAAAAATTTTAAAAATGATTGAAATGATATTCCGTTTTTTAGTCCCGGCTGTCAGTTTCAGACTTCTGACGTTTCCGAATCATTTTTAGACTGATGTGGCACCGAAAATTTAAAAAATCTTAAACTTTTTAGAAATTTTATATCCGCAATCGTCGCATCCGCACGTGCGTATCCGCAATTGTCGTACCGCCATTTGGATAGCATACTGTAAAGCATAGCTATTTAATTCCTAAGGCTGTGCAGTAGGCTGCGTGGTGTAATGGCTAACGCATCATCACTGAAGATGCTGGTTCGCTCCCAGCCGCCGAATAACCTTTTGCACTAGCTAAAGGAGAGAAATAGCTATAGCCCAGCTGCTTTACTATACAAAGTTATAGTTACGGCATACCTCATTCCCAAAATAAATCCTTTGGCCGTTATCATAGTAGCATTTCTTTTCATAAAGTACGTCTCTAGCTATAGGCCACACAACATGAAACAAATAAGCTAGTCCTTGAGTTGTATAAATAGCTAATGCCATCCTTCCCTGCTCAGCTTTTCTCCACTTTTCTCTACCATGTAAGGGATTGTATTCTCTGATAATGTTAAATTAGTTTAGTAGTATTATGTTTTAACAAATTTAATTAACTTCTGTTGCTTTTGCAATCTAGCTAATAATTGAGTTCATACGTCTATGGAGCCTTTATAGTAATGTCAAATCCCAGAGGTGGGGCAGGCTCTTGGATTAGACCAGAAGGTTGATCAGGTCTTCGAGTCGATTCACCCTATTTTTACCAGATTTTTGGGAAGACTAAACGAAAATAACATATAATTGAAAATTTATAACATACACTGGTTCATAAATTCCTCCATGCAGAACATTAATCTTGTTGATTGAATTATAAAAATCATTTAAATGAGGATTTTGAGTATCAAGAGGCACGAACGATCCACGGGCGTCTATTATTAGACGATCATTACGAATTTCAATGTCGTTCATTTTTTTCTGCGTAAATTTGTTGACAAATAAGCCTAGGGTTGTAGTTGCAAAGTCGGCTTGTTCTTCAGTTACTTTGTCATATGTATCATCAGGTGTGTAACCCTCAAGTTGTTTGAAAAATTTTTTAATATTATCCATAAATAATTCTCCATGGCTATTTGCAAAGTGAAATATTCGTGAAAATAAAATTCCAATATTTTCATGTTCTGTGCTTATGTTGACGAGAGGACCAAAAATCTTACGGTACTCCGCACGCCAATTAGAGCAGAAACTTAATTTCAGATATTTGTTTAAAGGGTAAGGTTAGAGCCTAACAGATATTAAAAGGGATGCTAAAGTAGCTGTAGCTCAGTCTCTAAAGCACCTGTACAGGTTGAGCAAAAACACCTAGCAATATCTGGCAGGGTTTATTCCACAGAGAGACTGACAAATGAGAAATGTCAGACAAACTAGATTAATTGTTTTTAAAGATAATAAGTAGAGTTAGGATTTTTAGGCAAATGACTGTTCTCACATAAAATGTCTGTTCTCACTCTAACAAACTTTGACTCTAGTTTTGCTGAATTTCTCATTGACACTTGGAATGTCAGATATTAGGAGGCCTTAAATTTTAGAGGAGAAGGCTAGTGATGTTCGGGAGTGAAAAAAAGCCGAGAGTCGAGAGCCGAGACCGAGACCGGGAATCGACCCCGAGACCGAGTCTCGGGTCGAGACCGAGAGTCGAGACCGAGAGTCGAGACGAGAGATTAGGTGGGTTATCACTTGATATACCTCCTAATCCCCAAAAATCCATATATATCCTTCATAATCCTCCAAATCCCTTGAATCACCAAATCCTCATATAACTTTACTCCTTCTAAATTACCGATATCCACCTTAATCCACTGATATTCACATTAATCGCTTATAATTTCCTTATATCCCTCGATATCCCACCAACCCGAACGATTTTCTTTATCCCCCGATGCCAAGCACAAGTCCCTTTATGTTTATTTTAATCCTTAAAATTTCCAAATATCCCTCTTAACTTGAATCCACCTCTATATCCTTTCATATCCCCATAAGCCTCCGATATTCGACAACACCATTGATGCGATAATTCTTGCATTTTGGAAGGGTTTGGAGCCATAAATCCTCCAACCATTTTCTGCGCCGCAGGCGAAAATTTTGAGAAGTTTGGAGGCCAAGAGCCAGATTTCTTTCATTTTCTGCGCGGAAGCTGAGATTTTGAGCTTATAGGGTGGATTTAAGCGCCGCGGGCGAAAATTTTTGAAAATTCATGACTACATTTAAATTTTTAACGTTTTTTCAAGTTTAAAAAAATAAAAAATATGTTTACATATTTAAAATCAACGATTAAAAGCATTCATTTTAGAAGAGAAGTATTTTTCAGATTATTTCCATGCTTAGAGTCGAACCCCCTCCTATCAAAATATCTAAGTGTGCAAAGTCAGTCACCCTAACCACTCAACCATCGACCAACAAAAGGAAAATGGAAAAAATATAAATATTTCTTTCCCTTTTCCTTAAAAAAATAAATGTCAAAGTACGCAAGGTACGAGTAAAATTCAAAAAATTTCCGTCATTAGGGGTGTAAATTTAGTCTCGTTTTCCGAGACTAAAACACCGAGACCGAGACCGAGACCGAGAGGTCAAAAAACCCGGGAAATTTCCCGACTCGGGAACCGAGACCGAGAGTCTCGAACATCACTAGAGAAGGCCTTAAAATTTTATCTCACTCTTGATTTTATAAGCGAGGCCTCATTGGTCACAGAAAGATTCATAATTTTACAACCGGAACCGAGACCCATAGCGGATAACCAGAAACATCAGTGCAATAATTATTTAAGGGTTGGGGTCATAAGGGCGCGGGGCCATTAGGGCGCCAGCACTAGAAACTAACACAGGCGAAACCGAAATTTATGAAAATTTTCTCAAATTTCTTTAACATCCTTGACTACCTCCTCCAGAAATTTCAGAATTTTTCATCGAATATTTCTGAAGTTGTAGTCGATAAACCGCGAAAAATTAGAGTTTTTTCGGAAAATCAACATTTTTGGCCACAAGTTCCGAAATTCTTGATCAAAAATTCTGAAATTTTTGGAGAACGTAGATAAAGGCATGAGAGTTATTATTGCAATATTTTATCTATTTTGATAAGCAACTCACTGTTTTATAAGCTCGCGCCCTCATGGCCCAGTCCCTTATTTAATACCTAGTAGTAACTCCGAGAGGGCACATAAATTGAGCCCAATTATTAATTTGTCTGAAAAATCCATTGAATTGAAGGCTTCCTCCAACATATTGCGGAAGGCCTTGATAGTCAATTTGATCAAAATCAGTGAAAAATCGTGATGTTGCTTAAAAAAATAGTAATAATAATGTCATTAGATACCCCCACAATATTAGATAACCCACAAAGTTAAAATGTTCACTCTAACGTGTAACATTACAAGAGAACAATGGGTGGAAGGGAGCAAAAATTCAGGGTGGAAGACGTAAGCAGAAGTGCAGAAAACGGGATTCGGTAGAAGACTGAAACGGTTCCCTTCGTGTTATATATGTACTCATTTATTAGGTGCGGACATAATTAGTGGCCGTTTTTTTCGATTGAATTTTTAGGGGTGTTATTTTACGTATATTCTTTTTTCTTATTAACCATCATAAAGATCTGAATCTCCTCTTCATTTTAATACCAGATATAGCTAAATACGGTTGATATTCATAAAGTTATGATTTTTTGAACTTCAATACCTCGTAGTGAAATTCATAAGCATTTACACCAAAAATTATAAATTACCAAAAATGGAGACAAGAAGCAAAAAATCTTAATGATCTAGTCAATGGGGTCGTTGTCTATGCTAGACAGCAAAAAATAGGGTTCAGGCTATACGAGGAAGGCCGTAAGACCCTCAGAAGCAAACATGGTCGAGGGAGACGGCTGTCATTAAGAAAACGGTCCTGCTCGGCCATTTTATTCGAAATCGCGATATTTCCAACTTATTAACGAGGCATAATCAATTTTATTCCCAAAATCCCTTTTAATCCCCACAATTCTTATCACTCCCCACATATCCTTCTTAGTCCACACATATGCTTCTTAATCCACCCAAAGCTCACGATATCCCTCTATAAATTTTTACCAAGTTCGAAGCAGCGATAAAAAACATTTTTGTGAAATTGGCTGATCGTAGATTTACTTATAAGTATACTATTTATACTATATTTTGGAATTTTTGTATTTTGAAAACGATTTTCGATCCTTTTCACATTAAATGAAAGCATTGTCGCCCAACGAAGGTTGTCTTCAACTTGCTTTATATCAGAAACATTGGTTAACTTTTCGTCATTTATTGCTATTAAACTATAAATTTGTTTTAAATTTAAGAGTAATATACTAGGTTAAAAAATTTCTAACATTATAAATAAAAAATTTCTAACATAATTATAATGAACATTATAATGTAATGAACGCTCGGATATTCGCATTATCTTCAAACATTTTATTTTTATTCTTATAACATACGATGTTTTTGTTAGGGTGGCGCGCTTAGTATAAAAGGCGCAGCCTTTTAGTAGTCGGAGAGTTAGCCCGGAGTCAGTCAGTTAGTCTACAGTCAGTCTAGTGTTAGTGTTATTCTAGTCGCAGCCAACGCATAGTCTCGCCTATTTCCATTGTATTGTTGCTTGTGATAAACCTTTGTTTGTTAGTCAAGTCTTGTTCTGTTAGTATCGGACACACCGCAAGTCGATACGTAACAGTTTTCATACTGTGGAAAAATTCATTGGATGGAGATGAATTGAACCATCATTGAATGAGACCAGACCGAAGCACAACCGACTGTGCCACCATCCAACCAAATGCTTGGTTATTTATTTTCATTTATATTCTTTCTGCAAGTGCGGACACAACACTTGTCCTTTCCTCTCCTTCGTGTCCGGACTAGTGTTCGGCAAATGGATTTTTTCGGTTCCGGTACCGGTAGTACAGAAAAGTAGCGATTTGGTACTTTCGGTAGTACCGCGGTAGTACAAAATCGTGCCAATAGTCCTGACAATCCATCAGTCTTTTTTATACAAGTAGAACTGGATATGAACAAAGGCGACTCTCAGTTCCAATACCCAATGTCCAGTTTTACTTATTCAGTCATAACAGTTTAATATCGATAGTTAATTGAGCATTTCGTTAGATGATGTTAGGGAAATTAATACCTGCATCCTGCTAAATAAAGCAAATAATGCATAGCAAAAGTTTCGTCTTGAGACATCTCTTGATTTATTATCATATAATGAAGTTCTCGAGTTTCATTAAACCATGCAGGACCACATGAATCTTCCCATGATATTGGATCTTGAGCGCTCATTGGTTTGAGCATATTAAACTTCCTTATTCTCACCCAATTTTTAATAGAATCAATATTGCCGTTGTTCTTCAATAAATTAGCAAAATATATAAATCTTGATATACAAGCATTTAAATTATAGAGTGTGGAGAAAATCAGTGTAATTTCCGGTAATAGTTTGGCTGACCATCCCCCTTTTTCCTTTCTATTTTTTTTCAACATTTTTTCATATTTTATGGCAAATTATATATCATTTGAAATAGCTCTTCGATCTGAGTCAGTTGGTACTAAATTCAACGAAATCTGAGTTAAATCAACGAAGTTATGACCAGTTGTCAAATCTAGCCGATCTTCGTATCATTCGATTAAGCTCGAGGAGCTCTTTCGAATGATTTATAATAAATTATATATCAAAGAAAAAAAGCTCGAAATGGTCAGGAGAACCTGGAAAAAGGGGGATGGTCAGCCAAACTATTACCTAATTTCCTGTCCCTTTTCAAATCACCAAAAAGGCGGATGGGTGCTGCTTCTACATTCCCTTTTAATAGATCTTGAACCTCTGTCTATAGGAGGGATGGAGGTGATTGTAGAAAATAAATGTTTTATTTAAGCGCCCCAGCAATTTTGAGAATTCTGAATGATTTTACAGGTAGAATGAACGCCCTGGTGGAAGCCGTCTGACCGTTTCTTGATATTTACAGAGAATATGTATAGAGGTAAAGGAAAATGTAGACGGATAAACCCAACTATTTTTTTATCAGAGCAAATGCTTACATATGTAAAACCTCCATCCAGCTTTTCTGATCCGAAATAGAAGCGATGATACAGAAAGGCTTTAACATCCTCTTCTTTAAAGTATTTTTTGAACTCAAATGTGTTTGGATTGAATATTTCCAATAAGAATTGTTCGAAATTAAAGTTGGTTGGATTTAATACTTCCATTAATTGGCGAATAAGACGTAGCTCCTTAAATTTGCAAAAAAAATTTTTGGATTTTTTATTAAAATGAGCGATTTCAACTAAGTTTTACACTTGAAAGAATAACATTAATATACAGTGCGCGTCATAACTATACGTCCACTTGAAATATGTAAAATGATATGCCTACATTAGGGAGCGCCATACCTATCAGAGGTGGGTCGGAATTCCGATTTCCGAGGTTTTTTCCTTCCAATTTCCGAAAAAATTTGATTTCCGAAAAAAATTTGATTTCCGATTTCCGACTTTTGACCCATTTCCGATTTCCGACACCTCTGACTGTTCCGACCCACCTCTGATACCTATATTGTACGATGTTCATGCTGTGGAAAAATTCATTGGATGGGAGATGGAATTGAACCATCACGGAAAGAGCCCAGACCGAAGCACAACCGACTAAGCCACAATCCACCCCAATGATGGGTTATTTATTTTCATTTATATTCTTTCTGCAAGTGCGGACACAACAATATTAGTTACAGAATTTGGGGGATCACGTCTCTGCAATCCCGTACTTATATTTTGATTTCCGGGACGATGTATGGAAAATAATTTTTTTGAAAATTCCGTTTGCGGGATCTCAAACACGAATTTGCCGAAATCAAAGTATTCCGCATGCGGATGCTGAATGCGGTTTGCTTTTTTACGGAACAATCCATCTTCATGTCAATATATTTGCAATTAAATAATGACTTTGAAAGCATGAATGCATACAAGATCAAAAAATATTATGGAGCTCAAAGCTAACTTTGAAAAAATAGGTACTCTTGTGTTATACACCTACATCGTTTATGTCCCCCGTTTTCCTTCAAAATTCGTTCTCATGCCTTCATTTCTAATTTCTCTTTCGATTATAAAACGGTCAAAGGCATTTAATGGGCAAGGATTAAATTCATTTATAAAAAAGCCAAAGTATTTTTGGGGCAAAATTCCACAATTTTCTTACAAATCCATTATAAAAGATCGACAAGTATGTAGATTTACCGTATTGCCATTTAACTTGTTTTACAAAACTTCATTTGAGGACCATTTGCGCAATCTTTTTTTGTTGGTAGAATGTATTTTCCTGTAAAAATTGAATTGGAGCTTGAAGATATTCATTGATCTGAAAACAAATTCAACAAGCAAAAACGGAAAAATGACGATGTTCCCATATTTTTCGCTTTTTTCTAAATGAATTTAATCCTTGCCCATTAATTGCCTTTGACCGTTTTATAATCGAAAGAGAAATTAGAAATGAAAGGCATAAGAAGGAAAGGTGAAGGAAATGGGGGGACATAAACGATGTAGGTGTATAACACAAGAGTACCAAAAAATTAAATAAATCCAGTATGAAATTTATAAGGCGATAAAGGCTCTTAGATTCATAAACTGGACAGAAGCCTTTTAATTGATGTTAAATATACCAAACAAATGCTGTAAAAACTTTAAAATTTTTAAAAACCTCAATTTTTTGCGTAGAAGCTAACAACAAAATTAGAAATCTAACACTATCTTTAATTCGTAATTCCCGAAAATTTGGAGTAGCCAACATAACCGTCAATTCATTTGCGATAAATAAAGGCTTTGTAAGCATGAATGCATAGATGAATTCACGTGCGCGTTTATCTTAACAAAATAACAAAGTTTTAATCTACTTATTAAATGTTTGGTAAGGTAAAACAAATTTTTAACAAAATATATACCAAAACAATTATTTCACCAAACACCCCAAATACATAATTCTCATTAAATTAATTTTTTACATACAGTCATCTCTCTTTAACGGAAAAAAATATTTCTAAGCGTTTTTTTGTTAAATGCTCACAAAAATATTCTTTATCAAATGGGTTTGTTAAATTTTTTCCGAAAATTTTTTCCGAGGATATAGGATTTGGTATATCCGCTAGATCCGGATTATCTCGGCCAATTTTCATTTATATGAAAAATGCAGAAACATGTCAACTGAGATACGAATAGAGCTTTGATTGCTATATAGAACGTATTTTTTGACTAAAAAATAGTTAATTTTCATTTCATTTACACTTGCCCCTATCTTTATGTCGATGACTGTATATTTGTCCTTTTTACATATACATATTTGTCTTTTGACTTTCACCACTATTAGTGTATTTTTTTATACCGTGTGGTTGCTCATAAATAAATAAATAAATCTTAAATAAAAAGAAACTGTGAGCTTGTCAAACTTTGTGAATAGTCCTCGATCTCGTGACAAACTAGAACAAATTCGTAGTTTAAGATAGGGTTTCGGGTGATCGTGTTTTGGGCTATGAATTTTTAAGTTCATCTCTCAAGCTATGAAACAAAAAATATTGGTATAAAATATTCACACCTGTTATAAAATATTCGTCATATTCAGTTTTAAATTCTGCATCGAATATTTTATCAACGCATTTTATATAATCACTGGCATATGTCAATAACTCCATATTGATATTGTAATAAAATATATTTTCTTTAAACGAGTCATTAGCAGCCACCTGAAAAATAAGCAGAGTTCAGCGGGATCGGGATCCAGGACGGGATCGGGCGGGATAATCCCGGGTTTTTCGAATCCCGATCGCAATTCTTCTGATCCCGAACCAGAAATATATATCCCGATCCCGGCCAATTCCAATCCCGAACTGGGATCGGAATGTGCATCAGATCCAGCTGCAAATCCCGATTTTATAAATTGACTAGAAGTCTGAAATAAAGTCAACAGAAGATCACTTAATCCCTCAATCTCAGTTCTTAAAAATACACATTTGAATGTAACGCACTTAATCGTATAGACTTGAACGTTTAGACTTGAATGCCCATGGCCTTCCAAAATTAAAAAATATTGCCTGTGGCACTTAAAATGGAGAAAATCTGGCATCTTGGCCTTCCAAATTTTTTAAAATCTCGAAGGCTTTTTTTAATTTGGTTTTTGAAGCTTTTAAATTTGGAGCCAACAAAGAGCTGGAAGTCCCCTAAGATTGCAGAAGGCTTGACCGGAGTAGCTACCAGTGTAGAGTATTCGGACCTATTCACTGATTTACCACTCGGAACTTGAGTCGAAATGTAGCGGCTCCGAAAGCTCCGGAGCCGAAGCAATGATTTGAAGGATGAGCAGGATCCACGAAAAGTCCAATACCGAGCTTCATGCCCGATTTTTAATAGTATATTAATCATCTTACATATCCTTTCTCAATACAATAGTCGAGAATCCCACCAAATCGGAAATGATCGTCGTAGAGTGAAAGGCCATTGAACAGGTGTAAAAGAGCATCGTCAATATTTGAGTTATCTGGATGAATATCTTCTAAACTAGCTCGCAAAAATTGCTTGACTTGGCCTCGCATTGCCTTGTTGAAGTTGGGTCCTTGGCATGAGAAGCCTTTGAAAAATAGGAGGAAAAAGAGAATTAAAGGGAGGGTGTATTGGAGCATATTTGTGGAGGAACGAGAGAAATTTTCCCTCATTTTCAATTTTTTATATTCTAAGGCAAAGTGAATGTATGTTGAATATGCCAATGTTGAGCAAGCTTATATTTCAAAAGTTTTAGTGGGAGGAGACGGCATGGGGAGGATATGGAGAGGGGGAGGGTTAAGGAGTTAGTCGACTCAAATTAATAAAATAGGCATGAAAAATATAAAGAGAAGGGCTTAAATTAATAAAAAAATCATACAAAAATGTACAAATTTAAAAATTTTGGAGGGAGGTGATGCGAGGAGATGTGTGGGTTAAAGCTTGGGCGTAGCTAAATGAATTTATTTCCCGTGGATTTTCTCTAGTTGCCCTTGAATAATCATTAGACATGATGAATTGGAAGGAAAAGCGTGTGAATTGATAAGCAAAATTTTACAAAAATGTACAATTTTAAAAATTTTATGGAAATGCCGATGGGGAGAGAGTGGGTTAATTGAGCTGGTGCATTGGCCGTTAATAATTTTTTTAAATCAAGGGCAACAATTGAATGATTTAATTTTGGCCAAGAATATACAAATGTATACGAGAATATACTAGGAATTGATTGGAAACAATTTAAATGAATTTTTTAAATTTAAAAATTAAATTAAAAATTAATTAACGGTGTTATAAGGATTACCGTAAACCGTTAAATGAGGATTTATGAGAGCATGGACTGATCAGAGTATACTTAATATTATATACCTTGTTAAATTACTACGTGTTAGAAATTTAATCCATGAGTTGAGAGGCACTGATCAGGGAACGCCCAAGTAGGCGCGCGGCCAGGTAGGCGCAAAGCCATAACTATTTGGAAAATTTCTGGACCTTAACAATTTTGGTACCATTCTCTTTAGCTCGATGAGAAGAATCGTTTAATGCTAAATTTTGAAAGATTCGAAAATCTTCAAGCAAGTTGTGGCTTTGCGCCTACATGGCCGCGCGCTTACTTAAACTGTACCCCACTGATCTATCTGGCTCCAGGAGCCTTGTGAAACTTTTTATTTTCTCTTGGGGGTTTTCTGATGCCATAAATAATAATCAGTGAAAGGAATTAGCTATTAAAAATGCAAAATAGGTTTCAAATAGACAATTTCAGATGGAAGTATTTGGTAAAAACACTCACAGCTGGCATAAATTCCAATTACAGAGGCTTCTTGCGTTTACTGCAAAAGACTCAACTTTGATCAAATATTCAACCAAATATTTTAAAAAAATTCTAAAATTTAACATAAATCAGTTAAAATTTTTAAGCTTTATCGGGGGAATATAAGCCGATAAAATCAAAAAATGGATCCGAGGGTCAACAATATCGGACCACTTGTCTACTCTACAAGGTATAAAACAGTGAAAGAGAGAATGAAATTATAGATAAAGTGGTTATACATATCTTTAAGTCCCTAGTATGAGCTAGAGACCGGACCGATACGATATATCGATAAAAATATCGATATCTCGTGCCGATATTGTCGATCGATAAATTTTTTGCTTTTTTCGATATTTTTCGATACCGATATTATCGCCCGATCACTCAAGTCCGGTCTCTAGTATGAAAATAATCCCGAAATAAAAAGTAAGGATCAAAAAATCTTTCCCTCAACTCGTTTTCTATCTCTTCAGAACATTGGATAATATTGAAAGGACAATAACATCCAGCCAAGGATGAACAACATGAGGTTAAATCCAACCCAAATTGGAGCCAACCAATGTCCACAATCATTTACTGTCAAGCTTGAACCGCGTGTTGGTGTGGTTGGAAAGCGTGGTGGTGTGCCCAGGTGTTGTGGTGTGCTTGAACTGCCGCTTGGATCGTAATGCATACGTTTCTGACGCACAATTTTATCCAAAAATATGTTTGAAATTGAACGTTTACGGCGACGATCTTCTTTAGGTTTTGGGTTGAAGCAGGAGAAGATTGATGATAAAAAGCCTCTCTTCTTTTGTTTTCTAACTGTATATTTTTTAAATTAATAATTTATGACGATATGGACGTAAGCCCTTTAATGTTTCAGATGTGATTAATCCTTGTTCTCGTCAAAATTTGTCCCCCTTACTACAGTCAAAATTAGTTTCCCTCACGGAATAAGGTGATTAATAAGGGGATTATAATGGAATTATAAGGGGATTATTATAAGGGATTATTATCAAAGTTGATTACCTCTATGTCCTTGCTGTGTAGTATACGAAGTTTCACCTAAATTGAGAAATTTACATCATGTGAAAGGGTAAAAACGGAATCTTAGCAGCAAAATATTAAAGCAAGACCTACCCGTGTAACCTTGATCGCCTTGTTCAAATTCACGTTGAGGCACAAAAACAGGCCCAATTTCGGGTGAACGACCACCAGCGTGTGAAGATTCTCCTTAATATTTTATTAATTATGTAAGCTTTGTGGCAATATGAGAACTATATTGGACGTATTATATTGGAAATCATTTATACCGTATATAATTAAGAAGCCACAAAATTTCTGGTCCGTAAATGCTTCAGCCAAAGCCATAGGCTTCTTTTCTTCCAACCCGGCCCCTTGAGTGAGCTTATAGTTACATATTGGCTTCTATTAGAAAGGGGGCGTTATTTTTCAATAGGCCTCATTTGCTGGGCTTTTATGAGATATAGGGTCCTAATGGAGCCGTGCTTTAATCAGAGTATCTACTTAAAACATACCCCCATGTTGCTGTGCGAATGTATGAGCTTAAATAAATTTATATTTAAATAGATATACAGTATATTAAGTAAATACAGTATATTAAAATATCACCTGAACGTCTAGGAGGCATTTTTTCAGTTAATACATATTCAAATTCTCCTTCGTTTCTTGCCAAATAATACGTTATCCAATTTTCATTAAGAGGTTTCATGGGTTCACCTGCCGCGTAGTGGTTTATTCCACCTCGATTTCCTTCGAATGTTGATTGGCCTAAAAATTGAATTTAGCTTGAAAATTTTTTGCTGAAGACATTTCTCCGACATACAACGCCGATGACTATCAGATATGTATGTAAATTTGAAGTTAATTCAAATTTGAAAGTATCATCAAGGGTTGTCCGCATTTATGGACTAACTCTATACCATGCATCGCCTCTCATACAGTAGCCAACAAATTTAAAATGCATGTAAAAAATTAAAATGCATGCCTTTCTGTCCGAATATTTATGAGTGGCACAGAAAATTTAGATTTTAACAAAAAGACTAGGGTTGCCGTTTTAGAGTCGGGCCGATAGTCGAGGCATTTTTTTCGGGCTTGTTTTTATCGAGTCGCCCCGATATGAGTCTTTTTCGGGCCTAACTTTATCGAGTCGGGCCGGTACTAGTCTTTTTCGGGCCAAACATCTAGGCCCGACTCGATCTTTCGGTCCGAGTCGGTCCATTTTGGCAACCCTAAAAAAGACGATTGAAAAGATAATAGGTCGATTGTTATTGTGGTTTAGTATAGAAGCAGTCATTAGCTATCAGTCTTGTACGGTACCTGCGCTGCCCTTCGTCCGGTACCTGCGCTGGCCTTTTTTATTCGTTATTTTGTATTTACTCTTGTGATAAACAAGTTATTCTATTCTTGTGTTATTATTATTCCCTAGGTTAGTCCGTAAAAGTTCAGTAGATTTATTGTAAAAACCTACTTATCCTTGTTGCATATTTAAGCCAATCTTCATTTTCATTCATCCCTTGCTGAAAATTTTTTTTATTTGATATAAAAAAGGTTCGAGTAAACCTCCTTCAAAAAGTATATTCCATGTTCATCATAATAGCATTTCTTTTCATAAAGCACCTCATTAGCTATAGGCCACACAACATGAAACAAATGAGCTAATCCTTGGATCGTATAAAGAGCCATTGCCATCCTTCCCTGCTCAGCTTTTCTTTGTCCTTCCTTGCTATAATTGTATCCACTGAAAGAATGTTTTAAAAAAAGTTAGTGTATCAGCAATAATGAATTTATATTTCTGTTGCTTTTGTAAGCTAAGCCCCAACAATTATCCATTTCCCCGCCTAAATGGAGAGTCTCCTAATGCATTTTCGACACAGTAATTACTAGATAAAATGTAGGATCGTAATTTTTACCTATTCCGTACGTATTGAATACAATACCTATATAGTACGGTATCCTTGAGTAGTACGGTATCTCCTTAGTAGTACGGTATCAATCAAGATGGCCGCCTAATTAAAGAAAATATGGTAATTTCTAAGCAAAACATTTTTAAAAATTGATAATTTAACAAACACTGGTTCAAAAATTCCTCCTGTTAATTCGAAATTGTTAATTGATTCGTAAAAGTCGGATAACTTTTTACTAGGATCACTAATCGGGGCAAATCCATAGCGTTGAATGTCTATAATTATTTGACCAGTATTATTGTCAATTTCAATGTCGCCCATTGTTTTATTCTTAAATCTGTTAACAAATATGCCTACGGTATCCTTTGCAAAATTGACTTTATTATCAATCTCATTAATGCTATCTTTTGGGTTGTAATGCTCAAGTTGCCCCAAAATTGCTGTAATCACGGGCATAAATAATTCTCCACACGTATTTGCAAAGTGAAACATTTGCGCAAATAAAATTCCAATATTTTCATGTTCTATGCTTACGTCAACTAGGGTATCAAATATGTTAAAATAGATACGCCAATTGTTGCAGAAACTTAATTTTATTATTTGTTTAATAAGTAAATGTAGAATATTAAGGAAAAAGTGAGATCCAGCTCAAGCAGTTAAAATGCTTAGAAGGCGGTGGAAGGAGGGAGGTTTAGGAATTATCAAACAGGATAATTAAGTCATTAGAGCACACATCGTGGTGAGTGAGAGCCCTTAAGACCAATACCTCAAAGACCAATACCTGCCCGAAACTTAACTAAACCCTCTCTTTTAGGTTATTCTTGGATCACTTTAAATGTTACTCCTTTTGTCACCAAATGTAATGGGAAAGATCAGCCCATATTATTTTGTATACCTAGTGTTAATTCCACCATGGCACATAAATTGAGCCCAATTGTAAAATTGAATGTAAAATCCACTTAATTGAAGACTTCCTCCAACATATTGTGGAAGGCTTTGATAGTCGATTTGATCAAAATCAGTGAAAAATCGAGTTGGTTCTTTAAAATAAATATAATACAGCCAGTCTGATACATATTGGAAACGCATACTAACTTATCTACAATTATAGACTTTGCTAGCCCGTTGATAATGTGGGTGGGTCGTAATGTGGGTCGTAATGAGGGTCGTAATATGGGTGGATCGTAAGTAAATAGGCTTATATGTATCGTTAATAGGCTTATATCGTCTTATATCGTCGTTATTTGCAAATTCGAATATTTTACCCCAACCTCCAATTTACCTCAATTTTTTACCCCTATGATTTTTTTATTTTTAAGAGCTTTTAACTCGGTGCCTAAGCATTTCCGGTTGTGAGAGTGAGCGAGATTTGAGTTAAATAGATAATATGATTTATACTTTTTGACCATTCTAATGCCCCAGACCGTATTTTTCATGTTCCTCATGAATAGAGTATTGCTAGTTTATAAATTTTTACCAAGTTCGAAGCAGCGTTTAAAAACATTTTTGTGAAATTGGCTGATCGAAGATTTCCTTATAAGGAATTTGAATATATCACCTCCACCCATTTTTGTATATTCAAAGCGATTTTGGATTCTTTTCACATTAAATGAAAGCATTGTCGCCCAACGAAGGTTGTCTTCGACTTGTTTTATGATAGAATCATTGGTTAACATTTTATCATTAATTGCTATTACACTATAAATTGGATTGTATTTATTGTGATTATTTAAAATTGTGAAATACAGGCAATTCATCTAATTGAGCCTCAATTCATTCAGTTTCAGGCCCAAATCAGTTTAGCCCCCTTATACATAAGGGGAATGAACTGGACGAACGCGACAATCAGTTATACTCCACTTCGTTCTAGACAAGTGACCTCAGCTCAAGTCCTCGTTGTTTTGAAGGGTGATACAGCTACAGTCCCACTTGTCCAATGAGGGAGATCCCATCTCCAGTGCAGCTTGTAATATTTTTCCCATGCTTTCCCCCAACATATATAAACTCTAAATTCAGTTACAATTCATTCGCGATTCATCCTAAGTCAGTTCATTCACTCTTGTATATGTATAAAGATGAATGAAATTGGGCAAGGAGGCCCTCAGTTCCAGTTCCACTTGTTTATTCCTTCAATTAACAATGGTTAAAAGGAACACGTAGCGGAATTATTATAGAAAAATTGAGCTCGTAAAATACCTGCATCCTGCCAGATAAAGCAAATAATGCATAGCAAAAGGCTCATCTAGCGACATTCTTTGGTTTATTAGCGTATTGTTTATCCCTCGAGTTTCAAGAAACCATGCAGGTCCACATGAATCTTCCCAAAATACTGGATTCTGACTTAACATATTTTTAAGATGATCGAACCCGACTATTTTACTCCACTCGTCATTCAATTCAAACTCACTGTTGTACTGTACAAAATATATTAAAGTAATAGTGCATGATAAATCTTAAGGATTTTTAGCACGGATTTCATTCGAACCTTAATTTATATGGGATAAAAAAGTAACCGGACATTTTTTTTAATTTTTAGATATTTGTAGGCTTATTACATATGTAGCAATTTAAATTGGCTCCCGTACAATCGCCAGTAAAAAATATTTCATAGAATTAATGGAAGGATTTAAAGAGTTATTGAGTAATTATAAAACAAGCAATTTTGGTGGATAAATGACTTAGAAAGGGAATTAGTAGGAGGGATATTTGTGATTTGGGTGGATTAAGATTGTCCAAGTGTTATCCTAACCAAAACCTACATATGTAAAATCTCCATTCCACTTGTCTGGTCCGAAATAGAAGCGATGATTCAGAAAGGCTTTAACATCCGTTTCTTGAAAATTTTGTTCGAAATCGAATTCGTTTGGATTGAATACTTCCATTAAGAAGTGCTCAAAATTAAAGTTGGAAGGATTTAATACTTCCATTAATTGGCGAATGAGACGTAGCTCCTTAAATTTTCAAAAATTAATAAAAAACAGGAGTGAGTTTAAAGTAGATTTTTGACATGGAACATGGATAATTTATAATTCAGAAAGAAATTTTAGGGTAACCCGAATTTTATTACCAAGCCACCTCATGCCGACCTTATGAATTTAAATAGCTCTACTTTACATCATGGAGGGTCGAGTTAGCCGAAAACAAAAAAAAGCCGACCCAAATATTTTCTCAACCGTAATCATATCCTAGGAAAGCTTGTAGAATCCGACCTGATTCTATCTCCACCCGCTCACCCCCCTCCTCTCCCCCTCAACCCAGCCCCATTATTAAATACAAAAAATGATGAAACGAAGCCTTTCGAATCCTTTAAATGACAAAATGGCAAATAAAAACAAAAAATTTATTAAACACCTCGATTTTTTGTGTAGAGGCTAACAATAAAATTAGAAATCTGACACTGTCTTTTATTCGCACTTCCCGAAAATTTGGATCAGCCATCATCCCCGACAGTTCATTTGCAATAAATAAAGGCTTTGTAAGCATGAATGCATAAAGGAATTCACGTGCACGATTTTGTTTGTAGGATTCATCTTAAATGGAGAAAATTTGTAATAAATAGAGGTCTTAGATCCACCAAAACTTTGGTAATATCCGGAGATAACTTAAGCTTATCTTAAGATATCTTATCTTATCTAGCACGTTTCGTAATTTTAAAATTCGATTTTTGATGACTAAATTGTTTAGAAATTTCGATTTTCACAATTTTTTGTTCGAAATTTCGACACTGTTTTTAGAACAACTCTGATCGACATCAAATATGCATCAAATGAAAATCGACAAAAAATTTAAGGTGGTTTATAATTTTGAAACAGAATGCAATTTATATTACTATAGACAGGGAATAAAACCGAAAACCCTTTAAGATTTTCCTAGACTATAAAGCGCGTCTCGGTCCTCGCCTAGGTTTATGATTTAGGACCTCGATTTCAAGGTCAAGTTCAGCAAAATCGAGGTTTTCGGCTTTGGCAAAACCGACCGAAAACCTCATGCTACTCTACTTAAGTTACGAGACAGGAGAGAATCGAAAACACCTGTAATATTGTATGGATCAAATCCGACTTTGATTCTTGCTTCGTATATTTTCGTCACGCATTTTATATAATCACTGGCATATGTCAGTATCTCCATATTTACATTGTAATTGAATATATTTGGCTTAAATGATTGATCAGCAACTATCTTTAAGATTAAAAATAAATTTTGATCTTCGAAAAATTTGAAGACAAGCTTTGATTTTTAAGAAATTGGCAATAGGTCCAGTTTATGAAACGCATAATCATAGGTATTATCATGGAATATAATTATGTGAATCTACTAATGAGGAAGAAAAATCAGTCCTTCAATTGATTAATGATAGGACCCATAATTGGGTTAACGATAGGCACAGGCCAAGAGTGGATTTATGTAAAGTTTAGCTACTAAGTAGTAATCAAGGATGGCTCAGCTTACTCTAAATCCTGACTTTTTGAACGAAACCATATCCAGAATAAATTATGAAGCAAGACAAGAAATCCAACCGTACTTTTTTCTCAACCCGAATAATCCCTGCTAGGAATCGGATCTACAACCTGCACAGTCCAACGAAAATTCATTGAACGTATGTGATTAAATATAAGTCCATAATTAATATTTAATCACATACGTTCAATGAATTTTCGTTGGACTGTGCAGGTTGTAGATCCGATTCCTAGCAGGGATTATTCGGGTTGAGAAAAAAGTACGGTTGGATTTCTTGTCTTGCTTCATAATTTATTCTGGATATGGTTTCGTTCAAAAAGTCAGGATTTAGAGTAAGCTGAGCCATCCTTGATTACTACTTAGTAGCTAAACTTTACATAAATCCACTCTTGGCCTGTGCCTATCGTTAACCCAATTATGGGTCCTATCATTAATCAATTGAAGGACTGATTTTTCTTCCTCATTAGTAGATTCACATAATTATATTCCATGATAATACCTATGATTATGCGTTTCATAAACTGGACCTATTGCCAATTTCTTAAAAATCAAAGCTTGTCTTCAAATTTTTCGAAGATCAAAATTTATTTTTAATCTTAAAGATAGTTGCTGATCAATCATTTAAGCCAAATATATTCAATTACAATGTAAATATGGAGATACTGACATATGCCAGTGATTATATAAAATGCGTGACGAAAATATACGAAGCAAGAATCAAAGTCGGATTTGATCCATACAATATTACAGGTGTTTTCGATTCTCTCCTGTCTCGTAACTTAAGTAGAGTAGCATGAGGTTTTCGGTCGGTTTTGCCAAAGCCGAAAACCTCGATTTTGCTGAACTTGACCTTGAAATCGAGGTCCTAAATCATAAACCTAGGCGAGGACCGAGACGCGCTTTATAGTCTAGGAAAATCTTAAAGGGTTTTCGGTTTTATTCCCTGTCTATAGTAATATAAATTGCATTCTGTTTCAAAATTATAAACCACCTTAAATTTTTTGTCGATTTTCATTTGATGCATATTTGATGTCGATCAGAGTTGTTCTAAAAACAGTGTCGAAATTTCGAACAAAAAATTGTGAAAATCGAAATTTCTAAACAATTTAGTCATCAAAAATCGAATTTTAAAATTACGAAACGTGCTAGATAAGATAAGATATCTTAAGATAAGCTTAAGTTATCTCCGGATATTACCAAAGTTTTGGTGGATCTAAGACCTCTATTTATTACAAATTTTCTCCATTTAAGATGAATCCTACAAACAAAATCGTGCACGTGAATTCCTTTATGCATTCATGCTTACAAAGCCTTTATTTATTGCAAATGAACTGTCGGGGATGATGGCTGATCCAAATTTTCGGGAAGTGCGAATAAAAGACAGTGTCAGATTTCTAATTTTATTGTTAGCCTCTACACAAAAAATCGAGGTGTTTAATAAATTTTTTGTTTTTATTTGCCATTTTGTCATTTAAAGGATTCGAAAGGCTTCGTTTCATCATTTTTTGTATTTAATAATGGGGCTGGGTTGAGGGGGAGAGGAGGGGGGTGAGCGGGTGGAGATAGAATCAGGTCGGATTCTACAAGCTTTCCTAGGATATGATTACGGTTGAGAAAATATTTGGGTCGGCTTTTTTTTGTTTTCGGCTAACTCGACCCTCCATGATGTAAAGTAGAGCTATTTAAATTCATAAGGTCGGCATGAGGTGGCTTGGTAATAAAATTCGGGTTACCCTAAAATTTCTTTCTGAATTATAAATTATCCATGTTCCATGTCAAAAATCTACTTTAAACTCACTCCTGTTTTTTATTAATTTTTGAAAATTTAAGGAGCTACGTCTCATTCGCCAATTAATGGAAGTATTAAATCCTTCCAACTTTAATTTTGAGCACTTCTTAATGGAAGTATTCAATCCAAACGAATTCGATTTCGAACAAAATTTTCAAGAAACGGATGTTAAAGCCTTTCTGAATCATCGCTTCTATTTCGGACCAGACAAGTGGAATGGAGATTTTACATATGTAGGTTTTGGTTAGGATAACACTTGGACAATCTTAATCCACCCAAATCACAAATATCCCTCCTACTAATTCCCTTTCTAAGTCATTTATCCACCAAAATTGCTTGTTTTATAATTACTCAATAACTCTTTAAATCCTTCCATTAATTCTATGAAATATTTTTTACTGGCGATTGTACGGGAGCCAATTTAAATTGCTACATATGTAATAAGCCTACAAATATCTAAAAATTAAAAAAAATGTCCGGTTACTTTTTTATCCCATATAAATTAAGGTTCGAATGAAATCCGTGCTAAAAATCCTTAAGATTTATCATGCACTATTACTTTAATATATTTTGTACAGTACAACAGTGAGTTTGAATTGAATGACGAGTGGAGTAAAATAGTCGGGTTCGATCATCTTAAAAATATGTTAAGTCAGAATCCAGTATTTTGGGAAGATTCATGTGGACCTGCATGGTTTCTTGAAACTCGAGGGATAAACAATACGCTAATAAACCAAAGAATGTCGCTAGATGAGCCTTTTGCTATGCATTATTTGCTTTATCTGGCAGGATGCAGGTATTTTACGAGCTCAATTTTTCTATAATAATTCCGCTACGTGTTCCTTTTAACCATTGTTAATTGAAGGAATAAACAAGTGGAACTGGAACTGAGGGCCTCCTTGCCCAATTTCATTCATCTTTATACATATACAAGAGTGAATGAACTGACTTAGGATGAATCGCGAATGAATTGTAACTGAATTTAGAGTTTATATATGTTGGGGGAAAGCATGGGAAAAATATTACAAGCTGCACTGGAGATGGGATCTCCCTCATTGGACAAGTGGGACTGTAGCTGTATCACCCTTCAAAACAACGAGGACTTGAGCTGAGGTCACTTGTCTAGAACGAAGTGGAGTATAACTGATTGTCGCGTTCGTCCAGTTCATTCCCCTTATGTATAAGGGGGCTAAACTGATTTGGGCCTGAAACTGAATGAATTGAGGCTCAATTAGATGAATTGCCTGTATTTCACAATTTTAAATAATCACAATAAATACAATCCAATTTATAGTGTAATAGCAATTAATGATAAAATGTTAACCAATGATTCTATCATAAAACAAGTCGAAGACAACCTTCGTTGGGCGACAATGCTTTCATTTAATGTGAAAAGAATCCAAAATCGCTTTGAATATACAAAAATGGGTGGAGGTGATATATTCAAATTCCTTATAAGGAAATCTTCGATCAGCCAATTTCACAAAAATGTTTTTAAACGCTGCTTCGAACTTGGTAAAAATTTATAAACTAGCAATACTCTATTCATGAGGAACATGAAAAATACGGTCTGGGGCATTAGAATGGTCAAAAAGTATAAATCATATTATCTATTTAACTCAAATCTCGCTCACTCTCACAACCGGAAATGCTTAGGCACCGAGTTAAAAGCTCTTAAAAATAAAAAAATCATAGGGGTAAAAAATTGAGGTAAATTGGAGGTTGGGGTAAAATATTCGAATTTGCAAATAACGACGATATAAGACGATATAAGCCTATTAACGATACATATAAGCCTATTTACTTACGATCCACCCATATTACGACCCTCATTACGACCCACATTACGACCCACCCACATTATCAACGGGCTAGCAAAGTCTATAATTGTAGATAAGTTAGTATGCGTTTCCAATATGTATCAGACTGGCTGTATTATATTTATTTTAAAGAACCAACTCGATTTTTCACTGATTTTGATCAAATCGACTATCAAAGCCTTCCACAATATGTTGGAGGAAGTCTTCAATTAAGTGGATTTTACATTCAATTTTACAATTGGGCTCAATTTATGTGCCATGGTGGAATTAACACTAGGTATACAAAATAATATGGGCTGATCTTTCCCATTACATTTGGTGACAAAAGGAGTAACATTTAAAGTGATCCAAGAATAACCTAAAAGAGAGGGTTTAGTTAAGTTTCGGGCAGGTATTGGTCTTTGAGGTATTGGTCTTAAGGGCTCTCACTCACCACGATGTGTGCTCTAATGACTTAATTATCCTGTTTGATAATTCCTAAACCTCCCTCCTTCCACCGCCTTCTAAGCATTTTAACTGCTTGAGCTGGATCTCACTTTTTCCTTAATATTCTACATTTACTTATTAAACAAATAATAAAATTAAGTTTCTGCAACAATTGGCGTATCTATTTTAACATATTTGATACCCTAGTTGACGTAAGCATAGAACATGAAAATATTGGAATTTTATTTGCGCAAATGTTTCACTTTGCAAATACGTGTGGAGAATTATTTATGCCCGTGATTACAGCAATTTTGGGGCAACTTGAGCATTACAACCCAAAAGATAGCATTAATGAGATTGATAATAAAGTCAATTTTGCAAAGGATACCGTAGGCATATTTGTTAACAGATTTAAGAATAAAACAATGGGCGACATTGAAATTGACAATAATACTGGTCAAATAATTATAGACATTCAACGCTATGGATTTGCCCCGATTAGTGATCCTAGTAAAAAGTTATCCGACTTTTACGAATCAATTAACAATTTCGAATTAACAGGAGGAATTTTTGAACCAGTGTTTGTTAAATTATCAATTTTTAAAAATGTTTTGCTTAGAAATTACCATATTTTCTTTAATTAGGCGGCCATCTTGATTGATACCGTACTACTAAGGAGATACCGTACTACTCAAGGATACCGTACTATATAGGTATTGTATTCAATACGTACGGAATAGGTAAAAATTACGATCCTACATTTTATCTAGTAATTACTGTGTCGAAAATGCATTAGGAGACTCTCCATTTAGGCGGGGAAATGGATAATTGTTGGGGCTTAGCTTACAAAAGCAACAGAAATATAAATTCATTATTGCTGATACACTAACTTTTTTTAAAACATTCTTTCAGTGGATACAATTATAGCAAGGAAGGACAAAGAAAAGCTGAGCAGGGAAGGATGGCAATGGCTCTTTATACGATCCAAGGATTAGCTCATTTGTTTCATGTTGTGTGGCCTATAGCTAATGAGGTGCTTTATGAAAAGAAATGCTATTATGATGAACATGGAATATACTTTTTGAAGGAGGTTTACTCGAACCTTTTTTATATCAAATAAAAAAAATTTTCAGCAAGGGATGAATGAAAATGAAGATTGGCTTAAATATGCAACAAGGATAAGTAGGTTTTTACAATAAATCTACTGAACTTTTACGGACTAACCTAGGGAATAATAATAACACAAGAATAGAATAACTTGTTTATCACAAGAGTAAATACAAAATAACGAATAAAAAAGGCCAGCGCAGGTACCGGACGAAGGGCAGCGCAGGTACCGTACAAGACTGATAGCTAATGACTGCTTCTATACTAAACCACAATAACAATCGACCTATTATCTTTTCAATCGTCTTTTTTAGGGTTGCCAAAATGGACCGACTCGGACCGAAAGATCGAGTCGGGCCTAGATGTTTGGCCCGAAAAAGACTAGTACCGGCCCGACTCGATAAAGTTAGGCCCGAAAAAGACTCATATCGGGGCGACTCGATAAAAACAAGCCCGAAAAAAATGCCTCGACTATCGGCCCGACTCTAAAACGGCAACCCTAGTCTTTTTGTTAAAATCTAAATTTTCTGTGCCACTCATAAATATTCGGACAGAAAGGCATGCATTTTAATTTTTTACATGCATTTTAAATTTGTTGGCTACTGTATGAGAGGCGATGCATGGTATAGAGTTAGTCCATAAATGCGGACAACCCTTGATGATACTTTCAAATTTGAATTAACTTCAAATTTACATACATATCTGATAGTCATCGGCGTTGTATGTCGGAGAAATGTCTTCAGCAAAAAATTTTCAAGCTAAATTCAATTTTTAGGCCAATCAACATTCGAAGGAAATCGAGGTGGAATAAACCACTACGCGGCAGGTGAACCCATGAAACCTCTTAATGAAAATTGGATAACGTATTATTTGGCAAGAAACGAAGGAGAATTTGAATATGTATTAACTGAAAAAATGCCTCCTAGACGTTCAGGTGATATTTTAATATACTGTATTTACTTAATATACTGTATATCTATTTAAATATAAATTTATTTAAGCTCATACATTCGCACAGCAACATGGGGGTATGTTTTAAGTAGATACTCTGATTAAAGCACGGCTCCATTAGGACCCTATATCTCATAAAAGCCCAGCAAATGAGGCCTATTGAAAAATAACGCCCCCTTTCTAATAGAAGCCAATATGTAACTATAAGCTCACTCAAGGGGCCGGGTTGGAAGAAAAGAAGCCTATGGCTTTGGCTGAAGCATTTACGGACCAGAAATTTTGTGGCTTCTTAATTATATACGGTATAAATGATTTCCAATATAATACGTCCAATATAGTTCTCATATTGCCACAAAGCTTACATAATTAATAAAATATTAAGGAGAATCTTCACACGCTGGTGGTCGTTCACCCGAAATTGGGCCTGTTTTTGTGCCTCAACGTGAATTTGAACAAGGCGATCAAGGTTACACGGGTAGGTCTTGCTTTAATATTTTGCTGCTAAGATTCCGTTTTTACCCTTTCACATGATGTAAATTTCTCAATTTAGGTGAAACTTCGTATACTACACAGCAAGGACATAGAGGTAATCAACTTTGATAATAATCCCTTATAATAATCCCCTTATAATTCCATTATAATCCCCTTATTAATCACCTTATTCCGTGAGGGAAACTAATTTTGACTGTAGTAAGGGGGACAAATTTTGACGAGAACAAGGATTAATCACATCTGAAACATTAAAGGGCTTACGTCCATATCGTCATAAATTATTAATTTAAAAAATATACAGTTAGAAAACAAAAGAAGAGAGGCTTTTTATCATCAATCTTCTCCTGCTTCAACCCAAAACCTAAAGAAGATCGTCGCCGTAAACGTTCAATTTCAAACATATTTTTGGATAAAATTGTGCGTCAGAAACGTATGCATTACGATCCAAGCGGCAGTTCAAGCACACCACAACACCTGGGCACACCACCACGCTTTCCAACCACACCAACACGCGGTTCAAGCTTGACAGTAAATGATTGTGGACATTGGTTGGCTCCAATTTGGGTTGGATTTAACCTCATGTTGTTCATCCTTGGCTGGATGTTATTGTCCTTTCAATATTATCCAATGTTCTGAAGAGATAGAAAACGAGTTGAGGGAAAGATTTTTTGATCCTTACTTTTTATTTCGGGATTATTTTCATACTAGAGACCGGACTTGAGTGATCGGGCGATAATATCGGTATCGAAAAATATCGAAAAAAGCAAAAAATTTATCGATCGACAATATCGGCACGAGATATCGATATTTTTATCGATATATCGTATCGGTCCGGTCTCTAGCTCATACTAGGGACTTAAAGATATGTATAACCACTTTATCTATAATTTCATTCTCTCTTTCACTGTTTTATACCTTGTAGAGTAGACAAGTGGTCCGATATTGTTGACCCTCGGATCCATTTTTTGATTTTATCGGCTTATATTCCCCCGATAAAGCTTAAAAATTTTAACTGATTTATGTTAAATTTTAGAATTTTTTTAAAATATTTGGTTGAATATTTGATCAAAGTTGAGTCTTTTGCAGTAAACGCAAGAAGCCTCTGTAATTGGAATTTATGCCAGCTGTGAGTGTTTTTACCAAATACTTCCATCTGAAATTGTCTATTTGAAACCTATTTTGCATTTTTAATAGCTAATTCCTTTCACTGATTATTATTTATGGCATCAGAAAACCCCCAAGAGAAAATAAAAAGTTTCACAAGGCTCCTGGAGCCAGATAGATCAGTGGGGTACAGTTTAAGTAAGCGCGCGGCCATGTAGGCGCAAAGCCACAACTTGCTTGAAGATTTTCGAATCTTTCAAAATTTAGCATTAAACGATTCTTCTCATCGAGCTAAAGAGAATGGTACCAAAATTGTTAAGGTCCAGAAATTTTCCAAATAGTTATGGCTTTGCGCCTACCTGGCCGCGCGCCTACTTGGGCGTTCCCTGATCAGTGCCTCTCAACTCATGGATTAAATTTCTAACACGTAGTAATTTAACAAGGTATATAATATTAAGTATACTCTGATCAGTCCATGCTCTCATAAATCCTCATTTAACGGTTTACGGTAATCCTTATAACACCGTTAATTAATTTTTAATTTAATTTTTAAATTTAAAAAATTCATTTAAATTGTTTCCAATCAATTCCTAGTATATTCTCGTATACATTTGTATATTCTTGGCCAAAATTAAATCATTCAATTGTTGCCCTTGATTTAAAAAAATTATTAACGGCCAATGCACCAGCTCAATTAACCCACTCTCTCCCCATCGGCATTTCCATAAAATTTTTAAAATTGTACATTTTTGTAAAATTTTGCTTATCAATTCACACGCTTTTCCTTCCAATTCATCATGTCTAATGATTATTCAAGGGCAACTAGAGAAAATCCACGGGAAATAAATTCATTTAGCTACGCCCAAGCTTTAACCCACACATCTCCTCGCATCACCTCCCTCCAAAATTTTTAAATTTGTACATTTTTGTATGATTTTTTTATTAATTTAAGCCCTTCTCTTTATATTTTTCATGCCTATTTTATTAATTTGAGTCGACTAACT
>CACSLI010000028.1:0-51861 GCA_902706615.1 Meloidogyne luci
GGGGGGGGGGGGGATACTAAACATAGAGCTTGGAACACTCTTTTAACCTATTTACAATTTTAATTTAAAATAAAAATTAATTTTATTATTGAAAAAAAAACAAACGGAAAATTCAGAGCCATTTAACACATTAGCATCTTTTATTTGATTCCATAACCCAGAACAACGTTCTTCCATCAACACAATTTCATCCAAATTAGGCTCATCCAAATCCTCTACTCCTTCCAAATTTTGATCATTTGTCAAATCAATTATTTCATCAATTTTCTCAGTTTCAGAGAAAAAATAATTATCGCTAATATCCATTCTTCTTCTTTTATTAAAGAAAATTAAATTTTAAAAAGTTGATTTTTTGGTTGAAACGATCTACTAAAAAAATAAATATTTAAAAATATTTTAACGGAGCACCTCAATCTCTGGATCAGTTCAGTCTGGACCCTATAACTCATCAAGGAATGGTCACTTTTTCATATTCTTGGTATCAATGGATAAAGAATCAAAAGCTCTACAACATATCAAAAAATCAGAATTTTTGACTCATTGATAAAAAAGTTATGATATAAAAACCAACTTTTTCAAAAAAACGTGATTTTTTGGCACTTTTTCGATCATAACTTTTTTAACAATAAGTAAAGAATTTTGATTTTCTGGTATATTGTAGCTTATTTAATGCCCTATCCATTGGTACCAAGAACATTAAAAATTATCAGTCCTTCAAAAGTTATAGGTCGCGCGACTGAGCCCAGACCAGAGATGTTTCGAAATTTCGATTTTCGAGGTTATTTTTCTTTCGATTTCGAAGATTTTTGAATTTATTTCGATTTTCGAAAATTTTTTTGTTTCGAAACATCTATGGCCCGACTGAAACGAGGTGTACCCATATTTTAAATTAAAAAAATATACATTGTTTTTGTTTTGAGTAAATGTGTTTTGACCGCCAGTTTTTATTCTTTTAAAAAATTCAAACAATCACTCAAAAATCATTGAAGAATTGGTGAAGTTAAAGGAAAATTTAAAGAAAAAATAATTTTTCGTCTCCTCAAGGTTGGAGACTAAAATGTAGATATCTAAAAATAAAGAAAATAAAATTTTTGGACAAAATAAATAGTATATATTGGCTAAAATAAAAAAAATTAATGGTTGGGCAAAATAAATAAAAAGAAGGCAGAAAAAGAAGGCAAAACTAATCCAATTTTAAAGATTAGCAAACAAACAAAAGAAGGCTTAAGGGGTCACTTGGGCAATAAATATATTTATTCTCAAAGACCAATGGATATTTGTTTATATGTACATAATAAATTGGTAACAAAGAGAGAGGAAATAAAGTAAAAATGCCAATTAAAAATAAGAAAAATTGAAATTTTTAGTCGAATTTCAAAAATTTGAAATTCAAAAAATCATGGGGACATTTTGTCCAAAAAACGGATATTGTGTAGTGAAATTTTGTTCATCAAGATTTACCGGTTATTTATTTTAGTGACCGGCAAAATCCCTATGCATTATTTTTCAAAAATCTTTGCGGGAGAGGATCCTGCGGGATAAATCTCGCAAAATCATGCAAATCAAAAAATGCCGAGATTGCGGGGCGCACAATCCCGCGCCGGTCACTAGCTTATTTTTAAACGCCAAAATTTTGTTTTTTTGGTCCTACATTTGGTCCTACATAAAAAGGCTTAAGGGGTCACTTGGGCTGCATTCCAGAAACTATGGTCACATTTCATTCCTAAACTCCTACTTATCACCAAGTCCTTCACGCATTACTTCGGAAAAGTTTAAAGAGGGTCATTTTTAAGTAAAAACAAAACAAAAAGGAAAAATTGGGATAAAGCTGTGAAAGCAGCAATCGATTGAAAAGAAAGAAAAGAGGGGGGAGATTGGCTGTTTTACAAACACTATGTAGCCCAAACATTAAGAGAAACTAAAAAAAGTATGAAGAAACAAACAAAGTGTACAAATGATACTGATTAATGTGAGCGAGAAAAAGGAAAGAAGAGGGCCATTTATTCCAAATTGTTGGCTGCAAATAAAAAATAATAGGAAAAAATATTGCCAAAAAGTTGTAGTAATTCTAATTTCTGGGGGAAATCCAGAAGATCAAAACACAGAAGGTCAAATCCAAATATTTGGCGGGAAAGAAGAATTTGAACAGACTAAGACGGTTTTGTGGGTATTGGGAGGAGAAATAAGACGGAAATTCTCTCGTCCAACTGTCAGATAAGGCAAAAGGGAGCAGTCCAACGTACATAGTCATGATCTTGAGCCCTCTTTATCCGCCCAAATATTTGGATTTGAACCACGGGTCTTGACTTTCTGGGTTTTGCACCTTAAATGGTCGGCCTCTAATTCTTTATTATATTTTTTGCGTTGATTATTTTAAAATTCTTTAAAATGATTTGAAAATTGGAAAAAATTAGGAATATTTAGGTAGAAAATTGGAAAAAATAAATAAATTCCAAGGCCGAAAATTTTGTTACATGCATGTGACAGAGAGGAAAGAACTAAATATAAGAGGAAAAAAGAGGGGGAAAGGAGAGTAGTTAACACCCCGTGTTTCGTTTCAAGGGAAATGCCGCCAACCTATTGAAGGGTCTGGTTGGGGGAGGGGTCCGCCCCAATAAACGACAGCCTATTGAAGGGTTTGGGTGCGCGACGGGGGAGGGTGTAAGGGGAAAATCCAATCCTAATGACAAGTTTTGGATTAATTAGGTGAAGGGGCAAGGGATATTTTAAAGTGTTAGTGGATACTAATTGGTCGACTAATTAGTTTTGGGAGGGGTGTTCGCGCACTTTGCGGGAAATCCTAAGGATTTTCAAAGGTGTGTGGTGGTAGGTGTAAGGGGAGATTTTCAACTAATTTATTGTGTAATTTGTGGGTGGGAAAGGAAAAATTTTAAGGGTGTTAAAATACTAATTGTAATTACGTAATAGTTTGCCTGGTTAATTTTTAGGGTGGTGATCTTTTGGGCAGGGGCTTTTCTGTGGTAAGAGGAAAAGGAGAAAAATTCAAATAAGTTGAGTATGTATCTTGCTATAGGTCAATTTCCCAAGCAGTCAATAAACTCCGCTTGTTTATTGACGTTTGTGAAATTACTCAACTTGTTTTTCCTCTTATTAAAGCAATTATTTCAAATTTTTGCATTTATATTTATTCTAAATTTTAATTTTTTTCATTTTTATTTTTTAAATTTTATTTAATATTTTCCAATAAATCTCTCAATTTCATTTTTAACTCACTAAACAAATTTCAATTCTAAACGCATATCTTTTCAAATATTGTTTTTACTCATTGAACAAATTTCAATTCTAACCTCTTATCTTTTCAACTTATATCCAGATTTTAAATTTTCTGCTGGCATTCAGTTTGTGGTCGTATAACGGAAAGTACCTTAAATCTTCCAATTAATTATGTCGGGACGTATAAGACAATTAAACAAAAAAGGTGATTTACAAAATTTTATTTTCTATTATTTATTTTCAAGGAAACAAGAGAGGCCCCAAAACACCCGATGTAAATGATACTCTGACTTCTCCACCACATCTTTCCAGAGCAAAAAGATTACCAAAAATTGCCAATGCTTCCGATAAGGGTTTATTAATTTGAATTATCCAATTATTTTTTCTACAAATTCTAGACAAGTATAAACTTCGTATAATGCCCCAAAAAGGTTTTAGTTTAATTTTTTAATTATATTTTTTGTATAAAAGAAAATACAAACGTCGTAGTCGTATTTTTCCTAAAAAAACGACAAACGGCGCCACAAACAACGGCGCCACAAAACGCGGCGCCACAAACAACGGCGCCGCAAAAAGGTTTTATTTATAGGTCTAATTTTTCTTATAATTTTTGAAATTCAGAGCCTTCGCCGTTACCCTGCTCCTCAACTACGAGTATTCTAAAAAAATTTTTTTCGATTTAAATTATTAAAATTAAATTTTCTAATATATTTTAGAACCGCATTCTCGATCACGCTCTCGTTCATCATCTCGATCTCGTTCCCGCTCATCTTCTCGCTCACAGTGCCATTCTCCCAATCAATTGGTCTCTTCCCGCACAGGTTCAAGTCCCACAAAAATTGCAATACCAAGATCAAACCATTATGATTTGAGAAAAATTGGTATATTTTATTATTCAGTTTTAAAATTATTTATATAATATTCTATAATAGATTTTAAATATTTTGTTTTTAAGTACCAACAAAAAATTTGGGATCTTCCCGCACAGGTTCAAAAAGATGCCCTCATATAGGGCATCTTAAGACAAAATGTCCAATTCTTCTTGAGCAATTCAAGGAAACTAATCTGGAAGGGGGTATTTTTTAAATAATATAATTTTAAAAGAAAAAATTTTTTAAAATAAAATAAAATCTTTAAATATAATAAAAAGTATTTTTTTTGGTTGAAAAAACCAATCCTGCACAAATGCACTTCATTGTTGCGTCGAGTGGGATTGGTTCAGAACAGCACAAATGCACCTGCATCTGCAGAGTTGCGTCGAGCTGTTCTGAATTTTTTATTCGTGAACTTTATATTTATAAGTAAAATTAATAAAAATTTTAAATTAAAATAAGAAAAATAAAATTTCTAAATAAATAAATTTTTCTAAATTTGAAAAGTCAATCCTGCACAAATGCACTTCATTGTTGCGTCGAGTGGGATTGACTCGGGACAGCACACATGCACCTGCACTAGCAGAGTTGCGTCGAGCTGTCCTGATTTTTTAATTCAAAGATTTACTTTTTAATGTTTAAATTTAGAATTAATAAAATTTAAACATTTAAAAATATTTTCAATAATAATTTATAATAATAAAATTTTTTTAAAAATAATTTACAATAATAACAAGAAAAACAATAAATTCATAGGAGGATGTACTGCCAGATTATGTTTTGAATGGAGTGGCATTCTGGAATATTAAAAAAATCCTTGATAAAAATTTTGAGGATAATGGAGATATAAAAGAGGTTTTGGTTCAATGGGAGGGCTTCAGCGAGGAGGAAGGCTCCTGGGAGCCGATAACAGTCTTTAGAGACTGTTTAGGGCTGTTGTATAAAGAAGGTTTAAAGATGGGATAATAGATACTCTGGGGCACACCTCAGGTCTTCTGCCTAATGAAAAGGTTTAAAACTCTTAGAATCTATTACTAACTTTGAGCTTCAGGTATCTAAATTATTGAAAAATTTTCTACAGCTAATCCAGAAATAGATGTTAAGAAAGTATTTCCTAATCTTGGGAAGGTTAATGTCAATAATAAAAATTTGAAAAACCTTACTAGAGCTGAAAAGGAAAAATTAAGAAAGAATTTACAGAAAATGATGAAATCAGCCGGACGCCAGGGGTTTTAAAAGGTCTTTTTATAAAAAATTTTAGAATTTATTATTAAATCTGAAATTTATAAAATTAAAAAAATGATAATAAATATAATCTAATAACAATGAATTTAAAATTTTAAGTTAATTGAAAATTGGGCTATGCTCGCACAGGTTCTGTTCTATTAAAATAATATGTCATCACAACAAAGAAACGTAATTAAGAGATAATATTTAAATGAAATATTTGTCATCAATTAATAATGCAACTACGAATTTATTTTTTAATTCTATAACATTGAATTTTTAATTGCTCATAATCACTTATATATTTGGTTTCTATTGGTTTAATTTATTTTCTAACTTAAAAATCTTTAATTTCTCATAATCACTTATATATATTTGGTTTCTCTTGGTTTAATTTATTTTCTAAAACTTAAAAATCTTTAATTGCTTATAATCACTAAAAATTTTGAAATACAATAATTAAAATCGTAATACTAAAAATATTATTTATTCAATATATTACGCTAATTAAAAACCTAAAAAATATTACGATTTTTTTCACTATTTATTTTTTAACATTTATTTTACAAATAAAAGCAAAATTTCAATTTTATTATTTTTCAGAGTAAAAAAAAACAGTTGAAATTTAAATAATAATTTTAAGGTTAATAATAGGAAAGATTGAGAAATAATTGGAAAGTTTTTAAATCAATTAATTTTAGAAAATAATAGTAATAATAGGGGTTAAATAAAAGGAATAATTCGATTTAATTAGAATAGGAACAGTTTAATTATAAAAAAATTCAATTTTCCTCAACTGAAGGATCATCAGCTGGGCATATAGGACAGTCCAAAGGTGGATATGTCCCACGGCAACACTCAAAGCAGTAAACATTGTGCCCACAGATTGGAAATGGAAAGACTCGAGTGCTTCCACAACGCATACATGCTTGGCCCTCAACCTGTTGTGGCACATTTCTTTCTTCTAAAAATTTTAAATTTTTATAAAAAATAATTGTATTTTACCATTCTCCTCTACTTGTTGCACGGCTACCGCTGGAACGTCCTGACCCTGTCCTTCCCTCTGTTGGCGACGTTGTTGTATTGCTCTCAAACGAGCGATTCGTCGCTCCATTCTATCTCTTAGCATACGAACTCGAGGTCCCATCAAGGGCACAGGCGGTCTCGGATACCCATTCTTAATTTATATTTTTTAACATAAAATTTTTAAGCTTTATGAATTTTTTGAATTAAAATTAAAAGAAAATTTTTCCTTAATTTTTAAATTAGATATTTAAAAATCACTCTCTCTGCCCATGTCTCAAGTCGCTCTTGACGCAGATATAGTTGGACAATTGCCCGTTGATCTAGTCGGGAATTTCGAAGAATGGAGCAAATTTTTAGATGCTGAGCACCGACTTGAGATTTAAGAGTATTGTTTTCACAATACAAATCGTCGATCATTCTTCGCATTGTTCTCATCTCACGTTCAATATCCATTACTTTAAATTTATCTAGAAAAATAAAATTTATTTTAAAAAGCAAAAGAAATTTGAATGTGGCATATCCTTTCTTTAATATCCATTACTCCCATTTTTGCCGCTTACTCCCCAAGGTCACATTTGAACGGTCAAAAATCTGCAGCTGTTGATTAAGAAAGTCACGAAAATTCAAAAGAGAAGAAGGGACTATATTATTTAATTAATTATATTTTCCAAGAAAAAGGGACCATCTTTTTTAAATTAATATTTTAAATTCTTTAATAAAAAGCTGAAAGGTATTGAGCGAGGTGGTATAAAAGCCGAACTCATTTATTTTATATATCATTTCCTTTATTCACATTGTTCTGATTATATCAAGTTTTAATTTTATTTTAGTACATAAAATGCTCTTTTTTATCGATGAGTGTGCCAAAATTTTGAATTGCCATCCCAAGTCTCTGCGAGACCAATTGAACCATCCGTCTAAACGGGCACTTCTAATATCAAAGCTTAAAGGGAAAAAAGTGCGCACTCTTTACTCTGATCGAAATGGGTTTCGAAAAACCTTTACAATTCATGGATTGACATACAAAGGAGCCCATTGTATTATGGCCTATGGGGCACTGTCCCGCCCATACAACGTTTCTGTTGCGGCACATTTTTATTCCCGGCATAGAATTAGACTACAATATCCTTATTTACAATGCGCCATTGAACGTTTTCCACGTCGTTGTGAGGATCGATATTACCCTCTTGAGTTACTTGAATTTATTGACGAAAAGGAGGAAGATTATATAGGATTTTCGATTGACGACAAACCATTATATGCTGAGGTTTCTGAAAAGTTACAAATAGACAAAACTAGTGAAACAGAAAAAGATAGAGATGATCCACTAATATTTGAGGATGATTTTGACGAAATGGAAGGATGGTGATATTTTTCAAAATATTTTCTTTTGACTATTTATTTTTTAACTTTTAACTATTTTATTCAGCAACTTTTCCTTAAAAATAATAAACTTCTTTCTCTAAAGTTTGAAATTTTTTAATAAATTTTCTCTTCCATCTGTTAATTCTGCAATTTCCCCCTGAAAAGTATAAACTTCTTTCTTTTAATTTAATAACTTAAATTTATTAATTTTTAATTTATTTTTAAATTGTTTCTTCTTATTATTAATTTTGCTTTTTCACCCCTAGAATTGTATACTTTTACACACTAATTTTGCACAAAATAAAATTTATTTAAATAAAATAATTACAAAGTGTGACCAAAATCCAAAACTTTAAAGTCACTTGGGCGCACAATGCCCTTACCTACAAATGGACGATACATTTTCTTGAGGGGTTGGGAAAAGACAGCCCCATTTTTAACGGAAGGGCGTAGAAAATTTGGATAATTTATATTAATAGGGACAGAAAACCCATTATTAGCAAAATGAAGCACTTTTTCTTTAAAAACTTCATAACGAAGGCCCTGGTTCATAACAACATCCCAGTTCAATGTCATGCCTCGGACTTTGAGGACATATTCAAATTCAGCATTAGAACGATCTTTGCGTTGAAGTTTCAATCCATACTGTTTGGCACCACCAGAACAGTATTCAACAATTTGATGCTTGGGGTATTCATCAGTGAATTCCCCCAAGTGGGGTCCAAGATCCAAAGGGTTCCTTTCTTCTGGATGGACGAAGATAAGGGAGTCGGTGTCTGAAATTTAAATATTAAAAATTTTTTAAATTATATTTACCCGTGTACAAAAGAGAACACCCAGGCGTTCTAACCACTTTCTTCATAGCTCTCAACAAGTGCAAACGCGCGCAGGACGTGGTCCACAATGAAATAACTAAAATATTTTTTAGTTAAAATTAAAAATTTAAATTCATAAACTTACCAACATTGGAACACTCATGTTCCTCAACCCAATCTTTCTTGGTCAGGTGGGAAATTAGTATAACTTCAGGTGTCAGCTCATCCACAGAGGAAACTTCTTTGCTCGGGTCGTCAACAATTTTACGCCACGTAGCTGGGCTGTCAGTGATCGTACACTGACTTAAACCAAAGTTTCTAAGTGAGAAGCGGCCCCCTAAAGTTTAGTTATTTTTCCCCAAAATATTTTTAAAATTACAAAGATTGTTGAGACAGAGCTTCGCTTGAGTGCGCTTGCCTTTGTTTGGGATCTAAAAATTTAATTTTAATTTATTACTAAAATTATATTTACCATTTTATTTCTTTCGATTTTGATATCAAACTTTTCCGCGCATTCGCGGATAAAATTTTCCTCTGCAGCATAGTCTCCCTTGATCGATTCATCGAACCCAGAAGAGTGTATCTTCTGAGCCATAAATTCCGCGATGTAAGAACGGAACAACCCATTATCTGATGAAGTGTATTCTAATACACGGTATACTTTGTTGACCCTGTACCCTTCATCCAAAGCTGCATTTAATTCTACAGAGGTACACGTGCTTACCCATCCACGTTGTCTATCGTCGTGGGTGCACTGGTAGTCTTCACGGACTTCACCTTCAGGGTAAGTCTTGCTAAAATTTCTAGCTTTTTTATTAAATTAAAATATAAACATACGCGCAGGTAATACAAAGTGGGAAAAGAAGCCTATCATTTGATTTCACCGGAAGAATGGGAATATCAATCTTGCGGGGAGGTATGACAAAAACCTAAAAATATTTCTTTTAGAATTTTTTAAATTTATAAAATACTTTTAAAATTGAAAGAGTATATTTGTTGTCAGTTGAACTGGTCCAATTTACATTTTCATTTAAAATGTGGACTGTCGGATGCCCAGTTGGATAATTTGTCGTGACATTTATAAAAGGGTACAAGGAAGTTACGTCGTAGTATGATATTCTTTCTCCAGGTTGTGCTGCATGGAATAATTTAAGAGGGCCAGTTCTTCCTCCATAAAATCCTGATCGAATGTCGATCGGCCCGTTGTCTATATAATCTTCAAATTTCTTCTTCATATCTTTATCCTTTGCCAACATATCTTTTATCTCACATTCCCAATATACTTCTATTTGTTGAACTTGAGACTTGATATAATCAAGTCTTTTCTTATCCAATTCCCTTTGTCGTCCGGCTGTTTTACCGTTAGGTAGGACAATGTTGTCATCCGGGTAACATTTTTCACAGCCGTGCCAACAGCACCCGTTCACTTCTATCCCAAGTTTTTGGTCTTCAACCCACCCATCTAACTGGTAGGTCCCAATCCTTAAAACTTAATTTTTTAAATCCCTTTTATTTATAATGTACCTCTTTTCACCACTTGCAGAGTTGCAAGTCTGAACAGTCACATTGTTTTCCTCGCCATACCATTCCAAAAATTTCAAAGCAAGCAGGCTCTGATTATCCACATTGTCATAGCCGCGTTCTGGAACTATGCCGACATGTTCAGCCTTGAGGTGATTGGTTCTGAAGTGACGCATGCAGGCGGATGCAATTGTCATTGAGTCCCGGAGCACATCAATCCCATCATGTCCTTTGTCTGAAGCTGGTCTATCTCCATTTTCTCGCTTTGAAACCTAAATTAAATCTATTGTTTAAACTTTTAAAAAATTTATTAATTTTAAAGGACCTCAAGAAATTCATTCCGAAATGCAATTAGAGCCGCCATCAGAATCTCCACATCATTGGTGCAATAAGAGGCAAGAGCCTCTTCAAGATTGAAAGGGTTTTGTTGTTGTTGTTCGTACCACTGATCAAATTGCTTTCTTTTTTCCGGGAGCATTCCATCAGCCAAGTAGTCAGCTTTTGTTGGAAAAATCATTTTTCCATAGTTGTTGGGGTGATTTGCCAAATGTGGAAAATATGGCTTGTCCTCAACTTGTAAAGCGAAAGCAGGGACTAAAGAAGCCAAAGACATGGGCATGAGGTTGAATGAATCCCGAAAAATTATGCTTCCTTTATTTTTGCCTCTCGAAGCAATTTTCATTTCATACATCTTATTACCTCTTTTTAACATTTCAGGTGTAAAGCCTACAAAAAATTTTCATTTCTCTATAATTTTTAAGTTTAATACCTCTTAAAAACAGTTCTTTGAAAACAATAACCATATCAAACCTCCCACCAAAGTGAGAGAAAGCCAAGGTGTCATGTTCCTGAGGAAGTCCATTCAAAATCCAATCAATAAAAGCCTCCAACGGATGGGTTGAAATGACCATCTTGTCAACTTTTGTTCCAGTAAAAGGTATTTGTGAGAATGTGATTAGTCGGTGTTGCCCACATACTCTACACTCTCTTTCCTAGGATTTTTCTATTTTACAAAATTATATAAAAAAATTACTTCATAAATGCATTCAGGACAAGTTACTTTTGCTGCGATGAAGTTTGCTTCATGCTTCTTCCCTTTGTCAGAAGGAAGATATTGTGTTGTTTCTAAGTCGAAGGCAACGAATCGATATTTTTTGTCAGATTTTGGTTCAAGGGGCTTGATGAAGCATCCTCTTTTGGCGTCGTGGTAGTCTCCGCATGTGCTACAATGCTTCTCTCCACATATATGCCCCTTGCGTCCTCGTCTATTGTTGTCCCTTACATTCCATACAACTCCACACTTTTCACATTGTTTTGAAATATTGCAGTAGCCGCATCGTTTGTGATGTTGGTAACAGTTGGCGTTGTTAAATAATTTGCCGCATAAGCGACAAAGTTTGCTGAATGCTGCCATTATTTTACACGGAAAGCCGGGCCCGACTCGAGAACATTTAATGCATCGTGCCCTACAAGAAGCACGATGTGTAATGTCTCGGTCATAAACCTTCTCGCAATAAAAGCAATAAGGTTGGCCAAACAGGCCTCCGGACTTCCGCACTCCATCAAAATGTTGATTGTTGTAGAAGAGTAGTATTGGGGTGTCGAAATTATCAGGGCCAATCTTAATCTCCGGCTTATAGTTACCTATTGAACCGAAGACAAAGACTTTGAAGATATTCTGCCCTGAATATTTGTTGTTCCAATAGTCGACTACTAGAGGAATCCAATATTCGGCGTTGTAAAGGGCTAAGTTCATCGGTGCTCCAATCCGTTCCATTAATTCAATTGTATCTTCTTTAAATTTATTTGCCATTCCATGTTCGTTGTTAATATATCTGAAGAATTTAGTTGGTGACCAGGAACAGATTGTATGAACGAGTGATGCAATTAATGAATAAAAGAGACAATAAGAATCATTGTTGTGGATCTGGAATAAAAATATTACTCTAATGAATTAGGGCTACCCCAAATCTTAAATAATTTGTTCAGTTTGAGTATATAATTTTATTTTTATTCAACATTTACTTCCCAATTTGTAACCCACTTTATATCCCCTTCCCACTTTAATTAAAAAAATTTTTTTTATTAAAAATTTTCAAGTCTTAAAATTTTCTTTAGAAAACGCGGTAAACAGGCCTTAATCAAAGCACGGTTGTTAATGCGGTGACGCACTTGGGCCTTCCTAGATCTTCCTGCACCTGGGAGTTGATGTTGTTTTGGTAGAGCATTTTTGTCCACAACAGTAGCAGTAACTGTGAACGGTTGTCCCCAAAGCGAGACCTCTTTCTGACGGAAGCTTTGGGCAACCAACAAAAATCGGTTGAGAATTGCCTCAACCGTATTTTCGTTTCTATCTCTGAAATAATCAAAATTTTATTTAAAATACTTTCCAATAAATTTTGACTTGCCTTACAGGAATCCAAACATCGTGGTCCAAAAGTGGACTACTAACAATGCAGCCAATCTGCTCGGCTTTCATACCACGGTTGCGACTCTCTTCCACCGCTTCATTAAGGAAGTATTGAAAAATTTCTAAAAAATTTTTCGTAATATCTAAATAAATATAAAACATACTGCTTAACAATTCCTCGGGGTCCGAAGGCAAGTCCTTGATCAGGAACTTGCTTCGACTTTTCAGAAATTTAAATTTTTTATTCCGATCGATCGTTGTTTCGAGACGATCGACATAATCCTTTGGTTCTTTAGAAGAACCAGCGCCAGTTTGGAGTCCAAGTAGATTAGTTATAGAAAAAATAGAGCTTAAACCAAGAATGTTCTCAATGGTGAATCGAGCACGTTTTTTAGGCGGTGGACGATTGTCCATTTAAAATAAATTAAAATATCGATTTTATTTCTAAATAAATTAATTAAAAATTTAATTAAATAAAAGCAAAATATAAAATGAAAAAATAAGATTATAAAGCCAAACAATGAACATATGTCGGTCCTTAAATAGTAAGAAATTTTAAATTTTCATTCATTCATCCAGTCTTTTAATTGCCACGGACCCCTCATCCTTTTTCTTGACCAGCCACTTTCCGTTCATATTCTCACACGCGAAGCAACCCTGTCCTTTTATTTACTCCCGCCATTTCAATTTAAAAACACATGTTCTTTATTTTTACCCTTTCCCTCCATCCTTTTGCCAGCTATTCACTTTTCTCTACCGTATATCATATTTACAATACCGTAATTTCCTCAATTTATTTATTTTGTAAAGAAAATTTTAACAAAGAAATCGAAAATTAGTTTTCTGGGAACAAATAAAAATTATCGATTTTTAATAATGTATATTTCAGCTCAAAAATTCTTTTTACATCTTTCCATTCTTTGACTCGAAGATGTTTTTAATACACTAAATTTAAAAATTATAGGGCAACAAAAACTCGTAAATAATACATACTTTCTCTAGTATTGGAGCCCCATATAAATTAATTAGATTGCAGTATTTCAGAATGTTTTCGCCATCTAAAAAAGACTAGAAATTCAAACTTGAAAATTCATACCAATCTTAGAAGCCATAAATTGTTCGCATGCATTTTTTAGCTGTTCAACCTGATATTTATGTGCAATAGCAAAAATCTTCTCCGCATGACTTTCCAATATAGCTTAATTATAGTTCAAATTAAAAATACGATTTATAAAAACCATTATTGATTTGCCCGGTGTAAAAGAATTCTAGCATTGCGCGAACACATTCAATAGAAGTATCCGTAATTGTTAATACACCCTAAGATTTATCTGTAAATTAATTTAACCTATACTAAATATACATTTTGAGCTTCAAGCATTCCATTTTGGTCAAGCATTTTTTGTAATACTTCACTATTTTGAGCCAAAATACAACGATGTGTTTTTATAAACTCATCGCCAATCTATAATATAATTTCATAAGTATAAATTTTCTAAAACCTTAATGATAAAATCAGTAAATATTTCCTTTTCCAACATATTGCGAAATTTCTCTTGTAAATCAATAGTTAAGTTGTGGCAATTAGCTTCAACCTCTAGATGAAGAGATAGAGAACCTAAGTATAGTTTATTTTTGGTCATTTCGCATTCTTACCATTAGACTGAACAGCGTTGTTCAAAGAAAAACTTGTATACCCCATTCGTTCCTGATTCTCAAACTTGTATGTTGATCTAAGCATTAATAAAAAATGTTAGAAATTAATTCATTCATTTTAACTTGATAATATCAACGATGTAGGTATTAGATAGACCCTTCGTTGCATAGATTTTATATTTTGTATTGACAAGAGCATTTATAGTATTTGGGCCAACTTGGCAAAGCCAAACAAAAGTATACTCTGATCCTTGACTTATTTGAAGATGTAACTCCCATCCTACACTAGGAAAATTAGAGTTGTAAAATCGTTCACCTTCATAACAAAAAAGATTAGTAAATTATAAAAAATTGGTAAATTACTAGCTAAATGTAGAAATCTGCATTTAGGTAAGCCCTCTCGTGTCTGTTTAAGATCAGGCACATGCCAAACAAATTTAGAAATAGTTTCCATTTAAAAAGGTTCGGTGGAATTTAAAAGACGAGGAATATAAGAGTGAATGAACTTAAAAATCTATAATATTATTATTGCCCTTGACTACTACGGACCTTTCCTCTTCTTGACCGTTCATTTTCATCTATTATGCGATATATCCTCCAACCTTTATATCTATACTTATTCTAATTTTAACCTTCAATCATTTGTATCCATTTTTATTTACCGTATGATATAATTAATACAGTAATTTTTGTTTTTCAGTTTATTTAAAATTTATATTATGTCAAAAGAAATAATTTCACAAGAGGAAGAGCCCAAGTTTTTTGAAATAGATGTAATTCAAACATTTCAGATTGAAATTTAAAATTTATTTAGGGATTTTGCCAATACAAATCTTGTTCAAGACATGGCTATCTCACAGCCTTAAATTTATCTTTGAAGAATGGTGAGAAGCTTGACAAGGGAGCTCGCTGCAGTTTTATTTACCATTACTTTATGGGGTTCCATTGGTGTGAGGACTGTATGAAATTTAATTTGATGAAGAAACAAAGAAAAACGTTGATACCAATAACTCAAAATTTATTTTTTTACTCTTTTTGGTTGTGCACTGATTGTGCACTTTTTGCGACTACTCCTTTGTAATTTAACAATAATTCACTGTAAAAGTTTATCCACTATTTTTAATACAAATAAATCTGGATTTTGTTTAGTGTCTAACATTTTTAAATATTGTTCAAAGGTCAGACCCTGGGATAGGAAATGTGTTATAGAAATACAGTGATGCCCACAAGTTTTGGCTAAAGGAGATTGATAGGGCTTAACATTACGTATTACATTAGGAAAATTTTTAAGAAATGAGTTTAAAATGCAGCTACTAATGGGGAGGGCTAGACTATCAAAATAATACACTTTAGTAAAATTTATAAAAATTGTTATCCAATGGGATCCTTTCATTCCTTCAGGGTCTAAGTTTACGATAAAAATTGATTGTTTCAAATCATTCATTGGGATAAAGTCACAGGGATAGCACCCTTGGAAAAGTCGACGTGTCTTTGGATTCTCCCTCAGTATTTTTGTTATCATATGACTGTTCATCTAATGCTTAATTTAAGTTTATAAACTTATTTACTTTGTACCTTGTAATTCAATATCCTTGTTCTTTTTTCTTGGAAGAACAACTTTTAACCAAAGAACTGAACGTAATTGATAAATAATGAGGCTAATTACAAATAGAATATACAATCCTATCATTCCCCAACAGAAAATATGTCCATATATATTGTTTTCTCCTGGACTTTCCTTACAAAGTTGAATAGTAGGGAAGTTTGGAAAATTTATAGGGATATTAGTGTCAGTTGTAGTTCTTTTTGCTAAATATTCTGCGTATTCAGGGAGATTTTCCACCTTTGAAATATCATCTATACTTAGTGTTTCAATGAGAGGAATAAATATTCTAATAAGAAGAGTAATAATTGAAATTTTATGCATTTTAAAATTTTATTACAATAATGAAATCTGAATCTATTTATATAGTAGTGTCACTAGCAATAGTACGATTTTTATCTAGAATAATTAATGAGTCTGCTTCACCCATAGCCACAAGCATAATTCCTCCTTCTGGTACTGGCTGACTAAATTTAATATTCACCGCTGTTGTCCCATTCTTTATCAAATCAAAAAGTCCTCCTTGATCGTCTCCACTATTGGTTAAGTTAAAGATGTATATGCAATGGGTAATTCCATACTGCAGATAGTTAATTCCGTTACTTTCTGAAGAGGTAGCCAAACCAATAGCGTCATTCATGTCATTAAATGCTCGAACATATTTTCCATTAATGTAATCAAAGTCATAAGAAGCCTGAGGGTAACTTCGACCGTTTGCAATAATACTAATTTCTCGAACATTAAAGTGTTGGAAGTTGAAAGGACTTCGTCCAAAATTTCCAACATAGTCTGAATTAGCGACAAGACCAAGTGTTATTCTCCGGGGTATCTGGTCCATAAAGAGATTGGCATTAAATTCATATCTCCCCATGCTAATAAAGAGAGGTTTCATCATAGTTTTCCTTATTGCATATCGGGCGGGTTTAATATCAAGTTTTCGGGCAATATCCAATGCTAATCCATCCATTAGATCCATCTTTTTAATGTAAAGTTTACAGTTCACAACCTCAAAATAGTAACGGGTTGATTGGGCAATACCGAGAACTGGAGGAGCGATTAAAACAAATTTTGCATCGTTAGGTAAAATTTCAATGTCGACTTCACATTGGTTAATTAAATAAAGTGGTTGATTAAAAATATCGGCATCAAGTTTTGTTATAAACTGAGCCGTTTTACTTGAAGAAAATAATTTTTTCCTATCCTCATATCCTTCGCCACTTTCTAGAGATACACCAGAATCAAAATAATAGCCAGAAGCATTAAGATGAGAACTTTTTGCTCCCTGGGAATAAGATAACTCGTATGACAAGTAGCTTTTGTAAGCATACATGGAATTTGAATTAAAAATTTCGCGGCCATTTATATTAATTTTCATATTATTTATAAAAGTTTGTCCTATAAGCTGGATAGGTGCAACATTGTCTGTTGGTGCAAGATTTACCAAATAACCATTTTCATTCTCTTTTCTTATTCTAAGTTCAGTAAAAAGATAACATTTTGACAAATCAATATAATTTTGACTTGAATGTATTTTAAAGTGGTAGGGAGTGTCGGTAAGTGGATTGCTTGGGAGAATTTCAAAAACTTTAGAAGACGTTACAGTGACATTAGTTGGAGGAATTTGAAAGAAGTCAAGTGCACTTGTTATAGAGTTAATGCTTTCATTGTCAATTTTTTGGAAAGCCATTTTTAATAAAGTCCGAAGGCGTCTGATCTCAAACGTTTTTTAACTTTTTTGCCAATAATTGTTTGATATGACGGTATAGCGTTCCTTTTTATACCCTTTTTACGACCAGTACCAAATTGTTTTGGTAATCCTCCTTTGTCTAAAACATTATCGATTCCTTTCCTTCCCTCTTCCTTTAGAGCTGCCTTAAGTGGCTCACCCTGATTTACTCTCTCTAATACCCTTTGGCCAGTATTTAGTGCTTCTCCTGCCACTGTAGTACCAGCTTGTTTAATAATTGGGAGGAAAAAACGCCAAAGCCCTCGCATTACATCACCAATACCCGCGCCTCTTTGTGAACTGCCATATCCTCGTTGAAAAGGTGATGATCCTTTGAAATAGTTATATTCATCTGAAATACCACTTCCCCTCATAGGAACAAACTCTTCATATCCTATAGATCTAGTATCAAAAACAACATGAACCATTTTTATTTATTCAAAATATTAAATGAAATTTACAATTGTAAGAGTATTTATATAGGCGCGACAACGGATAAATTAAAAATTTATAACTTTTTTAAATATCAAAACTATCATCACTGTTCCAAAAGCAAATGGCACAAGTCTTCCCCCATCCATAGTTCTCAATTCAATCTCAATTTCGTTTATTTCTTTTGGAAGCACACGAATGAAAATAGGAGAGTCGTAAATCTTTTCATGATATTCCCCAGGGGTTGCTCCGGAGACAGACACAACTCTCAATAATGAGCTTAATGAATTTCCTACAATCATATTCTCAGTTAAACCTCTGGAGTAGACAGCAAAACTAGAAAATCCTCCCCTCAAGTCACTTCCATATTTTGCTATCTCCTCATTCATGACCATATTTGTATTTTCAAAGCCCAATACATAACCAAGTTGAGGAGAGAAGGACAGGTATTTAATATTAGGATGAGAAAATTCCAGTTTAAATCGTTTAAAATCGTTATGAAAATATAGAGAAATGGAATCTATAATCTGTTTCTGGACATTAGTGTCAATTTTATCTTTTCTTAAACTACTGTATTTTTTCAGAAGTCCTTCCATCATTGGCAAATAATTTTCTCTTTGAGAATTAGTAGGGGTTTTTCCTAGTACGTAAATAAGAACTCTTTCCATATCATCTGTCCATTTTATTTTCTCTTGAACGTATGTTTGATTTTGTTTTAAAGCAAGAGCTTCAGGAAGTGAAGGAAGAGTTTGGGTAGGTTGAGGTAGTGATTCCTGAGTTTTTTGAGGGGTAGTAGGTTTTGGTGGAGGAAGTACTTTTTGAGGTGTTGATTTTTGTTGAGGCAAAATTCGAGGAGGTGAAGATGCAGGTTTTTGAGCAGGGGGAGGTGGAGTTGGTTGTGGAGTTGGAGGTTTTTGAGACTGGGGAAGTTGTGGTTTTTGTGGAGTTGGAGTTTTTAGAGTAGGAGGCGGTTGTGTAGTAGGAGGTTTTTGAGTAGGAGGAGGTGGAGGAGGTTGTGTATTAGACAGTCTTTGAGCATGTGGAGGTGGTAGTTGAGGAGTAGGTTTTTGATTAGTTTGAGGTAGAGGTTTTTGTGGGGTTGAGGGTTTTTGAGCAGGAGGAGGTGGTACTTGAGGAGTAGGTTTTTGAGTATTTTGTGGAGTAGAGGGTCTTTGAGCAGGAGGTTGAACTGTTGGTTTAGGGGGTGAAGTAGGCTTTTGAACAGGTTGAGGTGGTTGTATAAGGGGTTTTTGAGCAGGAGCTGGTGGAGGTGGTAATTGGGGAGTAGAAGGTTTTAGAACAGGAGCAGGTGTTGGTGGTAGTTGAGTTTCTTGAGTAGTTTTAGGTTGAGGTTTTTGTGGAGTGGAAGGTTTTTGAGCAGGAGGAGGTTGAGGTGGTAATTGAGGACTAGGAGGTTTAGTTTGAGTTAGTGGTTTTTGTGGAGTTGGAGGTTTTTGAGTAGAAGGCTGAGGTTTTTGTGGAGTAGCAGGTTTTTGAGTGCTAGGAGGTTGAGGTTTAGGGGGTGAAGGTCTTTGAATAGGTTGAGGTTGGGGAATTGATTGAGGTTGTTGTAGTCTGGGAGGCGATGGTAATTTAGTAGTTGAAGGTTTGTGAATTTCTTGAGGCGTAGGTTTCTTAGCTGGAGGGGCAGGTGAAGACGGTTTTGCAGGATCTACCAATCGTGGAGGAGAACCGGGGTTTATCCTTGGAGGAGATGGTAGAGTCTCCTGCAAACTTCGTTTTGGACGACCAGTTCGTGGCGGTGACATCAATGTTGGTCTATTTAAAAATCCTACATTATCTAGAGGAGATGCTTCGAGCACCTCGCTTTGATGTTGCAAAGTAGAGATTAAGAAATTAAGTAAATCCTCAGGTTTATTATGAGAACCTCTTGGGACAGGAACCCTTATGACCTTAGCCTTTCCTTGAAAGTCAGTGCAATGAATATCGATCCACTGCTCTTCAAGTGTACCAATAGTTGAGGGCCATGAATAAGGATATGAAATACTGTGTAATCCACAAACCCAGTCTCCCGAAAAATAAATTGGCTTCGGGAGATGAACTCGAAACTTATTAGGCTGATTATCGGGATAATCAGTTGTATTACTTAGCAAACACACGTAAAAACTGTTTGACATTTTTATAACGAATAAATATGTACAATATGAAAACAAATGTCTTTTATACTAATTGATTCTCGTGTATCCATTCCCTCTCCGGATATCCAATAAATTTTACAAGTACTTCAAAGGCACCATCTGGTCTTTTTCTTTTACGGTAAACCTTCTCAATCCTATACTCTGTCCCTGCATCTTTTTTGACTTTGGTTAGTTCTTCGTTGTAATAAGATCCCTTGTACTTATTACCATTGTCATCCTTTAACTTATAACGAATTGGTCTAGATTGATCTTTGACTTTGTCGACTTCCACTATTACATCACCCCAATTTGGGATATATCCCTTCTCAAAAGTTCCTTTATTGACACTAGTACGTACAAAATCTCCTTTTTTAAATTTAGGTTTTGTCTTTTTAATTTTTGTAGACAATTCATCTCCATAAATCCTCTCCCATACCTCTTGAGCATTCATAAAGTTAACGTCAATAGGTCTCATTCCATGAATCCTGCTCTTTGCCTTATTTATTCCTTGCAAAATTTCAGGTAAAATTTCAACCCAGTTAAGTGTTTTGTAGTGGGCAAAATATCGATATAATCGTTGTTTAACATTTCTAATTGCACGCTCCGCAAGCGAAGCTTTAACTATTGAATGGGTAGCTTCAAACTTTTCAATTTCTTCTTTTTCAAAAAATTCTTTTAATTGCTTATTTTTAAATTCTAGTCCTTTATCGGAAAATATTCTATGTGGCTTCATGGGCATTTGGTCGATTAATTGTTTAAAGGCTTCTAACATTTCTTCGGTTTTCTTCGATTTGACAGGAACCCCAAAAACTCTTTTTGAAAGGACATCAATCCCCAATAATAAATACTTATTTCCTTTATTGTGTCTTGACAATGTTTGTAAATCTGCCAAATCAACCTGAACATCTGTCATAAATCCAGAAGCCACAGTCTTACTTCTGGAAAAATGTATTCTCTTGGGACGCATAAGCGAATAAGTTCGGTGTCCCTCAAGAAAATCTTGTACAACTTTTCTAGGTAAATGTTTAAGGACTTTACGAGCTTCGTACCATAATCTGTCAACCCCAGAAAATGCTGCAGGTGAATCGGGGTCATTATAGAGATGATTCAAAAGTTTTGTATAATCCGCCATTTTTACCAAAGTGAGGGTTTAAATCTATTTATATCTTCCTGTGTAGGTTTTTTTGACGCCCATTTCTTACCGATTGTACGACCTCTTACTTTACGTAAACTTATATCCTCTTGAGTTGGTTTTCTCGATGCCCATTTTTTAACCCCTTCTTTGCGTCCTCTTAAAATATTTAGTTTTTCTGACCAAGCTTTTGATAATTGTTCAGCCTTCTTTTTTGAAGAAGGTCCCTTAACTCTTTTGTAATGAACTAGCGTAGCGCCTTCAGGGATTTGATATTTTCTTTTCAGCCGCTCGCGTTGTATAGGGGGAGACGGGGATCGTCCCGTTCTTGCAACTCTTTGTCGTCTCCGTCTTTTAGCTCTATCTAAAACTTCTGCCTCCTCATCTCGACGCATTTGTTGAATTACACTATGATCAAGAGGGACTTTGACATTTTGTGATGTTTTTCTTCTCCTTAATAGCTCTTTCTTTTTTTGAATTTGTGCAGTTTGTTCTCTTAACCTAAGTTCTCTATTTTCATATGTATTTTTACTCCTCTTATTCCCTTCAAAATCTTCAGATACCTGGTCCCTTTTTGAAGCTTGGAGAGACACAGGCGGAGAATCGCTTAAAGGAGCATTCTGTGATTCAATAATGGGATCTTGTGTAATATTTGACTCAACAGCCAATGTTGATGGTAAAGAGATCCTAGCCGATACTCTTTTCTTTTGTTTCTTTTTAACCGGAATTTTTGATTTTTTAATTGCCTTATTTACTTTTAATCTTTTTTGGTCTCCTCCATTGTCTGTTTCTTTCCTTTTTACATGTTGATGTTGGGTTGGTGGTGTCGAGGGCACTTCTCTTGATACATTTCTACTTCTGGATCGAGAAGGTAAAGATGGATGGTAAGAAGATTCAGAGAGAGGAGGCACAACATTATAAGCATTATTGGGAGGTTCTCTGGGATAATTAGAAAATGAAACGTCATCGCTCATCCACATATCATCATCATTTTCGGCTATATTTGTTGAGGGATGAGTTTGGTCTCTATTCATAATAGCACCCTTTGGCGAAGCAACCATCTCAACTCTGACAGGACGATTCTGACTTTCATTACGTAGATGGAGATAACGTCTTAATTCTTGATTGTAGTGAATATTTTTTGCACTTGGATGTTCCTTTACTCTTCGAGTTTTATCAAGTGTTCGCCGAACATCGTCTAGATTTGGCTCTCCTGTATCAAAAGTAGTAAGCCCACGATAAATTTCTTGTGGTACAAGAATAAATTTGTTAGCCATAATTTATTAATAATAAGAATTTTGATTAATTTCCGCTTTTTATAGAGCGCGCCAGTTCGATGAGTATAGGTGTAAGAAGGGCGGCAAAGGCTCCAATACCATTTCCTTTCTGCAAAGCATGTTTTGCTCCTCTCGTGCTTCGAGCCCTACTTACGCCACGGACAAAGCAGGCATAAGGCATCAAGCGTTTCTTTTGGCGAGTTGTCAAAATAAATCGGGACTTTACAATATTAAGACAAATTTCCACTAATGTTAAAAGTTGTGAAGTACTAGCAAGTCGTAAAAGTCGACGTATTTTGCTTTGGGATTTTGTGTGGCATAAAGTATTTAGAAAACTTGAATTCTCTCGTATTAAATTACTAATCATTTTAAATTCCACTTTTTGGTGTAAAGATAATTTTTTCATCGTCTTCCTTAAATATCCCTGTTCTCAGTCTTAAAGTAGGGTCGGAGGAGGCGTGCATATCGATTAATAAGTAGCCGTAGGGTTGATTTGTAGCTTGTCGGTAGGCATCAAGAAAATAATCTAATTTACTTGGGAAAAGTTGTACTCCTATATTCCTAACTGCAAGTGCAGAATTTGGGGAACGCATTAAAATAATGTATTGCGCATTTTGTCGGGCAACTTTGATTTTACGATCAAATAAATTTTGAGTTACAAATACGACTGCAAAATTTTGATGGTGGGATTTTTTAGTAAATAGTTCAGACAAATATTTCTCATCAATAGACAAAAGGAGATCATCAAGAATTAAAAGGAGTGGTTTTGGAAATGATTTTAATAATTCTTCGGAGGGAACGCCGACAAAAACGGCTACTCCAGATTTTTGAAGTATTGGCACTATACTACTCATTTCTCCGAAACAATACAGTATACTACTTGGTTTGGGGTCAATTAAGTCAACCGATTCGGAAATAAATTTCAATAGGAATGTACTTTTCCCACTTGAACTGGGACCTGAGACAATCATACCAAAAGGCAGTTTAAATTTCAAATCTTTATTAGAAAATGTCAACGCTTCCATTTTTAAGTTCTAGGAAAACTAAAGGAAATAAAAAATTAATTAACTTAAATACTAATTGGGGCTGAAAAAATTAAAGGGGTGGTTGTAAGTTTGTATCATCTGGATTGTTTACTACTTCATTGTTAACCTCACTTTGTGTTGGCATTATTCCCATTGTAACGGCTTGCATTGAGTCGAAGAACTCCAATAGGACTGCATCCTCATTCTCTTTTGGTTCCTCTTTAATTGGTGATAATGCTATGAGGGGCTCTTGCGATGTTATTTCTTTTTCCGGGGATGCAGGTGGAGGTGATAGTAATTCCGTTTGTGGTGCAAGGGGAGGAGATATGGGTGATTGAGTTAATAATTCCTGTTGTGGAGGCAGAGGGGGTGGTGGCGGTGTAGGCATCGGTAGCTGAGTTGTTGCCTCACGCTTTTGAGAATTTTTGACAGGGCAAACGCTCTGGGAACCGTAAGGGATGTTTAAAACACGGCCTTTATTTTTAATCTTTAATTTAAATTTTATTTTGAAATATTAATCAAATATAACCTTGAAAAAGCAATGTCCGGGCAAATCATAAATACAATCAAATGGAACGAAACGGGGAGTTGAAAGTCGGGTACAATAGATTGTTACTCCTTCCTTTGTTACAATAAAATCAAGTTCGACCTCTGTACTTTTGCATTCGCGGCAGCGACCGCCATGTTCAAAAGGAATAAAGCGGGGAGTAGAAATCCTTTCACTGGTAAGGGTAATTCCGTTGGCGGTGAGATTAAACTCGACCTCAGGAATAATTTGAGCCATTAAGGATTCTTTATCGTTAATATTGAGTGCCATTTTTCAAAAATTTTTAAAAATGAAACAAAATATAAATTTTGCGAGCTTATATATCCCACCCCCACCCATACACCACCAGCTAATTAAAAAAATTAGTCCCGAGCTGGTTTCGATCCATCAACCTTTAATCAACCTTCTTCCATCCTCCTAATTCACTTCCATTATCTCAACAAAGACTCTACCGACTGAGCCATCGGGACATAGCATTAAATACTCTAAATTATTTTATATAGTTTATTCTTCCGTTTTACGCCCATACTCAAAAAACATATACACTAAAATTTATATCTATATCTGTTGCATTGGTCTTTTGGTCTGTCTAACACTTAAGTAAGGTAAAGGAAAAGAGAAGAGAAAAGTTGGCTGTTGAGTCAGAACACTTGCATTACTCTTGCCGTCTATATTTCATTCATACTTTAAAACATACACTCTATAAAATCTCTCTCTCTCTGTTTGTCGCATAGGTTTAATACTGTCTATTCTTTTTGGAACGGAGGAAGACAAACTGTCAGTAGAGTCTGTGCCGACTAACACTATCTAACACAAAGGAAAAGAAGAGAACGAAGGGATAGCAAATTTGACGGCAGGGTCAAATTGCTGTAAATTTAAAGGGGAAGTGGGTAAACAAATGAAAAATGCAAAGAATAAAATTAATAAAGAAAAATAATTAAAATAATTTTTAAAATCCTAATCTTAAATTTGCACCCTATCTAAAACTTTTAAAAAACAAAACAAGGATTTATATCATAATATTTATTTATTTAATTAAAGTACTACAAATATTTTCTAAAATTTTTTTAATTTTCTTCTCCTTCTTCTTCCTCACATTGAGGCACGAGAGGTCTCGTTCTTTACTATCTTCTCCATTTCTTTTAAAGTCTTCTCCTCGCGGAGACCAGGAGAAAAAAATGGGCGTTTCTTAAAAAGGAAAAAAAATATTTCATTTTAAAGAGAAATATTTTAAAATAAAATTTAGATTTAAATAGTTTAAATATTTTAGAAATTTTTTACATAAATTTTTAAACTAATTATTTTAATTACCATAGGAGCCAACTCAATCTCCTTCACAGTTTTCTTCTTTAAATAAAAAAAAACATAAATTATTATTTTTATATTGAGTTACCCCTTTGCGCACATCCACCATAAGAGGTGGCGGCAGACCAACTGTAACCGGAACATTGGCACGTGGCAAACGAACAGTTTGCCGTGTGACATGTCGACGGCCAACCAGAAAAGTAAACAACTTTAATTTAAAATATGATTTGTTTAATTAATATAAAATTTTACATTAAACCCAAAAGAGAGTACAACACAAATCAAAATTATATAAAGCACTAAAGCTTCAAAAGAGCCAAAATTAGCTTGTTGAATAATTTTGGGCTCAGTAATAAATTTAATAAAATCATCGGGCCCCACATTAGCTGGTATACAAAGTGTGGGTTTACTGTAGTACTCTGGGCGTATACAGTGAAGCCCGATATTACAGGAACAATTACTCATAACCCAATTCATTATTAAAATATTTTTACTAAAAAGTTTAACAAAAATTATTAAAAAATAATAAAAATGATTTGTGTTTACTCTCCCTTTGATTACATAACCCATCACCCGCCTAAAAGCGTCAAATTTTATGTTAATTAAAGAAAACATACAAAACATCTGGCATGAAGAGTAGAAAATAAGCGACTGTCAAAAAGTTTAGGAAAAGGATTAGTCCCAAAAGATCACCACCCAAAATATCAACCAAGCAAACTATTACGTAATTACAATTATTTTAACACCCTTAAAAATTTTCCTTTCCCCACCCACAAATTACACAATTAATTAGTCAAACATATCCCTGTTACACCTTCCACCAAACCCTTTAGAAATCCTAGGATTTCCCGCAAAGTGCGCGAACACCCCTCCCAAAACCAATTAGTTCCCCTTACCCCCTCCCCTAATTAATTTAAAACATGTCATTAGGTTTGGATTTCCCCCTTACCCCCTCCCCCATCGCGCACCAAACCCTTCAAAAGGCTGTCGTTTAGTGGGGCGGACCCCTCCCCCAACCAGACCCTTCAATAGGTTGGCGGCATTTCCCTTTGAAACGAAACACGGGGGTTAACTACTAAGGAGGTTTAAAAGAAGACCCATATTGGTTTGTGTTTGCAAGAATTTTTGGTGTTGATGGCTTGGAAAGATTTTAAGATGCGCAGTTATTTGAAAAAAGAAAAAGAAGATAGATTACTCTACAAAATTAAAAATTAATTTTTTATTTTTTAACGTTATTTATTGATTTTTTCTAAAAAAATTAAAAAAAAATAAATATTTGGAGAATAAATTCTTCGAATAAAAATTTTTGTTAAACAAGAATTTTGGTTTATAAAATCAAATAAATCTTTGTGGTTTTTAACAAACGAAGATTGCTATAAAATGATTGTCGCCGCTCTCCTAGTAGTACACTGATTAATCGACCTTTCCATCTGTCAGATCCGATTGGATCAAATCGGCTAGTGTAATTTACACAAATATGTGTATGTATTATTTGACTGCCATCAAAATGAGGTTAAATGTAAAGGAAGGAAGCGTTTCTTTAATTTGTAATAAATAATTGATTCTTCTTTGGAGAAATAGGTATGTAGGTATTTATCCGTTATACACCCACAATCTGAGTGCCAGCCGAATTTGATCGGCTATAACTTTTTGTTGCATGATCCAATACTAATGAATTTTTTTATTTCATTCAAGAGCACTCGATAAGCGTTATTCTTTTCCGACTTGATGGAGCTGGTATGATCACTTTTTAAAAATTAATAGCCCGATAAACTTAAAAGACACCAAATACTTATCGGGTTATAACTTTTTAATAAGTGATCAGAATTGATCTACCCTATTAGAAAAAATACAGGTTATCGAGGGCTTTCGGATGATACAAAATTAATTTGTTTTTGATCAGGTAACAAAAAGTTATAGCCGATCAAAGTTTGCGGCACTCATTTTGTGGGTGAATAACAGATAAATACCGAAAATTGTTTATAAAAATATGCTGTCGAAGAATTTTTCGGGGTTTCTAATCATTTGTTTCGTCAGTTAGGTTTTGATACCCCAAAAAATTAATGAGGAATTAAGGGCTCTTGGATATCAGAAAATCCAATAATTTAGCTGTTTTTGATATTAAAATTTCCAGTTTATTTAAAGTTTTTATTCTGAGAATTTACTAAAACTGATTTTATTGAATTCTCAATTTAACGACTGAGAACAATTTTAATACTAAAAAAATTTATAAAAGTCGTTTAAAATAAGCATTGGGAATGAAATAAAAACTCATTTACAATGAGAGTGGAAAGGTAAAGTTAAATAAAATATGTTTGATTTATGAGTTTTGATAAGAAAAATGATATATCTATAAATATTTGAATATACTAGAGGAGAATAAAATTGAAAGATGATTTTGGGGCTATAGAAAAGGGACAGAAACACTTAAAGTTGGGCGATAGCTATTTCTCTCCTTCAGCTAGTGCAAAAGGTTAATTGGCGGCCGGGAGCGAACCCTCATTTAATTTAAATAAGGAAATTATGTAATTTTTGTGTAAAATCTAATAATTTTCGAATTCGACTTTGCAATTAGCTTTACGATCTCTAATATTAACTATAATCGAACATAAATGTAGATGTACCAATACCAAATGGACTCTCATTTTTTACTAAATTATCTCTAATTTAGTCCTCATTTGGAGACAAAATCCACATATGTATGACAAAATATATTTTTTCAAAATTTATTTTTGTTTGAAAATTCAGCTGATAAATTTAAGGAATTTCAGCTGATAATTATTAAATTGTCAGATACTTTATTTAAAACATTTTAATATCATTGAACAAACAAGAATTGATACTTTTTCACTTCACAATAATTTTTTAAAAATAAATGTTTATTTTTTTAAAAGTGTGGCTCTGAACATTAATCTCATTTTGTCTTCCATACACAATACTAAAAATACACAACTCAATTGTGAATAAATTTTCTTCATTCACTATAATAGGTGGCTTTACAATAGAGGTACATATTTTCTGATTGTATCAAGAAATCTTCAATTTTCTTCTGATTAGCCCAAATTCTCGATAAAATCAAAACATTTAATTTTTTTCTCTTTCTTTTCGTGGGATGGGAAATTTCCCAAATGGGAACTTCCCAAAAATGTTAAAAATAAAAAATTGGATATTTGGCTTTACATTTTTAATTCCTTAATGATTTCTGTAATTTTTATTGGTGAATTTATTTTTATAAATATTTTCTCTAAATATTTTGAATAAATAAAAATAGAATTTCTATCTTTCTGTATTTTGTCATCATAAGCCTGCCAGCAACACACACACTAACTGCATAATATATTTTAAACACACTCCATTTTCTAAAATCAGAAGAATTTCTATTTTTAATATACAAATATTTATAAAAATCACACATTCACTTACTAAAAATATTAAAAGAGAAATTCAAACTAAATTTGTTATTTTAATTTAAAAATTACTTTTATCAAACATTTACCTTCAAAAACTCCTCAAATAAAAATTAATTTAATTAATTATTGATAAAATTAAAAATTTTTAATTATTTAATATAAGAGCCAAACCGATAGGAGATAACGGAAAACACAATATTTAAAGCAAAACATTGATTCTGGAGAGTTTCGGTTTGGCTCTAAACATTAATTTAGAAAATATTTTATTTATTTAACATCAAGTATTTTTATTAAAAAATTCTTTTTTTTTTTGATTTTTAAATTAAATTATATTATTTTAAAAGTAATTTACCTAGATATTAATTTTCTTTAAAAGTGACTCCACTATTTGAATTGCGATATTTGTGTTCCAATGATAGCGCAAAAATGCTAAACATTTTTATTTTTTAAGTAGAGTTGGACAGGACGAGACCGATACCGAGACCGATACCGAGACTCTCGGCTTTTTTCCAATATCGGTCTCGGTTTTTTCATTCTCGGTCTCGAAACCGATACCGATATTCTCGGTCCATTTCTCGGCGAGAAACGATACTGACTCAAAGAAACAAAATCCTCAATATTGTCCAAGTTTTCGTCCATAATTTTTTCGGATATCCGTCCATAACATAAAAAGTGATTTTTTTCGAATAAGGTCTTCTAAAATTCAAAAAATTTTCCCCTGCGGCGCTGAAAAAGGAAGAAATTTGGTGACTTGGCCTTCCAAAATTTAATAAATTTTCGTCTGCGGCGCTGAAATGTTGAATTTTTCGAGCCCTCGGGTTAGATTTTCAAGATTTTGATTATAGAGCCTTCCTATTTTCGGCAACTGTCGTTCCCACCAGTGAATTAAGGGGATTTAAAATGATCGGAAGCAGGGATGAGCGCGCTGACTTCATGGCCTTCCAAAATTCTCAAATTTTTGCCTGCAGCGCTGAAAATTGAATACGGACACAAAAATTTGTATCCATTGCCAAGCCTGATCGGATCCAGATGATGAAGGGTATTTATCTGATGATTTGGATAATGAAAATAATGAATAAATTATTTTTTCACATATTTTTTGACATAAAATAAAAATTTTTGTTAGTCTCGGTCAGTATCGTTTCTCGGTATCGGTCTCGGCTCAAAATGTTGGTATCGGTCTCGGTATCGGGTTCTTGAGTATCGGTCAATCTCGGTCTCGGGTTGGCCGATACCAGTATCGTTTTGTCCAACTCTATTTTTAAGGAGAAAATTTTAAAAAGACAAATATCGACACAAAATAATGTCAAAAAAATTAAAAAAATTTCTGAGTTTATTTTTTGAATTCCAATTTTTATTTTAAATTTTTGGACTGCAAATGCCTTATCGAAAATTCTTTAATTAATTAGTCTTATTTTTTGAAAAATTACATATAAACAATAAATATTTAAAAATTAAAAGAAAAACTTTTTGTTTTATCTTTCCCAATTATTTACCTATTCCCCTTAAAATATTTTTTTTGCATCAACATTTCATTGAAATATTTTCAATTCTTCCTACTAAAAAGATTAATTTAAAAAAAAAAGCAGAAATTGATAAAATAATTATTTAAAAATTATTTTCTATAAATTTTTAGCATAATTTTATTTTTTCTTAAATTCCTTAATTTATCAGTAACCCCCCCTCCTCTTCTATTTGTTTATATAAATAAATATATTTTTTAAAAATTACTGAATTTATTCTCATTTTTTTACTTAAAAGAAAAAATTACAAAAAGATTTTTTTTCTAAATAAATTTATTAAAATTAATTTTTAATTTTTCTCCTCTTCTTTTTCAATTTTTAAGTTAAATTTAAAGTGGTAAAAAAAAGTTTTTACTAAAAACCTAAACAAACATTCCCGTTTACCTTTCAATTTTTAAAATTGATTTGCTAAACAAAAATCTTTTTTTTTATTTAAAAATTGAGGGGGGGGGGATAGGTTAAAATAATTTTTAAATTTTTCTTTCAATTTTTAACTTGTTTAAGCCAATTTAAAGTTAAAATAATTTTTTTGTTTGTATACATATTACAAAAATTAAAAAAAAAATTAAAAAATCTATCTTGGAAGGTACAAGAAAGTTTTTTATGTTTCCTTAATTCCCAAAAAAATTTTTTTTTTCTAAAAACCAAAGGTTATTAATTAAAAAATTTTTCTAAAATAATTTAATTCACAAATTTAAACATTCGAAAAAAGAATTTAATTTACAAATATTTACATTTAAATACAAATTCTTTTAATTACTCTAATCTTTTTTTCAAATAATTTTTAAATTAAATTATTTCACTCAAATTTTTTTAAAAATAATTTTAATTAAAGATTTTACAAAAAATGTTAAAATATACCCACAGTAGTAATAAAAATAAACCTCAAATTTCCACAATTTGTTCCAAAATAAACGAAGGTTTTGTATCTGAAGAAGGGTCTAATAATAATAATTTTAAAAAATCTTCCCAACCATCAATTAATAATTATGCGGCATCTATTTCTTCTTCCTCAACATCTTCTTCTAATTTTTCTTTAAATTCATTAGATATAAGAAAAGATGGATATTCGTTAGTTTTTTTGATTTATTTTGAAAAAAATATTTTTGACTCGTTCTTGTAGTTCGAGACTAGGAGGAGTGAGGGGGGTTTGAGGCCCTATTAGTTAATATAATTGTTGGGTTAGTAATTATTTGGGTTAGCAAGAACTCGATTCTAAAAATAGCAAAATTACAAACTTTTAAAGGTTTATATTTATTCTCTCTAGTTTGTTTTCAAGCAACTATAAAAATTTCAGAATTTTTGGTTAATTATTTGTTGGGTTATGGCTGAAAACGGCAAGGTCACTCATTTTTTAGTTTACAGTACGTGGTTGTATTTTCAATAATTTTAGGGAAAAATAATGGGATTAATTAGATATTTAAATAAATTTTTGGGTTATTATTAAGTAATTAGTTTAGACAAAAATTGAAAAAAATATTCTTTAAAAATAGCCAATAATTAATTAAAATTAATAAAAATTATTTTTAAAGATATGCAGCAATTCTTGTTAATTTCCTCAAAGGAATGATTGGACCAGGCTGTTTATCCCTTCCATTAGCTTTTAAACAAGCGGGGCTTTGGGTACTCTTTATTTTATTTTTAAATTTTTCCTTTAAAATTTCCAGACAGCCCTTTTCTTGGTATTTTTTCTAGGGTTTCTAAATTGTGTTTGTATGAATAAATTGGTTAGATGTGCTCAAATACTTTGTAAAAGGTAATTAAATATTAAATTATTTAAATGGTAAAATTATTTAGAAAAGGAGATTCTTTCCTAAGTTATGGAAATATGGCCTATGAAGCAGTTTCTGGTAGTTTCCGTCCTGTAAGAAAATATGCAAGAATAGCAAGGTGAATATTTTAATTAAAAACTTTAACAGTTTCTTCTACAAATATATTTGATTGACCACTCCTAGGGGGAGGGACTGTCTAAGTTATAGTACACCACAGAGATGTCACGGGTACCCTAAACCCGGACTTTCCCGAAATCCGGACTTTTTCTGAATCCGAAACTTGAACAAAAGAAATTTTGATCCGAAACTCTAAAACTAGTAAACGTAAACTATGGGGGCTTCCCAAGTTATATTTAGTGCACCATCTAATGAATTTTTTAGCCCTACAAGGGGTCCAACCAACTTTACTATTTTGAATTCCGTTTTCAAATGAAGTAAAAATTTGCTGTTTTTCCAACAAGAAACAGCATCTAGTATTTACCCATTTATTATTTTACGTTTTTCAGAATTTGTGTTAATGCCTCAATAATTTCACTTCAAATGGGTGTTTGTAGTGTATTTTATGTTTTTTGTGCAATTCACCTTAAAGAAGTTTTTTTAAATTTTTATTTTTTAAAAATTTCCCTTTCTAGTCTAACGAAGAATTTTTCCCTTCTTCTCCTTTTAAACCAACAACAATTCAATGGATGATTATTATTTTTCTTCCTTTTTTAATTATTAATTTTGTCCGTTCTATAAAGCCAATTGCCGTTATTAGCATGATTGGAAATGTTTTATGTTTAATTTCTTTAGCTTTTATTTTTCAGGTACTAAAATATTTATTTTTTAAGAAGTTTAGTATATTTCTGTCTGATTATAATTAAAATATTTTTCTTTTAATATTTGGGATTTTATAAGGATTTATCAATTATTAAAGTAAATAGGAAGAAGACTAGCCTTAGAAAATTTAAAAGATTTGAAGGGATTGATAAGGTTTGAAGCAGGGTTTATACTAGAGTTCAGCGGTATCGGGATTTAGAGAAAAAATCGGGATCGGGATTCAGCATACCCGGGATAATCCCGTCCGATCCTGACCGGGATCCCGATTTCTCTGAACTCTAGTTTATACATAGGTATCCTCCCAAACATTCCACCATGATTTAGAGTAGTTTCTATTTTTACTGTATAAAATAGGCTAGGAGAAGATCTGACAAGTCTTACAATAAATAAAACCACTCTTCAGTTCTCCCATTTTTAAAAATAATTTTTTAAAATTAATTTAATTTAACAACTTTTTACAGTATTTAATAAGAATAGAGGATCGAACAATTAAATTACCTCGAGTTACCGATTTTGAAGGAATTATGGCTGCGTGCGGATCTATTCTTTATGCATTTGAAGGGCAAGCAATGGTAAAGAAATTGAAGAGATATTTTTACAAATAAAAATTATTTTTTGAAGGTACTTCCTTTAGAAAATAAATTAAAAAAGCCTTCCCAAATGGTTGGAACTTTTGGAATTTTGTCAGTAGGAATAGCTGCTGTCTCGGTAATTTTTGCTTTGTGTGGCTTTCTTGGTTTTACTGCATTTGGGAATGATGTACGTGGAAGTATTACTTTAAATTTGCCACAAGATAATATGTAAGTTTAATTTAAAAGATTTTTGAATAGGAATAAATTTATTCTTTTATAAGGGGTATTCAAATTAATTATGTATCTTCTATGATACTTTTCCTTCTTTTGGACAGAATTACCTAAATAATAAGCATATAAGAGCATTTTATTTAAGCCTGAACTGGAAGGATTAAACGAGAATCGAGATCTCGGAAGAACACCAATCTCGATAGTAGATATAGGTATTTGTTCGGGATCTCTTCCCGGTTTAACCTTTAATTGAAGGTTCTCTATAACGTCGTATCCACATTACTTCTAGTGTTTCACCGGAACTGATTCGTCAATAACACAAAATACCCTTCTATATTTTTGATTAATTTAAACAAATGTCCCCATTTTTTTAAATTTAATTAAACAAAAAATTATTCTTTTTTAAAGACAATTTTCTCTTCTTCGATTAGCCCTAACACTTGTTATTTACCTTGGATTTGTAATTCAACTTTATGTTATTGTTGATATGCTTTGGCCTGCACTTTGGAAACGTTTGGAAAGGAGAGGGGGATTTTGCTCTTCTGTTAATTTAAAATTGCCTTTTGAATTGGCTTTAAGAACTTTTTTGTTGTTTATTATAAGTAAAGAGGGGAATTGAGTAAATAAATTTATTTTTATTTTAAGTGATGTTTGGTATTGCTGTGCCTAATTTAGAAGAACTTATTCCACTTGTTGGTGTTACTACAGGTAAATAAATAAATATAAATTTAAACGGATCCAAAAAATCCTCTCCAATAAATATTTACAAAACAATTAAAGATCATTATGTTTTTTTTGTGGGTACTTTTCCGTTCTGCCACACCCCCCTAAATTAATGCTCAGAATGTCATATATAGGGTAATAAAAGGTGCTGAGTCGAATGGTACCACTTTTTTTCCCGCAGATGACTTTGGACCGAGATATAAAGCTCGAAATGGTCAAAAACCATAAGGTCATTTTTGGCCCAAAAAATTCTAATATGCAAATAAGAGCTCATTCGAAAGAGCTCATCGAGTTGAGTCGAAAGGCGTCAAAATCAACGAAATCTGATCTATTTGGACCGAGATACAGGCTTTTGAAAATTGACCCATAAAGGGTTACTTGGTTATTTTTGTATCGTAACTTTGTCCAAACTTATCCAATCACGGTGATTTTGGTGTTTTTCGACTCAGCTCGATGAGCGTTGTCGATTGAGCATTTATTTGCATTTTAGAATTTTTTATCTCAAAAATCACCTTATGGTTTTTGACCATTTCGATCCCTCATCTCGGTCCAAAGTCATCTCCGAGAAAAAAGAGTGGTACCATTCGACTCAGCACCTTTTATTACCCAATATATGACATTTTGAACATTAATTTAGGGGGGTGTGGCAGAACGGAAAAGTACCTTTTTGTGTGTTTATCTTTTTAATTTTAAGAATTTATAAAAATAATTTTTCATTAACTGACGGGAAAATAAATATGAGAGAGGATTTTGAAGATCGGTTGAGAACAATGTGATCCAAAACTAAACGACAATTTTTGTTTTGATTATTTTTTTGGTGAAAAACAAAAAAAATATATCCGGACCCCCAAAAATCCTCTCCAATAAATATCACAATAACTGACGGGATAATAGTAAAAATGGAATATTTAATTTGATTAAACAGCATCAAAGGGGGTTTACTGCTTTTTTTATTCTTCAAAATATAAACAATTAAATTTACAAATAGCCACATTTTTCAATTAATTAATTTTAAAGGAATGTTATTAGCATTTTTAATCCCTTCTTTGTTGGATATACTTACTTGGCTACCAATTAGAATTAAAAGGAGAGAATATAAATTAGCTACATTATTAATTATTGAGGATTTAATTATGGTTTTAATTGGCCTTTTTGGAATGATTGCTGGATTACAGGCTAATTTAGTGAATATTTTTAAATAAATTAAATATGTTAATGTAAATATTTTTTGAGAGATTTATTAGAAAAAAATTTATTTTTTTTTTTTTGAAAATTAATAGTATTTTGTAAATATATTTAAAGAAATAGAGAATGAATCTTTTATTTAAATTAATTAAATCTCTATAAATTCTTTAAAAATATTTAAATATTTATATTTTATTGTCTTTTAAATTAAAAGAATTAATAAATTTTATGAGCTTGAATGGATAAAATTTGTCAATCATTTAAAATTAATTTGAACTTTTTATTTCAATATTTACATACAAATGTCGTTTTCATTTAAATTACCCCTTTTTTGGATCTATATTTATTATCTATGTTAGACTAAACAAAAAGCCCTGCTCTGAATTAATGACCTAATTTGGAAGATAATTAATAAATAGAGCCCCGTGGGATTTACAATAGGAAATACGGTTTTTAAAATCTCTCATACATATTATTCTCTTTTATCGTTTACAATTTAACCTTCAATGTTTCCATTCAATTCTTTTATTTTTAGAGGTTTTTCTCAAAGAAGAATTTCAAAAAAAAAATAAACAGTTAATATTCACCGAAAGAGTTTATGCAAAAATTTTTTTTATAAATAAACTACAAAACAGTTGAAAATAGGCAAATATAATGGGGAGTAAGCAGGGCTTCGATCTCGAATTTTTTAAAATCCGCAATTTTGATCGAAAAAATCCGCATTTGATATGAAAAATCCGCAAAAAATTTTCAAATACAAAAACTGAATTGAAATCACTTTATGCGTTATATTTTTTGACTCCATGTTGTGTAGTGGTGACACTACTATAAAAGCAACTGTAAGCGTCAGTCTAATTGGATCATACTAGCCCGGCTAGTCCCTGATCTCCTTCGTCTGTTGAAATCAATTGAATTGAGCAATTTTTTCACTACTAATGACTATCTTATTAAAATCCGAATAATTAAATGAGAAATTACAGCTGACTTGAGCCATTGCTTTCACCATCCCTAGTTATAGTGAATTGTTTACTCGAAAAATCTTCTTTTTTTGCGCCGCAGGCGAAAATTTTGCGGATTTTGGAAGGCCAGAGACAGATTTCTTCCATTTTCAGCGCCGCAGGCGAAAATTTTTAGGATTTTAGAGGGTCTTGGCAGAAAAATAATGACATTTTATCCTAAAAACTACAAGAAAATACAAAAAATCCTCATAATCTTCAAAAGACCACAAAAATCCGCAAATCCGCATTTTTAAAAATAATCCTCATCGCCCTATCAAAAAACCACAAAATGAGGAAAAATCCGCAGAAATCGAAGCCCTGGGAGTAAGTCATTCAAAGTCTTCTAAAATTGTAAATTATTACCGCGTAAAAGTTTAAAAGATAAAAATATAATTATATAAATATATAAATTTTGTTTGAAAAATAATGAAAATAATTAATTCCAAATACCCGTAACTATTTATTTTGTTTATATTTATGTTTTAAGTTTTAAAAATAATTACAAAAATACAAAGTAATTAACTACCTATTGGACCGGATTGAAAATTAAACCGCAATTAATCCCTCTCTACATATAGCATTTAAGGGGTAAAAAGGAAAATTGAGAATAAAAATGAATGTTGTTATTATCAATTTATTGATTGGATAAAGCGAGAGGGATAAAGCTAAGGGCATAGTTGTGAAATTGGGGGGGGGGGGGGGTTGTGAGGGGGGGGGGGGGGAAGGGGGGAGTTATGAGAGGGGTAATATGTATTTTTAATTTTTATTTATTTTCTTTTTATTTAATTAAAATGCTCCTTTACTGCATTAAAATATGTTTTTTTAACTTTTATCTTACAACTTTGCTTTATGGTTTAATCAAAGGGATGGATATAAATCTGTCTGAAAGTATGTTTAATTTTTAAATATTTTTATATCATCTTTTAAGAAGGATAAATTTAATATTAAAATTAATTTATAAAAAAATCATTTTAAAATACAAACACTTAAATTTTTGTTTACAATCTAACCTACCCCTCCTTCTAAGACACAACTATAGGACTTAACAAAATTTTTGTTTTATAAAAATAAACTTAGTTAACTAAATTATTGTTAATATATTTTTTTAAAAATTATTTTAATATTTTCTCTGAAATTATTTTTTTCTTAAAACTAGTTGATGATCGAAAAGGCAAAAATTCTGTGCAAGAAGAACATCCAAATAGTACAATTAGTAAATTTTCTCTTGTCGAGTTGTCCTTTCTGATAAGAATTTTGAATTCTGTTAGTGATGAAGATTTGTTTATTTTTACTCAAATAAATAATCAAAATGAACAAGAAAAAGAATGGGTCCCAGAAATTGAAAAAATTATTCGAGAAAAAGGAATAAAAATAGCTGTGGAGATTGGATTTAAAGAATATAATGAAAATATTTTAAAATTTATTAGTAAAATTAATTCTGTGAGTAAATTGAATTTTTTTATTGAGTGCTAGTCGCAAACTAAGTGCAAGTCGACTTTGATCGGCTATAACTTTTTGTTGCTTGATCCAAACATGAATTTTATATTATTCTAAAGCCCCTAAGAAGCTGTATCTTTTTTAATAGGATAGACCAGGTCGACCTCTCCTTAAAAAGTTATAATCCGATAAGTTATAACTGTTATGTTGTTTGGTGTTTTGCAAATTTAGCGGGCTATAACTTTATAAGGAGTGCTCAGACCTGATCTATCCTGTCAAAAAAGTTACAGCTTTTCATATGTATTGGATCAAGCAACAAAAAGTTATATTTAGCCGATCAAATTTGACTCGCACTCAGTTTGCTGTCGTATAACGGAAAAGTACGTTGATTTTCTTTAAAAATTTTTTAATAGATTTTTTATTTAGAAATTATTTAGAATATAAAAATATTTATTTACAGTTAATTTAAGTCAAAATTTAATAAATAAAAATTGGAGATACTCTAATTAATTCAAGTAAAAATAAAAGAAAAAACAAAAATATTAATGGGGAGATTATTTTAAATCTTGAAGCATCTTTTAATCGTTTCTAACAATTCTAATATTATTTACCTTCGCTCAGAAATGTAATATATTAAAAAAAATTTTTTTAAGGAAACAAAAGGAAAATAATAGACAACAAAAGCCCTTTCTCAATGTGGACAAATGAATTTAACATAAATACAATGCTTGAAAAAGAGGAAAGTATTCAATTGGCAAACTTCATTGAGAATGCCCCAACTAATTTATACAAATTTTTTTATTCCGAATATCTTTCAAATAATGAAAATATTCGGAATTTGTTACAGGAATATTTTATGAATGGACAATTAATTAATCAACCAATTGGGGATGAATATCACCCTGAACTAGTTGAAATGGTCGAGTATAGAGGAGTAAAAATTCCATCACAAGATCGACAAGTGAATTATTTTTATTTATACATTAAATAAATAACCTTAATATTGAAGAATTTAAAAAAAATTTTTATTCAATGTCTGTTATAATAAAAAAATTTAAGTTTCGAAAGCCTTAGACATCGAAGAAAAGCCCCTTCCTCTAAACTAACCCCCGTATTTAGATTAGCCCACCTCTAAAGGTCAATCTAAAACATATATCCTCCATTGGTTATTTTAGATAAAATACGATATACTTTTAATCTTTTTTAAAAGTATATCGTAAAATTTTCCGTAATAAAGGCCGACAGGAACCGGAAGTGTCAAAATTGCAAAGATATCTCCATAGTATATATGTAAATATATTTTTATTTTAATAGATTCTTCTTCCGTAAATGAACAAAGCTAATACCAATTTGAGTAAAGTTCAAGAATGTTCATGTGGTTGTGAAGACATCCCTAGATAGGGAGTAATTGACTTTTAAATATATTTTATTTATTATTAAAATTCATTTTGTTAAAAATATTAAAAAGTAAAAATTTCCGTAATAAATTTATTTAAAATTTGTAAGATTTATTAAATTTAGTAGTTAATATTAGCGCAGGATCCGTCACCGTGGAAGAAAATTAATTTTTTCATTTTAAAATAAATTTCTGAGGCACACAAATCACCACATTTTTTGTTGACTTTGGATCTAGAGATCTAGATGATGTGTTCGGATTTTTGCCATTCTTCATTACATCGCTAGGGAAGATCTCAGGAATTTTTTCAGATTTTTACTGTACTGCTTTTACATAAAAAATTAAAGTTTCTTTTTTCCCTAAGTAAAAGGCCGCGCAATTTTTGAATAGTTTATTTATTTAAAATTTGTAAAATTATATAAAATTATTATAAACATCAAATTAACTTATTCCATTTACAAAATTAATGAATAAACTATTATACAATTTAAAAAACAAGATTAAAGAAAAACATTTTAAACATTCATTGTAAAAATAAAAATATTTTTAAACAACTCTAATGGTTGTAATAATAATACTTAAATAATAATAATTTTATATCTTTTAATGATGACCTTCTCCAATTAACAACAGTCCATTTTGACTTGCTTCAGCCTTCTCCTTCTCTGAAAATTTATACGTAGAGTCTAATCACGATAGCACGTTTTTACGTATCTCTCGCCATCTTACTTAGGCTCAATTAGGTCCCAACGGTTAAATCTTATCAAGATTCGACTGAACTTTGGTATAAAGGTACTTTTTTAGTATCACGTTCCTTCCATTATTCTTTTTAACTTTAATGGCGAATAAAGCTATTTTAATGGGAAAATTTCGTAAAATAATATTGCATGCGCAGTTATGAGTACAAGAAGGCCCTAAAATCTACATGAAAGGATTTTGTATCAGTTAAGATTTTTCTTTGTTTCTTGTTAGGTGCAAATTGGGTTGCTAAACACTAGAGACGTATCACATTCGGAAAAATCATTCGATACCATCATCGATACCAACTCATAAATTAATTGTTTAACAAAATCAACTTCTTAATAATAATCAAAACAAATTACCTATACCTTTAGTAATCAGAAAAAGAAGTCCTTTGTATATTTTAATTAACACATTTTCATCAAATTCTGTGTCATTTGCAAAACATGCAATATTAAACGAAGTCAACATAATTTCTTCACGTTTGGGGTCATCTACCGCTTTGATGGTTGTTATTTGCACTGAAAATATTAAATTATTACTAAAAATCAGCCAAAATTTGAACAAAATTTCAATCAGAATTCAATTAGGATTTTGAAAAAAATATTTTTAAGGATTTGAATTGTTAAGTTAAATAATGTTCCCTTATCAGCAGGATATCTACAATATTATTTTACATTTTAAATGATTAGAGGAAATAAAAATTGAAATATATTTGTTTCAGAAATTATAAAACTTAGACTAAAATAAAAACTTCTATGTATACTATTCTTAATTTATTAATTGTTTACTTACTTCTATTATTGCTACGAAATGTTGTAATTGAATTTTTATAAATAGTCAATTTATCTAGTAGTAAATAATAACGATTTGCTCTAAACGTAAAGTCTTCTAAGGCTTTGTGATAAGCAACAGTTAAAATCTGTTCGCTAAAATAAAATTAATGTTAGAGCAGCGAAATACATTGGCGGCATTTTACTTGGGGGCATTTTACTCATTTTACTCCTTAATTAGCTTGTGTTACTCACACATTCAATATTACTAATAATTTTTAAATTTTTAACCCATACAAACTTAACTTTCAAATCATTTTTAATATCAGCTGGTAGTTTAATTCTCAGTTCTGAGGAAGATAAGCAGTTGATAAAACATAAAACAAGGAGAAACATCTATAGGAACGGTTTATAGATATATTTTATTCTCAAAAATTAACAAAAACGGGGTTATTTAGAGAATTAAAATTAAAATATTTGACTTACGGATGTATCTTTTCATTATAATAATTTATATTGTTATCATTATTAATAATAAAAGACTTTATTAATATGTTTGCTACAATAAGCAGTTGATAAAACATAAATAAATTCCTTTCTTTTTTCTGTGGCTTTAATAAATAATTTAGATGTATTTCACGACTTTCATAGCTAAATAAATAAATAAATAAAAATCTTTTTTCTAAATTTATATGTAATCGTCTTAAATTTTTTATGTTATCTGATGAATAATTTAATTGTTATTTTGGAAAATATTTTAAGTAATAAATAACTTTTATCTGTCAAAATTAGCTGGGAAATGGTTTAAGACCAGGGCTTCGATCTCGAATTTTTTAAAATCCGCAATTTTGATCGAAAAAATCCGCATTTGATATGAAAAATCCGCAAAAAATTTTCAAATACAAAAACTGAATTGAAATCACTTTATGCGTTATATTTTTTGACTCCATGTTGTGTAGTGGTGACACTACTATAAAAGCAACTGTAAGCGTCAGTCTAATTGGATCATACTAGCCCGGCTAGTCCCTGATCTCCTTCGTCTGTTGAAATCAATTGAATTGAGCAATTTTTTCACTACTAATGACTATCTTATTAAAATCCGAATAATTAAATGAGAAATTACAGCTGACTTGAGCCATTGCTTTCACCATCCCTAGTTATAGTGAATTGTTTACTCGAAAAATCTTCTTTTTTTGCGCCGCAGGCGAAAATTTTGCGGATTTTGGAAGGCCAGAGACAGATTTCTTCCATTTTCAGCGCCGCAGGCGAAAATTTTTAGGATTTTAGAGGGTCTTGGCAGAAAAATAATGACATTTTATCCTAAAAACTACAAGAAAATACAAAAAATCCTCATAATCTTCAAAAGACCACAAAAATCCGCAAATCCGCATTTTTAAAAATAATCCTCATCGCCCTATCAAAAAACCACAAAATGAGGAAAAATCCGCAGAAATCGAAGCCCTGTTTAAGACCATAATGAAAAAATATTCCAAATCAGAGATTTTATGGTGAACAAAAAAAAGATAGCTATTTAATATTTCTTTGGGATTCACTATATTTATTTTTAAAAATTAAACCTAAATTTATTTGATAAACTTTCTTTATTCAATACACTTTCTTTTTTTACTTTTTTAAACTTTTTATATCTTCATGTCTTCCAAGTATAAAATCTAATTTTTTATCTTCTTGTATAAAAGATGGTAATTTATTTTTATATTCATTCAAGATTTTTTGAAAATTGTCAGAAATTAACTTTAAAAATTTTTTTAGAAAATTTTTAATTATAAAAAATTTCTAAATAAAAAATCTATTAAAAAATTTTTAAAGAAAATCAACGTACTTTTCCGTTATACGACAGCAAACTGAGTGCGAGTCAAATTTGATCGGCTAAATATAACTTTTTGTTGCTTGATCCAATACATATGAAAAGCTGTAACTTTTTTGACAGGATAGATCAGGTCTGAGCACTCCTTATAAAGTTATAGCCCGCTAAATTTGCAAAACACCAAACAACATAACAGTTATAACTTATCGGATTATAACTTTTTAAGGAGAGGTCGACCTGGTCTATCCTATTAAAAAAGATACAGCTTCTTAGGGGCTTTAGAATAATATAAAATTCATGTTTGGATCAAGCAACAAAAAGTTATAGCCGATCAAAGTCGACTTGCACTTAGTTTGCGACTAGCACTCAATAAAAAAATTCAATTTACTCACAGAATTAATTTTACTAATAAATTTTAAAATATTTTCATTATATTCTTTAAATCCAATCTCCACAGCTATTTTTATTCCTTTTTCTCGAATAATTTTTTCAATTTCTGGGACCCATTCTTTTTCTTGTTCATTTTGATTATTTATTTGAGTAAAAATAAACAAATCTTCATCACTAACAGAATTCAAAATTCTTATCAGAAAGGACAACTCGACAAGAGAAAATTTACTAATTGTACTATTTGGATGTTCTTCTTGCACAGAATTTTTGCCTTTTCGATCATCAACTAGTTTTAAGAAAAAAATAATTTCAGAGAAAATATTAAAATAATTTTTAAAAAAATATATTAACAATAATTTAGTTAACTAAGTTTATTTTTATAAAACAAAAATTTTGTTAAGTCCTATAGTTGTGTCTTAGAAGGAGGGGTAGGTTAGATTGTAAACAAAAATTTAAGTGTTTGTATTTTAAAATGATTTTTTTATAAATTAATTTTAATATTAAATTTATCCTTCTTAAAAGATGATATAAAAATATTTAAAAATTAAACATACTTTCAGACAGATTTATATCCATCCCTTTGATTAAACCATAAAGCAAAGTTGTAAGATAAAAGTTAAAAAAACATATTTTAATGCAGTAAAGGAGCATTTTAATTAAATAAAAAGAAAATAAATAAAAATTAAAAATACATATTACCCCTCTCATAACTCCCCCCTTCCCCCCCCCCCCCCTCACAACCCCCCCCCCAATTTCACAACTATGCCCTTAGCTTTATCCCTCTCGCTTTATCCAATCAATAAATTGATAATAACAACATTCATTTTTATTCTCAATTTTCCTTTTTACCCCTTAAATGCTATATGTAGAGAGGGATTAATTGCGGTTTAATTTTCAATCCGGTCCAATAGGTAGTTAATTACTTTGTATTTTTGTAATTATTTTTAAAACTTAAAACATAAATATAAACAAAATAAATAGTTACGGGTATTTGGAATTAATTATTTTCATTATTTTTCAAACAAAATTTATATATTTATATAATTATATTTTTATCTTTTAAACTTTTACGCGGTAATAATTTACAATTTTAGAAGACTTTGAATGACTTACTCCCAGGGCTTCGATTTCTGCGGATTTTTCCTCATTTTGTGGTTTTTTGATAGGGCGATGAGGATTATTTTTAAAAATGCGGATTTGCGGATTTTTGTGGTCTTTTGAAGATTATGAGGATTTTTTGTATTTTCTTGTAGTTTTTAGGATAAAATGTCATTATTTTTCTGCCAAGACCCTCTAAAATCCTAAAAATTTTCGCCTGCGGCGCTGAAAATGGAAGAAATCTGTCTCTGGCCTTCCAAAATCCGCAAAATTTTCGCCTGCGGCGCAAAAAAAGAAGATTTTTCGAGTAAACAATTCACTATAACTAGGGATGGTGAAAGCAATGGCTCAAGTCAGCTGTAATTTCTCATTTAATTATTCGGATTTTAATAAGATAGTCATTAGTAGTGAAAAAATTGCTCAATTCAATTGATTTCAACAGACGAAGGAGATCAGGGACTAGCCGGGCTAGTATGATCCAATTAGACTGACGCTTACAGTTGCTTTTATAGTAGTGTCACCACTACACAACATGGAGTCAAAAAATATAACGCATAAAGTGATTTCAATTCAGTTTTTGTATTTGAAAATTTTTTGCGGATTTTTCATATCAAATGCGGATTTTTTCGATCAAAATTGCGGATTTTAAAAAATTCGAGATCGAAGCCCTGCTTACTCCCCATTATATTTGCCTATTTTCAACTGTTTTGTAGTTTATTTATAAAAAAAATTTTTGCATAAACTCTTTCGGTGAATATTAACTGTTTATTTTTTTTTTGAAATTCTTCTTTGAGAAAAACCTCTAAAAATAAAAGAATTGAATGGAAACATTGAAGGTTAAATTGTAAACGATAAAAGAGAATAATATGTATGAGAGATTTTAAAAACCGTATTTCCTATTGTAAATCCCACGGGGCTCTATTTATTAATTATCTTCCAAATTAGGTCATTAATTCAGAGCAGGGCTTTTTGTTTAGTCTAACATAGATAATAAATATAGATCCAAAAAAGGGGTAATTTAAATGAAAACGACATTTGTATGTAAATATTGAAATAAAAAGTTCAAATTAATTTTAAATGATTGACAAATTTTATCCATTCAAGCTCATAAAATTTATTAATTCTTTTAATTTAAAAGACAATAAAATATAAATATTTAAATATTTTTAAAGAATTTATAGAGATTTAATTAATTTAAATAAAAGATTCATTCTCTATTTCTTTAAATATATTTACAAAATACTATTAATTTTCAAAAAAAAAAAAATAAATTTTTTTCTAATAAATCTCTCAAAAAATATTTACATTAACATATTTAATTTATTTAAAAATATTCACTAAATTAGCCTGTAATCCAGCAATCATTCCAAAAAGGCCAATTAAAACCATAATTAAATCCTCAATAATTAATAATGTAGCTAATTTATATTCTCTCCTTTTAATTCTAATTGGTAGCCAAGTAAGTATATCCAACAAAGAAGGGATTAAAAATGCTAATAACATTCCTTTAAAATTAATTAATTGAAAAATGTGGCTATTTGTAAATTTAATTGTTTATATTTTGAAGAATAAAAAAAGCAGTAAACCCCCTTTGATGCTGTTTAATCAAATTAAATATTCCATTTTTACTATTATCCCGTCAGTTATTGTGATATTTATTGGAGAGGATTTTTGGGGGTCCGGATATATTTTTTTTGTTTTTCACCAAAAAAATAATCAAAACAAAAATTGTCGTTTAGTTTTGGATCACATTGTTCTCAACCGATCTTCAAAATCCTCTCTCATATTTATTTTCCCGTCAGTTAATGAAAAATTATTTTTATAAATTCTTAAAATTAAAAAGATAAACACACAAAAAGGTACTTTTCCGTTCTGCCACACCCCCCTAAATTAATGTTCAAAATGTCATATATTGGGTAATAAAAGGTGCTGAGTCGAATGGTACCACTCTTTTTTCTCGGAGATGACTTTGGACCGAGATGAGGGATCGAAATGGTCAAAAACCATAAGGTGATTTTTGAGATAAAAAATTCTAAAATGCAAATAAATGCTCAATCGACAACGCTCATCGAGCTGAGTCGAAAAACACCAAAATCACCGTGATTGGATAAGTTTGGACAAAGTTACGATACAAAAATAACCAAGTAACCCTTTATGGGTCAATTTTCAAAAGCCTGTATCTCGGTCCAAATAGATCAGATTTCGTTGATTTTGACGCCTTTCGACTCAACTCGATGAGCTCTTTCGAATGAGCTCTTATTTGCATATTAGAATTTTTTGGGCCAAAAATGACCTTATGGTTTTTGACCATTTCGAGCTTTATATCTCGGTCCAAAGTCATCTGCGGGAAAAAAAGTGGTACCATTCGACTCAGCACCTTTTATTACCCTATATATGACATTCTGAGCATTAATTTAGGGGGGTGTGGCAGAACGGAAAAGTACCCACAAAAAAAACATAATGATCTTTAATTGTTTTGTAAATATTTATTGGAGAGGATTTTTTGGATCCGTTTAAATTTATATTTATTTATTTACCTGTAGTAACACCAACAAGTGGAATAAGTTCTTCTAAATTAGGCACAGCAATACCAAACATCACTTAAAATAAAAATAAATTTATTTACTCAATTCCCCTCTTTACTTATAATAAACAACAAAAAAGTTCTTAAAGCCAATTCAAAAGGCAATTTTAAATTAACAGAAGAGCAAAATCCCCCTCTCCTTTCCAAACGTTTCCAAAGTGCAGGCCAAAGCATATCAACAATAACATAAAGTTGAATTACAAATCCAAGGTAAATAACAAGTGTTAGGGCTAATCGAAGAAGAGAAAATTGTCTTTAAAAAAGAATAATTTTTTGTTTAATTAAATTTAAAAAAATGGGGACATTTGTTTAAATTAATCAAAAATATAGAAGGGTATTTTGTGTTATTGACGAATCAGTTCCGGTGAAACACTAGAAGTAATGTGGATACGACGTTATAGAGAACCTTCAATTAAAGGTTAAACCGGGAAGAGATCCCGAACAAATACCTATATCTACTATCGAGATTGGTGTTCTTCCGAGATCTCGATTCTCGTTTAATCCTTCCAGTTCAGGCTTAAATAAAATGCTCTTATATGCTTATTATTTAGGTAATTCTGTCCAAAAGAAGGAAAAGTATCATAGAAGATACATAATTAATTGAATACCCCTTATAAAAGAATAAATTTATTCCTATTCAAAAAATCTTTTAAATTAAACTTACATATTATCTTGTGGCAAATTTAAAGTAATACTTCCACGTACATCATTCCCAAATGCAGTAAAACCAAGAAAGCCACACAAAGCAAAAATTACCGAGACAGCAGCTATTCCTACTGACAAAATTCCAAAAGTTCCAACCATTTGGGAAGGCTTTTTTAATTTATTTTCTAAAGGAAGTACCTTCAAAAAATAATTTTTATTTGTAAAAATATCTCTTCAATTTCTTTACCATTGCTTGCCCTTCAAATGCATAAAGAATAGATCCGCACGCAGCCATAATTCCTTCAAAATCGGTAACTCGAGGTAATTTAATTGTTCGATCCTCTATTCTTATTAAATACTGTAAAAAGTTGTTAAATTAAATTAATTTTAAAAAATTATTTTTAAAAATGGGAGAACTGAAGAGTGGTTTTATTTATTGTAAGACTTGTCAGATCTTCTCCTAGCCTATTTTATACAGTAAAAATAGAAACTACTCTAAATCATGGTGGAATGTTTGGGAGGATACCTATGTATAAACTAGAGTTCAGAGAAATCGGGATCCCGGTCAGGATCGGACGGGATTATCCCGGGTATGCTGAATCCCGATCCCGATTTTTTCTCTAAATCCCGATACCGCTGAACTCTAGTATAAACCCTGCTTCAAACCTTATCAATCCCTTCAAATCTTTTAAATTTTCTAAGGCTAGTCTTCTTCCTATTTACTTTAATAATTGATAAATCCTTATAAAATCCCAAATATTAAAAGAAAAATATTTTAATTATAATCAGACAGAAATATACTAAACTTCTTAAAAAATAAATATTTTAGTACCTGAAAAATAAAAGCTAAAGAAATTAAACATAAAACATTTCCAATCATGCTAATAACGGCAATTGGCTTTATAGAACGGACAAAATTAATAATTAAAAAAGGAAGAAAAATAATAATCATCCATTGAATTGTTGTTGGTTTAAAAGGAGAAGAAGGGAAAAATTCTTCGTTAGACTAGAAAGGGAAATTTTTAAAAAATAAAAATTTAAAAAAACTTCTTTAAGGTGAATTGCACAAAAAACATAAAATACACTACAAACACCCATTTGAAGTGAAATTATTGAGGCATTAACACAAATTCTGAAAAACGTAAAATAATAAATGGGTAAATACTAGATGCTGTTTCTTGTTGGAAAAACAGCAAATTTTTACTTCATTTGAAAACGGAATTCAAAATAGTAAAGTTGGTTGGACCCCTTGTAGGGCTAAAAAATTCATTAGATGGTGCACTAAATATAACTTGGGAAGCCCCCATAGTTTACGTTTACTAGTTTTAGAGTTTCGGATCAAAATTTCTTTTGTTCAAGTTTCGGATTCAGAAAAAGTCCGGATTTCGGGAAAGTCCGGGTTTAGGGTACCCGTGACATCTCTGTGGTGTACTATAACTTAGGACAGTCCCTCCCCCTAGGAGTGGTCAATCAAATATATTTGTAGAAGAAACTGTTAAAGTTTTTAATTAAAATATTCACCTTGCTATTCTTGCATATTTTCTTACAGGACGGAAACTACCAGAAACTGCTTCATAGGCCATATTTCCATAACTTAGGAAAGAATCTCCTTTTCTAAATAATTTTACCATTTAAATAATTTAATATTTAATTACCTTTTACAAAGTATTTGAGGCACATCTAACCAATTTATTCATACAAACACAATTTAGAAACCCTAGAAAAAATACCAAGAAAAGGGCTGTCTGGAAATTTTAAAAGGAAAAATTTAAAATAAAATAAAGAGTACCCAAAGCCCCGCTTGTTTAAAAGCTAATGGAAGGGATGAAACAGCCTGGTCCAATCATTCCTTTGAGGAACATTAAACAAGAATTGGCTGCATATCTTTAAAAATAATTTTTATTAATTTTAATTAATTATTGGCTATTTTTAAAGAATATTTTTTTCAATTTTTGTCTAAACTAATTACTTAATAATAACCCAAAAATTTATTTAAATATCTAATTAATCCCATTATTTTTCCCTAAAATTATTGAAAATACAACCACGTACTGTAAACTAAAAAATGAGTGACCTTGCCGTTTTCAGCCATAACCCAACAAATAATTAACCAAAAATTCTGAAATTTTTATAGTTGCTTGAAAACAAACTAGAGAGAATAAATATAAACCTTTAAAAGTTTGTAATTTTGCTATTTTTAGAATCGAGTTCTTGCTAACCCAAATAATTACTAACCCAACAATTATATTAACTAATAGGGCCTCAAACCCCCCTCACTCCTCCTAGTCTCGAACTACAAGAACGAGTCAAAAATATTTTTTTCAAAATAAATCAAAAAAACTAACGAATATCCATCTTTTCTTATATCTAATGAATTTAAAGAAAAATTAGAAGAAGATGTTGAGGAAGAAGAAATAGATGCCGCATAATTATTAATTGATGGTTGGGAAGATTTTTTAAAATTATTATTATTAGACCCTTCTTCAGATACAAAACCTTCGTTTATTTTGGAACAAATTGTGGAAATTTGAGGTTTATTTTTATTACTACTGTGGGTATATTTTAACATTTTTTGTAAAATCTTTAATTAAAATTATTTTTAAAAAAATTTGAGTGAAATAATTTAATTTAAAAATTATTTGAAAAAAAGATTAGAGTAATTAAAAGAATTTGTATTTAAATGTAAATATTTGTAAATTAAATTCTTTTTTCGAATGTTTAAATTTGTGAATTAAATTATTTTAGAAAAATTTTTTAATTAATAACCTTTGGTTTTTAGAAAAAAAAAATTTTTTTGGGAATTAAGGAAACATAAAAAACTTTCTTGTACCTTCCAAGATAGATTTTTTAATTTTTTTTTTAATTTTTGTAATATGTATACAAACAAAAAAATTATTTTAACTTTAAATTGGCTTAAACAAGTTAAAAATTGAAAGAAAAATTTAAAAATTATTTTAACCTATCCCCCCCCCCTCAATTTTTAAATAAAAAAAAAGATTTTTGTTTAGCAAATCAATTTTAAAAATTGAAAGGTAAACGGGAATGTTTGTTTAGGTTTTTAGTAAAAACTTTTTTTTACCACTTTAAATTTAACTTAAAAATTGAAAAAGAAGAGGAGAAAAATTAAAAATTAATTTTAATAAATTTATTTAGAAAAAAAATCTTTTTGTAATTTTTTCTTTTAAGTAAAAAAATGAGAATAAATTCAGTAATTTTTAAAAAATATATTTATTTATATAAACAAATAGAAGAGGAGGGGGGGTTACTGATAAATTAAGGAATTTAAGAAAAAATAAAATTATGCTAAAAATTTATAGAAAATAATTTTTAAATAATTATTTTATCAATTTCTGCTTTTTTTTTTAAATTAATCTTTTTAGTAGGAAGAATTGAAAATTTCAATGAAATGTTGATGCAAAAAAATATTTTAAGGGGAATAGGTAAATAATTGGGAAAGATAAAACAAAAAGTTTTTCTTTTAATTTTTAAATATTTATTGTTTATATGTAATTTTTCAAAAAATAAGACTAATTAATTAAAGAATTTTCGATAAGGCATTTGCAGTCCAAAAATTTAAAATAAAATTGGAATTCAAAAAAAAACTCAGAAATTTTTTTAATTTTTTTGACATTATTTGTGTCGATATTTGTCTTTTTAAAATTTTCTCCTTAAAAATAGAGTTGGACAAAACGATACTGGTATCGGCCAACCCGAGACCGAGATTGACCGATACTCAAGAACCCGATACCGAGACCGATACCAACATTTTGAGCCGAGACCGATACCGAGAAACGATACTGACCGAGACTAACAAAAATTTTTATTTTATGTCAAAAAATATGTGAAAAAATAATTTATTCATTATTTTCATTATCCAAATCATCAGATAAATACCCTTCATCATCTGGATCCGATCAGGCTTGGCAATGGATACAAATTTTTGTGTCCGTATTCAATTTTCAGCGCTGCAGGCAAAAATTTGAGAATTTTGGAAGGCCATGTCCGCGCTCATCCCTGCTTCCGATCATTTTAAATCCCCTTAATTCACTGGTGGGAACGACAGTTGCCGAAAATAGGAAGGCTCTATAATCAAAATCTTGAAAATCTAACCCGAGGGCTCGAAAAATTCAACATTTCAGCGCCGCAGACGAAAATTTATTAAATTTTGGAAGGCCAAGTCACCAAATTTCTTCCTTTTTCAGCGCCGCAGGGGAAAATTTTTTGAATTTTAGAAGACCTTATTCGAAAAAAATCACTTTTTATGTTATGGACGGATATCCGAAAAAATTATGGACGAAAACTTGGACAATATTGAGGATTTTGTTTCTTTGAGTCAGTATCGTTTCTCGCCGAGAAATGGACCGAGAATATCGGTATCGGTTTCGAGACCGAGAATGAAAAACCGAGACCGATATTGGAAAAAAGCCG